>JAQOOD010000009.1:7670879-8133711 GCA_029633175.1 Citrus glauca
GTCTGTGGTTGTTCTGAGTTGCTCTTATTATATGGTTGCAGTAATACAAGTACTAAGTTCATTATTGCTTTTACTTAGCGTTCTCCTCCAGTTTGTTCATTGCTAAGGTGTTCCATTTTTTTTTTTTTTGTAAATTAATGTTTACTAGTTTTGACCAGGTCCTGGACACCATATTACTAGATAATTTTGTCCCGAACGATACAAACTTGCACGCTGAGAGAGAGTATTGTCAGATTATTACTGGACCTAACATGGGTGGAAAGAGTTGCTATATTCGTCAAGTTGCTCTCATTGGTATTATGGCTCAGGTAGGTGAAGAGCTATTTTAAACATATGTTTGTTTTATGTGGTGAATATGAGGCCATATGCTCATGAATGCCATACTGTGCATCTAAAGATGTTACCTTTTGAAGATATCTAGTAGGATAGTAAGTAGTATTTATTATAATGGGTCAATGTGAATATAACTGGTTCATTGCTTTCCTCATTATGCTAAATGATAAGACTGCATCTTCTAGGCTATCATTTCACTCCAGAGTTCATTCAAATTGTTGTTCATGTTTATCTTCTGGGATCTTATTTCACTCAGTCAGTTGTTGGTCATATTCATCTTCTGGGATGTTATTTAACCTCAGTTAGTTCTTGGTTCTATTTCACTCACTCAGTTGTTGGGCATATTCATCTTCTAGGATATTATTTCACTTCAGTCAGTTCTTGGCTCTCTCTCTCTCTTCCACTCCTAAACCTGGTGTTGAGGTTGTATCCTTGTTCATTGGCTCTCTTATATGCTCCTTACTTGGTGACAATGCTGAGTTGGTTGATTTTTGGTTTTTCTAATACTAAGCCAGTTTTTCGTTCTTCTGGTGTTATTGATTGGTACATTATTCTGAGTACACTAGTGCATGATTTTTAGTTATGCACTGAAACAGATGAATTTTGTACCAATTGTCTTCTCCTACTAATAATGGTTCTTTATTTTTTGTCATTAATAAAATCAGTGCCTTCTGGTCATTGCTTTATTGATACTTTCTGATACCTCTAGGTTGGTTCCTTTGTACCAGCATCATCAGCGGAACTGCATGTGCTGGATGGCATCTACACTCGGATGGGTGCTTCTGATAGTATCCAACAAGGGAGAAGCACCTTTCTAGAGGAACTAAATGAGGCTTCTTATATACTCCGTAATTGCACAGCTCAGTCACTGGTTATTGTTGATGAACTTGGAAGAGGCACAAGTACACATGACGGAGTAGCGATTGCTTATGCCACATTGGATTATCTGCTAGAGCATAAAAAATGCATGGTTCTATTTGTTACTCACTACCCTAAGATTGCTGACATAAAGACCAAGTTTACTGGCTCTGTGGGGACATACCACGTTTCATATTTGACCTCACACAAGGTTACGGGCCCAATGGACTCAAAATCTGATCAAGATGTCACCTACCTTTATAAGGTTGTGCCGGGTGTCTCAGAGAGTAGTTTTGGGTTTAAGGTTGCTCAGCTTGCACAGGTAATTCTCAGACTCTCTCCAGCCTTTTGTTGGTCTAAGTGATTATATATTCTGGAAGAAAACAAGCTTGCAATAAACTGAGTTTCTATTAAGTTACATGATGCAAAACACAGGGGGAAATTCATATTGTTTTGCCTGAAAGGAAAGGAAAGGGGATAATAGGAGAGAGAAATTCCCTTTGTTGATATAGCTTGTCAATTGGGCTCCAGAATTCAGGTTTCATAATTAATCTGGCCAATTAGGGAATCCCTAACTTTTTGGATCTTTGAGATAGAGTTTCATAATTGAGATGTATCGTTCACTTTTTTTTATGAAGTTGGTTCTTTTTGGTTAAGTTGATTGTGCGCCATCTCATTGCAGCTACCTCCGTCCTGTATTAGTCGAGCCACTGTCATAGCTGCAAAACTGGAAGCTGAAGTAAGCAGCAGAGTACAGAACAGATCAGCAAAAAGGGAGCTATTAGTAAAAATTAGTGATCAAGAACAAGAAGCGCAAGAAAATATGGCTGTATTACCTGAAAGTTACTACTTAGGAAGGGTAGAGGCTTCTGAAGATTTGATTAGCGCTTACAAGGACTTGTTTCTAAACTTGAAATTTGCAACACATGACGATAACCCTGCAAAAAGCTTCCAGTTTTTGAAGCATGCTAGAAGTATTGCAAAGGAACTAATAATCAGGTACGGTGTATGTGATAAGTATTACTTATTTTTCTCCTCAAGTGCTATTCAATTTTGTTTTTGCTCCTTTCATTCTTTCTCAGTAGTATCTTATTTTTATTAAATGTTTTTGAGGTTTGAGACGGTAGTCAACCTGTTTTCACCTGATTATCTATGATCAAGCGCTGACTGATCTGAGAATTCTTTCAATCTTCTGCTTTTCCAGATAAAAGTCGGTTAAAATGAAGCAGATCACAATGTATTCTGTTGAGGACGTTTCTCTAATGACGACTCAGCTCAAATGATAAGTCTTCTTCAGTTTTTTAGATATTTTGTCGCGTAAAAGTTCCTAATACAAAGTGAATTCGACAACCTTGTATAGTTACTAGCAAATTGTCATCGGTTGGCATGTACACGGAACCCGGCAATCAAAATGAGCCGTAAGTTATGATGATGCCCAGAGAGCAATGTAAAAAGAAGTGGAATTTTCCCATTCGGTTTCCTCGGAGTTGTACACATTTTCCCTCATCATATTATTATTATTATATGCTTTTGTAATCTATCCTTTGAGAAGCAATGTGTTCGGCACAAAATTCCAAGGATTTGAACCAAGTAATGAACTTGAAAAGGCAGATCAAACCTGGGCTGGCCGTAAGCACGTACACATTCAATAGGACATCACAAGCCATAATTATAAATAAAAATTCTTCCAGATGATTCTAACTTCATGAGCGATTAAGAAATGTCATCTCTAATGCTGGCAATGAACATTCTAAGCGCTCTTGCCTTCCTCTCAAGCGCAGGTGACTTTTCAGTTTCTGAATCACTTAATTCTATTGTGTTAATAGGCTGATCACTTATTTCTCTAATTCTGGAAACATTTCGGCACTGCACTGGTGAAGGGCTCACAAGGTCAATGATCTCGGCTTTGGCAGCAGTCGAACCAGTAGGATAGCAAGACATGTTGGCATTGCTTTTTGATTCTGCATCAAGCAACAGGTCTTGCCGCCTTGTCAAATCAATTTCAGTAGCAGCAGTCCAGTCTTCTGACATCACTACTCTTGACGAAAAGGATGCATTACTTGATGTGCTGTTTTGTGATTCAATGTCAAGCATCAAGGCTTGGAGTTTCTGATCAATTTCAGCAGCAGAAGATTTGGGTTTTGATTTCTTTGGTTGTCTAAGAGCCCTTCTCTCCTCGAACTCCACAATTTTTTCAGGACAAGCGCTACAAGTAAATAAGGGGGGTGGGGAACCACAGCATTGACATAAGATTCTTTACACACAGCATACTGAAAAACAATTCAGACAATAATAAAGACGGCAAAATTAGCAACTTATTGTATGTCTGTGATATTGAAATACCAATCTAACATAATAAGGACAGATTACCTTTCTATTAGATCTGCTGGAACCACAGAAGATTTAAGTCCATATGATTCTTCCCATGAGACCTCAAAGCATTCTTTCCCTTGAAGTTTTCTGGACTTAATAATTCCTGTTATAGGGCACTTAACTGGTACCTTCTGTAGCGGAAGATCAACCCCTAGCGCTAATGTATTTGCCCGCAAATTGGCGAATCGACGTAAATCTCTTTCAGCAATTTTAGGAAGGATATACTCATCTGAGCAAATAAAAAAAAAAAGTTAAAAGGGTATGGACAAATGCCGGAACTTTTTCTGAGCAAGTGTTCCCTCAATTTAAAGATCTCCCACCAAGATTTTTTCACTTGAAATTCAAACAGTTAACCGTACAATATAAGGAATTTGAGAAATTAAAGATATGAAAAAAACTTGATTTCAATGAAAAGAAAAAAATCCAAACTCACATGCATGTTAAAAAAAAAAATGCTAAGTGCTCATATCAGAAATAAACTCTCCTTCTCTCATTAGAATCTTAAGCGGACTTGACTGACATGCTCAAAGTCCAAATGACAAGCTTTCATAATATTCTTGCAACTCACGAATGTGAGCATGAAGATACAATAAACATGTCTGACGCAGAAAGTGTCTCTCTCTAGTGTAAACTAAAAAATCACCTGTCTTTTCAGGAGGCCACTGAAAGAACTGTGCACATACTTGGTGAAGTCTGGCGCGCTGAAATAGATGTTGAGCGAGAACCCTGACAAGATAAAGAGTAGACAATCGTGACCAAAAATTGCTGCAGGATGCACTTTTATAAATTTATTAAAAGAAAAGTCTTTGTAGGTAAATAACAGTTCAGCCTGCTGTAGAAAGCCTAGAAAGAAACAATACAACAGCACCAATCTCACCATCTGTGCACACTCATTCATCTGTGTATGTGAAAGAGCAAGAGATGGGAATGGGGGTTTTAGTACAGAATTGTGACTAATTTTACCTGTGGACTGCCTCAGAGTCCGCTGAGTAGCACTTTGGGTTTGAATATGCATCAATCACTTGTGAAAACGGATTCTCCCTTTGTAAAGAATGATCAGTTCCTATCATGGCCATCAAGTATTTCAGAGAAAGTTAATAAGCAGCATCTTTTTCCATTTGAGAATGTCAATCAGTTATTCTTCAGCTTTTACCTTTCAAATACCT
Source organism: Citrus glauca (assembly GCA_029633175.1). Taxonomy (NCBI): domain Eukaryota; kingdom Viridiplantae; phylum Streptophyta; class Magnoliopsida; order Sapindales; family Rutaceae; genus Citrus; species Citrus glauca. The sequence goes on from JAQOOD010000009.1 coordinate 7,675,610, forward strand.
TGATGGAAATCCCCTCAAGTTGGACATTTTACAAATTCCATTTTGTAATACTTAGGTTTAAAGTTTATTGAAGGAAAAAAATTAAAACAAATTACAGAAAATAACCAAGTAATCCTTTTCAACTGAAGAACGAACTAATGATGTCCAGTTCACTGTTTCTGGGGTGAAATGGATCATCCCTAATTTCTGAATACTTGGACAAATTGGGATGTAGAAAAAACTTTTATTATAAATCTCAAAATTTAATAAGCATTTATTTGTCTGCTTCAAGATACTAAGCTAAACTCTAGCCCTCCAACATGCTAATTTTAGCTCATGACCAATTACGTCGTGTGAACTCACAATTACTTCAGAATGCTCTGAAAAACACAACTTAATAGAGCTATTGAACTAGATGCAAAACATGATAGTAAGATGTGGGCACAGAAGGTTTTTTCTTTCACCATTTACATTGATCTCTTGATTCAAAGACTCTTCCTTGTTATTGCACTTGAAAGACCGTCCCTCTTTCTTTGAATTTTTGGCCCTCTTGACAAAAGGTAGCCCCTCTGATGCTATTCGTTGAAGAACAACATTATCTCCAACAGATTTAACAATCTGGCATGCTGACTCCTATAGCCAGGGAAAATTTGCCACAACATATGCGTTATTCTTACTATCTTATGTGACAGCCATTTGTAATGAAGAAAAAAGTAATCAATGAGAGCTTAAAAGCAATAGAGAATAGAAGCATACCGGACCCAGACCACGAACTCCCTGAGAATAATCACTGCCAAGAAGTAGTGCTAGAGTAATCTGAAGACCATAAAATAAAGTGGAAAATGCAGGCATAAGATGAATAAACAACATAGTAAAAAGATAACAATTCATCTCTTCCTGCACATACTTCTTCTAGAAAAGATGTTTAAGAAAATGGTAAAAAGTTGAAGAGATACATTCTAGTAGTAGCTCAAGAAACATAGAAACTTACCAATGAGTTCCTTCCAAACCCAAGTTTTCTCTCTATATCATCCATTTCATAACAAACAACATAGCCTCTCTCACCTAATTTCTTCGAAAATGGTCAGCAATATTGGTACTGATTAAGTGACTAGTAAACAACTCCTAATCCGCCATCAACTTACCAAGCCAAATGTCTCTGTACACTGTCCTTGCGCCAAAAAGAAAGATATCTGAATCTGATGAGAAACATCCATCCTGACAATAGTTAACAACATCAAATATTTACTAAGACAATGGCATGTGTTCATAACTTGTAACTTTCAAACTAAAATCAGATAATCCAAACTTACCTTGTAATTTGAAAAAAAAAAAGGAAAAAGTAGAAATAAAGAAAGATAGAGAGACGTCCTACTTACACATAATGATTCTAGGTTTAACAATGCACACTGTGCTTCAGCTTCCTCAACCCTGAGTTTGGAAAAATTAGAAAAGTGGGAATAAGGCCAAGGTTATCTCACGAGCAATAAAATAAGGAAAGAAAAATTTCAGTAAAATATTCTTATTAAATTGGTCATGGTTTTGTCACTCCTAAATCTTTTTTTGATTCTGTGAAGTTAAAACCATTATCTCTAACTGGAGTTATTTTTCTTTTCATTCACTAAAAAAATTAACAAAAAGTAAAGACAAAAGAAATATAAAACTAACAAAATGAGGAAATTAAGACTGAAAAAGTGTGAAAATTGTCATTTCTATACCAGAATTACTAAAAAAATTTATTTCAAAAATTTGATTGTGTAGATGTATAGTTCACGGTTACATAATCAACATTGCTCCAAAACTTATATCTATAAATTTTTTTCTGATAGTAGTATGGCTTTGGTTAATCCAACTCAGTACTCTTATATTTTGACAAAATGATGTACTAGTCTCAGCTTTGGAATTTACTTTCTATCAAATGAGCGAAAATTAAAATCCTAATACAATTACCCTTCCAAGCAAGGAACGCCTAATGATAATCCAAGCGCTTTTGCCTCTTTAATCATGCAAGAGAACTCAGATCCCATATTTCTTCTTAAAGATGACATCTTATCCAAGTTCTTGTCATCCTGAGTAACCTGTTTTTCATCAATCAATACAAGTTGGTCAGAGTACAAATAATCCTTTTTCGTACAGAAAAAAGTTTGATTAAACTCTAAAAAGCTTTTTACCTCTGATCCTGAATTTAAACGCCGTCTGTAAGTGGATAATTTGATGGCAGGAATTGACCCATCTAACACAAACAAAGATGTATCAGACTTTCAGTGTGTTTTGATTCAACACATAAAAAGCAATGTGCCATCCTACTAAATAACTGGATCAAGAATTAAATGCAATTGTAGGAAGCAAGCACTTTTTTAGAAAGCGCTTAAAATTACATGTAAGAATGCATAGTGTAAACTCACTTAAGCTTTTCAATAAAGCATTTGAATAGTGAAGATAGCTGTTGCCCGTAAAGTGCTTGTTAGAAAAGAACTTATCATGTGCTCACCCCCCCCCCCCCCAAAAAAAAGACATTTTAATATCAAAAACCATTTCCGTATATTCGGAATTCAATTCAATCTATCAATTGAGGCTATTTAAAAGCACTGGAAAGTTATGATTTTAATATTAATATCAAATTGCGGAAGAACAAAAAGACCTCTAATAAGAAATAAACAAAGAAATGAAAAATACCGGAACGAAGATGACGCTGCAATTCAAAGCAATGAGAGCTCTGAGGCGGTGAAAGAGTCCCCTCAGAAACAGCTTGTCCGTTTGCGGCCTATAAGATTTGTTCACGTTTTGAAGTTGCACTATCCAGCACGACAGATCTATGCATACCCTCTTGTTCCTTTCCAGTTTTAATTTTTTAAATAAATTATGCAAATCAAAATGAATTTTGGGAAGAAGAGAGAGAGAGAGAGAGAGAGAGAGAGAGAGAGAGTGAGAGAGAATGAATTGAGATAGAAACTAAGGACTTACTGGAGATGGTGAAGTGGAAGTGTTTTCTTGCATGATTCTAGAATATCCCACAAATTCTTCACTCCCATTTCTGTTTGTTTTGCGGTAAAGGAGTGATCGTTTCTCTTCTTCCAAGAGGGAAAGTCGCGGAAATTGAATTTGAAATTACCCGAATTCTTTCTTTTATTTACTACCGAGACCGAGATCCGCCTACCATCCGACGTCGTTTATCACATACGTAACCGAAAACGACATCTTTTTTATTTTTTAAAATTTATTCACTTTATTATTTTAAATCTTACATTCTTTATGCTTTGTTTTCCTATTATGACCAAGTTTTATGAAACTTTGGGAATTCAGTAACCGAAGATCGTATATATGCGCGCACTTTCCAGAAGATAGCTCGAGGAGTTTTATAGTTACTCGCCCCAGTTTTATCAAATATGACTTGTAACTAATTTCTTTGTGCTGCTTTGCCTTTGCTATTGTTGCTGCTTGCTCCCTTTCCCTTACATTACTTGAAACATTGTCAATTCAATTCACGCAAGAAGAATCAAGCCGAAGAGTGGCTGCATTAAAGATCCATGCGCAACAATTCAAATGAAATTTTATGAACATTTTGACATGAACAAATGTTAGTAAGCGGATTATCTGGGAATCTAAATATTAAAAATTTTCCGAGGTATGAAGAAGTTGAAAGCCTGGTACAACAACTGATAAGGATAGACAATGCAAACAGATTTAGGAACCAGAAGCGGCCAGCCATTTTCATGGCCTAGAAGCAATACAAAAAAGGAGTCCTTAAATATTGCATATTCTACGAGAACAAGAGGAGAGTATCTGAGCGATATCAAGCCAAACTTCCCAACAGAAACTGCATAGTTCCATTATGAATTCCCAAAGTATGATTTGCCTGGTTTTATTTTTTGACAAAATAAAACATTAAAAAACAAGTCTGCGATAGAAGTTTCCTAGACTAACAATGTAAACTTACTAATATGTGAAAAAATTCACACATACAAGCAGCCAAACAGATGGGGTTTGCCTTATGATTAAATTCTACTCCTCAGTATCATCAACAGATGGGGTTCGGCTTACTCCTTCTTAGTATCATCAGAAGATGGGGTTGCCTCAGGTCCAGCGGCTGCAGTTTCTGACGGACCATCTTCAGCAGGCTTAGCGATATCTACTTCTTTAGTTTCTGCAGGTGTATCAACAACTCCTTCTTTAGGCTCAGTGGATTCACCAGAGGAGGCTCCATCTGTGACTGGAACTGTCGACTTGATAGATCCAACCTTAACATACTTGCTCATGAACTTATACTCCCAGTCCTGCAATGCCTCCAACTCAAATGGACCAAGACCAGAGATATCACCAGTTAAATCTTTTTCCTCAAAAGACATCTTGGCAAGGGCCCTGCTAGCATCCTTTCCAGCAAACAACGCATATGGCCCACCAGGTCCATAAAACATCCTGCAAAAAGTTGATAGATCATTAGATTGAATATCACACTTTAAATGTTTGAAGCCAGACGGGCTTCTTCATTGAAAGACCTATTTAAGCTACATGATGCAGTACGAGAAAAGCAACTCGCTTGTGTCGAACTGTGTGGAACAAGATACAAGGCATGGTACTGGACTTTTAATCCACAAGTACTGCAAAAGTGCGAATTCGTTAACTTTAGCCACTATACGGTCAAAATTAAGCAGTTCGAAACATATCTATAAGATTAATAAAATTATAATCAAATTCTTGGGTTGATAACAGATGAGGCAAATAAATCTTGATCTCCCATCAAAAGAAAAATAAAAATTTTTACTTCTGAAAAATCTCAAATGCTAAACGTTACTTAACTTGCAAAAGCAAACACCAAAATCAGCGTTGACCCACAAAAGGAAACGCCAAAAAAAAAAACCCCACAAAAATATACCTGCTCTGAGAGACATCGTAGATCTGGCTCTTGATGGCCATGAGAAGGGGCTTTTTGGAATCGGAGCCATCGTACTGTTTGAGCTCCTCCTCGGTAATCTCGCCGAGCTGAACAGGCGGTGGCAGAGGCTCCATCTGCTCCTCGTACTCCCTCGATCTCTGCTGATGATGATTATCGGACGAACCAAACAGTCCCGACAGAACATAGTATATGGCCCACAGCAACGCAAGAACTGTAAAAAACGCCGCCGGGGAGAGCCCCGTGTACGCTGTTATCGCCTCCTTTAGAGTCTCCCATAGTTGCAGAGCCATCACGGAGGTCAAGATTTTTTTTTTCCCGGTCCCCTTTGGTATTATCCACTCAGAGTCCGTAGGGGTTTGGTCTTAAATCGGCTTAAAATTGTTGCTACTGTTAAAGTCTCGCTGTGTATTTATTTTCGAAAATGGGCTGTTTTAACCTACAATTTTAACACTCGATGTCTCTATGTCCCCATCAAAAAAAAAAAAAAATTTAATATAAACTTTTGTCACAATATTATATAAGATTATTGTAATGGTAAGTACTTCGCGGCCGTCGGATGGTCAAATAGTAAAAAAAATTCAACATTTATGATACAAAATAAAAAAGACTTTGGTCACATTATTCCACAATAATAATGATATTGAAATTTAAGAACCAACTAACTTTACTCACTGTATGATCGACAATTAAACTCACAAGATAATTTTAAAGATATAATTAGTCAAATAATTACACTAACTTTTCATGGTTCGAGAATATTGAATACTATTTTTTCACATTAAATTTTTATTTTTAGATCGTTTGATATTAATTATAACAAAACGTTTAACTTAAAATTTAAAATATTCTTTGACCTTAATTTTAATATTTTTTTCTTTACATGCTTTATATCTCTCTCTCTTATCTCTTGTTTTTTTTTTAAAAAAAATATGAAAGATTTCGCAAAGTAGTGCACACCATTATGATAAGGTAATAAACATCATAGACTTGCAAGCATTTTTCGCTTCTCCACAGCTTTTATTACTGTTACTTCATATTTTTACGTAGAATAAAATTTAACTCTTGTTATTTATTTATATTTATTATCTTATTATGTAAGGTAACAAAATTTATTAATAATTATTTTTTTTCATTTTAACGATATTTCTAATTAGGGTAATAACACATTGATCTTGATTTTTAATAGAATCATAAAGAAGATAATACTTTGCGGATATTTTTCACTAGTACCTTGTTTCCTTGTTGCTACTTTTTTTTTCTTTTTCTTTTTTTAAGCAAAATATGGTGAAAAGGTTTATAAAGTTAAAAGAATTATTTAGAAAATTAAAGAAAATTATCGTTACACTACTTTGATTTTATCTTACGTTCATCCAACCATCACAAAATTTTAACATAATTTTTGTACCGCCTTTTTTCATAAATTTGTATCAATTAGCCACTTTTACACTAACATCGTTAAATAATTTAAACAAAATATAAATTTTACTCTTAAATAAATTAAAAGTCTATTTATTTTATAAAAAAATTTAAAAATAAAAAACCCCTAAATTTAATTAAAAATTAAATCTAAAAATTATCATTATTATTTTTTAATAAAAATAATAATTATAAAAATAACTACAAAATTTTGAGATTTAATAAAAATCCCCTAAATTATTTAGATTTTGGGATTTATTTTTTATAAATAAATTCAGTTATTTTAATAAAATTTTGTAAAATCTAAATTTAACAAAAACAATTGAGCACCTCTATTTGGGATTTATTTTTTATTAAATTTAGGGATATTTTATAATTATAATTTTTTATTTTTCAAATTTTTTATAAAATAAAATAGCTTTTTTAATTTATTTAAAGATAAATTTATTATTTTATTTAAATTATTTAACAGTGTTAATGCAAAAGTGGTTAATTAATATAAATTTAAAAAAAAGTAGTGCAGAGAATAAGTTAGAATTTTATGATAGTTAAATAAATGTAAGATAAAATTGAGGTGGTGCATTGATAATTTTTTGAAAATTAATTATCTAACTATTATTTCTTTGAAAAGTTTATGAAAAAGCTAAACTCTCTAAAAAAAATATTCAAGGGGTTTATGTTTATATGTCGTCATCCATTTCGAATTACTTGATTGCCCATGGTAGGGGTAGGTGGACCTTCCCGATTGTGACGTATTTGCATATTTTTGGAGTTAAAAAAAAAAAAAGCGTAACGATGCTTTATTCAACATTCATATGCTGGGTGAAAAATCGGGTATGATTTGAGGAGTAATTTAGTCATTTGAGATAGGTAGAGTAGGTGGACGGTTGATTGAAATTGCCAGACAAGAACATAGCGTTTGAAATATTTTCAGGGTTTTTGTCTTTTCCCAAAAGGAAAGAAATTTTGTAATTTCTAATAATGTTATTGTTAGAAGGAAAAAAAAAGAAAAAAAAACCTTTACTTTGGAAAGTTCAACAATTTAGAAAATTTTGATTAAAAATGAGCTTGGAAAGATACGATATTGTCAAACGAATAATAAAAATTTAATGCAGTTCACATATTTGAATTATCCTGTCACGGAGAAAATTCTGAGAAAATTTTTATTTAAAATTTTGGATTGATTAATAACATAATTTATTAATATTACAAGAAAATTAAAAAAAAGTAACTCGGTGCCTAAAAGAGTATCCTAAAGGAGAATGTCCAATATCCATAATTTTTAAACACAAATTTATACTAAAGTTGGGGAATCACTTTCTAATTGCCGAATTCCAGTCCAAGCAAGGTTAAAGCCAGTCTAATTTTGGCAGCATTTAATGAATAAAATAATTAATGGAAAGACTTTTAGAGAAAAGTGGGTTGCTGAAAGCAATAAGATTTTATTTGGTCAAGAGGAGACTCCGGATCTGGTCACATAAATACAATTGTTTTTTAAATTTTCTGGTAAATTTTAAATGCTCCATAAATCGCTGGTTCACAAATGGAACCACGTGCACTACTAAACCACTTCCCTAAAAAGGTTTCAAGTGACTCAGTGCCATCACCGAAAGATCAGTCAAACTTGTACAACAGCTATGATTTTTTTATTTTATTTTATTTTTTCTCTTTTTATCTTCATATACATAAAATAATGGCAGGCAGCACCTGAAATATTGAAGAAATGAATCATCATTCATCAACAGAAGAAGAAAACAAAAGATGGAAAGGCTTCGTCAAGGGCTGTGTAATAACAGAAGAACCCAAAAAAAAAAAAAAAAACACAGTTCAGCTTGATGAAAACCCGAAAATGAATCATTTACATAGTCACTTTATATACATAATGTTCACTTACAGACAGATGAGAGGATAACTCAAACACAACAAAACAAGGCTTCCATCTATGTTTTTTATTCACCAGTCTTATTCTGTTATTTCATAGAAGCCTCCAATCCCACCCCCTAAAACCCCCAGAAAAAAGAAAAAAAAGGGGTATAAGCTATGGTTTCTAACTCGCTAAAAAAACAGTCTCCACAATGCTCCGGTAGTCAAAGAGCAAGAGAGCTCACCTCATCGTCTTTCCAAAGGCCTTCCTCATATTTGTACCACCTCATTATACCTTCATCATTTTTAGTGCGCTGGCACATGATGCACGAGTCCTCCATGCATGTTAAGAACTTGCGTAATCGAGCAGCCTTTTGCAGGATGGTTCGATCAAGCTTCTTAATGATTTTTTTCGGAGCAGGAGCTAGGGAAACATCTATCAGAAGGCAATGTGATATATTGAGCACTTCCAGGTTTTGTAGGCCATCCAATATAAGGATCAGGGCATCCCTATTTAGCGTTGTGCATCTGAGGCTTAGTACCTTTAATTTTGGAAGATACATGTTTAAGGTAGAAGCAAACAAAAGGTCGAAAGGACCCATGATCTTGAGTTCACGGAAGTTCCTGCAATTTTGGGCAATTTCCTCCATGAGATATGGGGGATTTGCTATGCTAGGCATTGTAAGGGATTCAAGATCTCTCCACATTCGAATAGCCTTGCATATTCCGGTCTTTTTTATTCTGTTCCAAGCTGGCATAACAAGTCGCTTGAGCTGTGGGCACCTGTGAAAAATGAAAATAGTATGTTATTGCCAAATTAGCACATTTTTATAGGAAGGATCATAATAGCATCCCCTCCCAACCCCTTCCTCAAACCTAAACCATAACAGAAAAACAAACAAACAAACAACACCTCCTTACAGATGTTTAAATGGGAAATTGAATTTACCTTTCAGCAGTATAGGTCAACTGATCGTCGCTAACATAGAGATTGAAGTGAAAAATCAAGGTCCTAATGGATCCTCGGCTAAGACTCAAGGATATCTTTAATATTCTAGTCAATTGCTTGTCAGAATGACCATGCACATAAACATATGGCTCCAATGGGATTTTGATATAATTTGATATCAACATTGATAAATCAAGTGTCTTCCACAGCAGAGGATCACAGCAGGCAGAACGCCATGAACTGCAAACATGAGCAATGCCTGAAGTTAACTCAAAGATATCGAAAGACTGGAAGATCTTCACCAAAATATCATTGTCCAGGTCCTCCCATCTCCTCACAGCAGATGCACTCTCTTCCATTGAATTAATTTCCCAACTATCCAGGTCCTCCCATCTCCTCACAGCAGATGCACTCTCTTCCATTGAATTAATTTCCCAACTATCTCAGAGGAGTTTCAAAACAACATAAAACCTGCATATGATGTATATGGAATGTTAGCATCATAAATTCATAACACAATGCAATCAAAAAGACCTCAAACTTTTGTTACTAATATTAAGTGTAAGGAAGTATTATATATCATTCACAACACTAAGCAATGAAAGAAACATCCAAGCTCTGTAAATTTATTTAAGCGTAAAGAATTATCCATATCATTCATATTAGTAAGCAAACAAAGCATTTAACTCTGTAAATAGTCTTAAGTAAAACAGGAATATGCTTCTCGAGAGGCCGAAAAAATCAGAAGAGAATATTATCCTTACTTAAACATTTTTAGGGTTTTGACATTGATAAATGATAAACGTATAAAGCAGGTACAGAAACAGACAAAAAATGGTGTCGTTTTGTTACTCAGTTAAGGAGGAGGAGGAAAAACAATGTCTTTTTGTGTTGTTTTTGTCCCCATTTTGTACATTTCAATGTTCTAGTATGTTAAGAGTTTTGTTATTTTAGAGAAAGATTTTTACTCCTTAGATATAAGGATATAATTTTCTTTCGTATTTAGATGGAGATTTTCATTTTTTTTTCTTTTATATAGTAGGATTTGATTTCTTTCTTTAATACTTTGATTTTTACAAATTTTCAGGACGGTGTAACCATATTTTAAGGGGCTGGGTTTTCATGTTTAAGATAAACTACACTCTTGATTTCCTTTAATTTTTGTCCCATTTCTCTCTAAGTTCTCCACTTTCTTCTCTAAATTTCTAGTCTCTCTATTCAATTATTATATATTTTTTTATGTCTTTCTTCAAATTTTCTTTCTTTAGTACTTCATATAATATCTCTTAAAAGGGCAAATGGCAAGTTAAATAACATGGCTGAAAGAAGACTAATTCTGATTAATTCCAAATTACTTAGTTTGATGACTATGCTGCAATGCATGATACAAAGAAATGAAAGGACGTAGCATAATCTTAGGAAGGGAAGGAACAAATGTGGGAGAAAAAGAAGAAATAATTAAACCAAGACCAACAATGATCACAGAAAAATCTGTTACTTGGTGGTTTTGAGGAAGACAGTAACACAAACATTTTGAAGAAATAACACATGATTCATCAACAGCAAACTGCATTTACTCAACAAATATTTAGGAATCTGATAGCAGAAATTTCTTAGTTCATGCTTTTTCCTGCAACATGCAGCTAAAATTCATATCTATACTCTTGCTCCTCAGTTCTAGCAGACAACAATTTAAGTTTCCTTCTAACATGTAAATCCCCTCTAAAACCTCAGGCCAGAAAATTACCATTCCATATTTCAATAAGCACTTTCACAAAGCATAGAAACTTCAAATAGGAAGGCGAAAAATAAATAAATAAATAAAAGGTATTGATCCTCTCATATATATCCTTGGTACAGACTTTGAACTAGTATTTTTCTATTATTCAGTCAACAAACAAGCTTTTCCGTACTTGCTAATAAAGTACACAGGTATGAATAGTGACAGGGAGTAACCAAAAGACAATTTTGAAAGTCATAACGGAAGCTTAGATAATAAGAAATTATAAACCTGCATTGCTCCAAGAACAAGGTTTAACAATGGAATAATAAAATGAGTCCAAATAGTTTGTGGCCTATTTCTAATCATCTTCTATGGCAGTAATGAAGAGAAGCTGCCACTTACATTTGCTCGAAATAGGGAGCACATGTTCATTTTACTGCCTCCTCATGTAATGATCCTAACGGAAACCCAAATTTTCAAATAAAGCTAATTCACTTATTCACAGATTCCAAACTCCAGATCTACCATCTTCTATTGTCAATATGAAATCCATCTGTTACATAGGAGAGATTTATTTATTTAACAAAATTCATTTCATTGATCATACAACAGCCCAAAAAACACCCTGTTTACCAGCAACATCATCACCAGTCTCTACCATACCATGGATAATCAAGCTAACGCAACAAAAGATAATCAAATTTGTCGATTACAGTCTCTACATGCCAGTAATTCCAATCCTGGTTCTATTCTTATCTATTTTCACACACACCTCACAATACCGTGCTCTCTTCTCCAACTCTGATTCAATCAGCAATTTACAAGAAATCACATCACACAACCGCCATTACTGAACAACATCCACAGAACAATTGTACTACCAAACCAATCAATCAAACAGACAAACAGCAATTAAATTCTTGTTTCTCATTCTTTGTATTTAGATCTCGCTCATCAATTAAAAAACTGTTTTTTTTTTCAAATCAAGAGTTCAAATACCATTAACCAGAAGTTAAAACAACCCAATCATCCCAATAGATCAAGAAAACGATAATTCCAAGAAAGATTTGAATGTTTTCGTCACGAATCAATTGTGACAAACCCACATAAAATTTTCATAAAAAATTAAAGTTACAGACGGATAAAGAGAGAACTTACAATGACAGGACATGAGATCAGCAAAGTACTTGAACTGGATAAAATAAGCAGTTTCGTGTTCAGATTCTTTCCCCCCAAATCAATCAAAGAAACATGAGGTAGCGAGGACTGGGTTCGGAGAGAGGGTGGGAAATGACTGAAAGACCCTTGGATTTAGCGTCGTCGAGTTCCGGCTTTCGGAGGATTTGTTTGTACTTTCGGCTAGTAAGTTGCCTGTGACTGACTGACACCTTCTTGCTAACTTCAAGAAGCTGTTACGACTCGTGAGTCAACGTTTTAGATTTTTAAGTTGCAGTGCAGAAAAGAGAGCGATTGGCCTGCGTCACTTTACTTTCACTGCCTTGATTTTTTATTTATTTTTGGCTAATTCTTTCTCTTTGCAATAAATATATGGGTTTAGATAATTAGACTAGACTGTTTCTACCACAATTAGGCTGTGTCCACGTCACTAAAATATTGCTTTACATAAAGAGTCCGATTTGCTTGAGGCCAGATTTTATTTTCAGGCACGATATTAAAAATAAAAAGAGTCGACGCGTAACAACTCGCCCTTGCGATGGCTAATAATGGCCTGACATATGTGCATAAGTTATAACAATCAAATTGAAAGATTTTATTTATTTTCTTTTATACTCTTACTATACTCTAACATTCTATAAAATATACTCGATGTTACAATCTAGTAGTATGTACCGAGAAGTTTGAACACGTAAATTTATAATTCAAATAAAAAATCTATCAAGTGCAGCTCCAAAATATACTCCCACTAAAATTTGACTAATGAATCATGTTGAGAGTGTCACTTAAGCTTTAGTCCAATGGTGAACCACTACTCTCAAAGTTAAGAAATATTATGATAATAGTGGTTTAAGTTTTAGTAAACTCAATATCTCTCAATTAAGTAAAAAAATATGTAAAATTAATTTATATTTTTTTTCCTTACAAAATATGAGTGGAATGGAGATATCTCTCGTATATAAGAGTCATAAGTATAGGCATATATTTTATTAAATTAATGTAATAATATAGGTCTCAAGTTATATATTTGATTATAAATATCAGTGTAATATTTGTTCTAATAATAATTATAAATATCTGTGTAATATAATAATTTAATATATAATTAATGTAATGTCTGCTTTATTAGCGGTTGTAAATATTTATATAATATAATAAGTGTAATCAGTATTAAAAAAAAATCATGTTGAGAGTTGGGACAATATTGGACTGAGGTACTGCATGAACGAGCCCACTTTTGTTGGATCAAGCTCACAAAACATGACCCATTCGCTATCTCAGCCGACAAATATCGTCGACCTGGCCCGTTTGGCTACCCCGCTATTACCAGAGCTTCCATCAAGAGTCCAAATTCATTGCCCTTTTTAACTAGCAAGCAGCATTAGGGCAGCGTTACAGTGGAATCAAGTTGCATTTTATGATACCAAATTTGTACCAGAAAATTGCTGTGTGCTTTTTGAGATTAAGAACGTTCAGCCAATAAAATATGCTTCATAATAACAAAGCGTGACAGGTGGGTACCCACTTGACCCCCTATCAGTTAGTTGGGAAACCGATTGTTTAACATAATATGCACATTAAATACCCTTTGAATTTGTGACATTTTAAATGTATAAACGCAAAGCCGACATGTTACCCCATTAATCTAAGATTTGTTCAATTGATGGGTTTTGCTTCTTTACTATATTGCATATGAGAAAATGACACTCTATATATATATATATATATATATATATATATATATATATGTCAAGACGTCCATTCAGATTCTTAACTAAGATTTGTTCAATTAGTTAGCCCATTAATATAAGATTTGTTCAATTGATGGGTTTTGCTTTTTTAATATATTGCATATGAGAAAATGACACTATATATATTCTTAACATTTTAAAAATAGATAGATAAACTCTCTTGTATTAGGTATTTTCTATTTATATGTGAATATTAAACACCGTTAAATTGTATGTTCTAAAATCTATGCGATGATCTATCAATTTGTTAAATTGTATATTCTAAGATTTATGGGATGATCAATCAATTTCGTAGAAGGAGAAATGGAAGAGCCATATTCATAACATTATTATAATTATCTAAATTAGATGAGTCTGTGTGTTCATTTCTAAAAATATTGGGTGTAAGTATCATTTTTCCTTGATGTACGACCATGTCACTTTCAATTATAAAATTTTGGAAAACTTTGTTGATGATAACGTGGAGAGATACGCAGGAGGTGCTCATGTTTCAAAGAGAAATTATGTGTTGTACGATAGCTAGAAGAGACCCAAATCCCTGCTACGTTTGTGTTTCTACAGCCTGAAAGCTTGCCTCAGATTGCCGAAACCAAATTCCAACCAAAGAAAAAAAAGCAACTCACCGTAGCTAAATTGGACCACAGCAACAAAGACATGGACAGGTCTTTAATATGTTAACTTAGCTAGCGATCCGAGACTGGCATTTGATTTCCGCCACTGAGATTTCTAATCAAATGTACATTCAATATTTCATTCAATGCCTTGGCCCCTTTTCAGCAGACTGCATTTCTAGTCCTCTCTTCAATTATGGAAATTATTACTCTTCAAGTTACCCATAAATTCATCATAATTGATGCCCCTTGTCCTGTAAAGTCATGGCCTCTCAACATTTTCTGATTTTTATTTTAAAGAATAAAGGGCGATTCCTGATCCTGGTCAACAAATTTAATATTCCACCAAATGCTCGGCTTTTTCTTTTATCCTATCTGAAGACTTTCATGATCATCAATTGTGTTAGGACTAATGGGCATTCATGTAATTCTAAATTTATATGTCTGATTGTAAATTTGGCTCTATCTTCTTGATTCCCTTATAAACTGGTCTTGTACTGAAACCTGCCAAGCTGATCCCGTTTTCTCTGCGTCAGTCTTCTTCTCCTTGCTTCATTTGGAAACATGAGGATCCATAATTCATTGCTTCCATTTATGATTTTCTTAATTATATTATCCATGGTTCATCTTTCCTATTGTCGACAACTCAGTCATGCTAGTCCTGCTACATATCAAGAATCAGAGCAACAAAGCAAGAGCAAGTCTTCTCTTCAATTCAAACAAAGATTTGTGGCCGTTTCTCGACTTGTAGAGCTTGAAGGCAGGAAGGTGAAGCCAGAGTATGATGTATCCCATAAAGCTGTGCCTTGTGGACCAAACCCACTTCACAACTAATTATGCTGGTTCACATACATCTACAATCTTTCTGGGAAACAAATAATTTTTTTTTTTTAGCAGGAAGAAACAAGCACACTAGGTTTCTTGGAAAGAAAGAAGGAAATCAAAGGAAATCTTTAAAACTTTTTTTTCCTTATTTTCCTCGATTCTTTCTGAGAAACTGGATGATTGTTTAGATTGTGTAGTTAAGAATCATGCTGTGTAGTTTTCCAAGTGACAGGTGTAAAGCAACCGCAATAGTTCATGTAAGATTATTGAATTTGCCGAATGAAGTTTGCATTTATGAATGTATGCTGGTAAAATTTAGCCGATTTTCTGCTGTAAAAGTCTTATGAGAGCTAATTTGTGATTTACATTTGTGTTTTTGTGTTGAACATGATTTGTATGATGTGTGAGAGGCTGGTGAATTGGCCGACTGTTGCTTGAAGAACTAAGGAAAAGGGCAATCAGTAAACGCTACTTTCTCAATAACAACAAACCCTCATTAAGCAAACATAAAGCAGTCAAAACAACTTAAAAAGCATAATCATGAAGATTAATTGTCTTAAAATTTCCCAACAATTAACTCATAGCATGAGAAATGCCCGGGGTTGCAATTAGGTAAGCATAGGATCTGTGACTCTGACTTCAGAGAAGTTATAATTTGGTTGAAGCAATTGAGCATCCCTAGTGAGGGTTCAGCATATGAACTAGGCTAATATCATTCGGCTGAGTTTATTCGTTAAGGCCAACTTCCTGAATCATCTTCATGATCATGCTGCTAGAGATTCCGGGCAGCTCCCTGAGCTTAATGAATCCAAATCCAGATAAATTGTGGTGAAGTGAACAGATGAAGAAGAGAGGAGTTTTTGTTTTTAATTGCATTAGTACACGCTTCCAACTAAAAGATAACATCACCGAGCAGGCTGCGTTAAGTCAATGCATAGATACGGCCAAAGTAAAAATGATATAAGATTGAAACCAGGTCAAATCTCAAATACAAACAAAAACCAGGAGTTGATTCGATTATTTAATAAAAAAATGAGCGTCATTTCATTGTTAATCTTATTGCACAGCCTGCAAGCTGACAGCATTTTGATTACAAACTGATGCATCAATGATAAGAAACAGAAGTAGACTGATAATCTTCTTCTTATTTTAATAATCTTCACCTGTTTTATTCTCTATCGTTGCACATTCAATGCCTTTTTAAATCCTCAAACTTCTGCTGAATCTAAAAATTCCATCATGCTAGTGCAAAAAAAAAAAAAAAAAAACAAAAACAAAAAAAACAATCAGACTCTCAAGATTTATCTTGAGGTATAAGTAAACCTCCAATATTTTAAAAATAAGCACACGTACTTTCTTTAAATTTGGGTCGTTGCATTTAATATTGCGCATGTGGTTCCTTCATTCTTCTTTTCATAAAATCAATCTCACAATTGTTTAGAACTCAAAAAATAGAGTATGAAGATATAAAGATGTTCCCAAATAAATGAAAAACATTAACAAGAGAGGGTTTATGTGTCTACATTTGCAACAATAGTACTCTATCCGCATATTAGATAGCTATCCGCATATTAGATAGCTTTTTACATTCGTGTAATTAAAAATAGTATATTCACATTCGTGTGGATTCGCTATTACATTCATGTAAAAATAGTCTACCCACATATTGTAAAAAAAACTTTTTAAAAAAAAGTTATATGTGTCTCCTAACTAACCTTTCTTAATTTTGCAAATATAGTAAAAAAAAAAACTGGTTTTATTGTAACAAAACTGACTTGGTTGTTAATACGAAAATTTAAAACTTAATTTTGACCAATCACAAAATTAGGGGGGGTTAGCAGAGGTGAAAAAAAAAAGAATTAGGGCAAGGGCGTTTTGGTTGACCTATTTCCATTATCAATTGTCAACCGTCCAAGTGGCTTCATTAATCAAAACCCTTTACCCTTGTTTAGTTTCTATTTAAAAAATAAATATGCAGAAGTAGGCAGCATGCATAGTACTATGTACTTTGAGTTTGGTTAGGCAAATTATTAAGCGACCATACTGCAGGAAAATTCAATGGTTCAAAAATACGTTTTTAAACAAAGCTATAAATGGCTTAAAATTTGAAAGTCATTTTATATAAAACTTCGTTAAGAGTTAAGAGAAGTTATATGAGCAAGAAAGCGACTTTATAAAAAGTCAACGTTTGGCTCTTTAGAGATACATAAGATGTGCTTGCAAGATAGTTCTATCATCTTTAATTTTTTTTTCCCCCCTCTCTCTCTCTTTATCAGAAGTCAAGATTTGATAGTATAAATAAATGAAAGTCCAACTCAAATTCTGCTCACCACAAGCATTAGCTTGTTTCCCATTTGCACCAAGTCCGATTTTCTTTAGATATTTTTCAGCCATTTCCATGATGAGAATCCAAAACTCTCCCCATCTATCCCTAACTTTGATTATTCTTCTGCTAGCAGCATTAATCCAGTTAGCGAGTTGCCGATATGTTAACCATGTGACAGCTGAAGAGACAGGACAAGGATCAAGAACCAAGTATACTTCAATGTTTTGGGAAAGCTTCTCTGCAATCGTCAGCTATATGGAGTCACACAACAGCAAGATCCATTATATGCACACGGTGTCACGCAGACTTGTCCCCGGCGGACCAAACCCTCTTCATAATTGACCGTACGCACAAATCTGCATTATCCATTTCATTTGAAGGCACAGCCACACAGATACACACATATTTGTTTCTTCTTTGGTATTTCAGACTGATTATAGTTTTTTTTTTTAAGTTATAAAGAGAATTATTTGCATATGTATATGGTTTGGTTTCTGTGATTTATGCATTCCAAATATTATCTCGTAGAGCAATTTTCAGATATATAATGAAATATTCTTTCACTCCACTAAATCCTCGAGCTTCTATAAAGAGTTTGTTTCTGTAGCTTATTTTTGAAAAGGGTTAGTAAACTGGATCTCTTCTCTTGGCAGGGGATGTTTAGGAGGTATCTTTGAGCGCATGTTGATCATGTCATGGCGTGTCTTGAATTTTTTTTTTTCCAACATTCTTTCATGGCGAGCCCTTTAAAAAAATAAAATAAATAGGTGTCAAAATTTGATTGGACGGGTACATGAATGACGGGATCATATGCCCGTTCAAAGTAAGACTTTTTTTCAAACGGGATTGGCTACTGGGGTCGAATGAGAATAATCTCCAAACAGTCAGTATTGAGAACTAGTCCTAGTTAATTAATGTGGACGCTTAAGCGTTTGAGGACGATAAAAGCAACAGATGAGTCATCAATGAGTGAGGGTCACGTTGCTTGGCATGAATTTGGTTTTTCAGATAAGTTCTTGCATATTAGTTTGCGGAAGAGATAAGATTAAAAACCAAGAACATGTCTCTCGAGTACGTACAGGTGTTAAGAGAAGTCAACTTTTGGCTGTCTACAAGTACATAAGATGAGCTTGCAAGAAAGTAATATCATTTTTCTTGAGAGTTCAAGACAGATAAATTCAAGATAGATAACATATATATTCTCTAAGAATGATATATATACTCATTTTAAAAAAAGTAGGAATGTCACTTCGAAGGAAAAAAAAAGTCTTTAATGTATTTTTTTTAATATTCTAACAACACACACTCTTATTTATTTAGTAGAATGGAATTATTGTTCAATTCACTACTAAACTATGTGGTTTAATACTGTTCAATATAACTATAGAACCATATGATTTAATAACATATATGCATAAAAAAATAAAATTAAGATGCTCACACTTAAGTATAAACGCACATGCGCACACACATAAAGCCTTTCGTGTTCGGATGCCTAAATGTGGATTCGTTATTACACCATATAATGTTATAGTGTTCTTGCTCAATAAATTGTAATAGCGAATGCACAAAAAATCTGCATTTAGCCATCCTAACTTGAGAATTTATACATATAATTTTTTATAATGAGGAAATTATTATTTTAACAAAGTGAATATACCATTAATCCAAAACACACACACACAAACTTCAATACACTAATAGAAAAAATATATAATTTCTAACGTATTGAAATAGATACACACACACACACACATGGATGCCCTCATTTGTTATTATTATTATTTTTTATATGGGTATATTAAGGTCTTGTTTGGGATTGAAGTGCTGTAATTTTTAAATAACAGCTGTTGTGAAAAAAAAGTTGTAACTATGAAATAAAATTTAATAATATATAGTAAATATAAATTTTAATTAATAATTTTGATAAAATTAAAGATATAACAAATTTTTTATTATACAAATGAAAAATCAAATCAATATAGCTTCCAAGTTATTGCAATTAGTGTTTACCACATACTGTAGTACTATATCTTTTAAGATATAATTGCTCAACCTCAATCACAAACGCACCCTAAATTATATGGTTTTATAGTTAATTGAATAATAATTCTATTAAACTAATGGCGGGCAAAAAAGTACGAGTCAATTGGCCCAAACTTACGAACTTTAGACCAAATCTGCATCGTCAGCCTATGGACATATGTCAAAATTTTTGAAACTTACTGTGAATGAGCCTGGTTAAGGATTTGTAAACATTATTTGTAGTTTACTATGTTATATTGCTAGTATTTTGTGTATTAGACTATTAGTCTAATATGTATTGGATAATTATTTTTAATTTAAATATTTATTTTTTTAATTTTGTTAAAATTTTATTTAAAATTTTAATGGAGGCCTAAGCTTGGCCTAACCATGTTTGGACGGACTTTGAGAGGGTCTAAATCTATTAACAATAACATAACTCGACTCAAACCCACAATTTATCATTTCTAATTAAATTATATGATTTAATAACAAATTAAACATTCTCTATATCAAATTATATAGTTTAGTAGTGTGTCGACGTTAAATATATATATATTGGCATGAGAGATGGAGTTAATAAATTAAATCATGCTCAATCGTAGCTCACTGCAGTGACTTTTTTCCCTTTGTTACAAACTGCCAAATCGCACAAAAAAACAAGTCCTACTGGTTTCATTGTTCAAGCCTTCAAGAAATAGTCGTTGTTCAAGAAACAGGACAAGGATCAATAACCAAGTGATGCTTCAACAATGTTTTCAGTTTTTACAAGGCTTCGCTGTTAAGTTTCTTCTACGTCAATTGTCACTTTGGCTCCATTTTTTTTTTAAAAGAAGGTTAGCAGGAATAATGTATTTTATTCGATAAGAAATTTTTTGAACATGAAGAGCTTCAATTGAGCTGTTACGTCGACTAAAAGTTCGATTGTTAAGACTCAAATTGGGCCTCCGAAGGCCCATCAAATGAAAAGAAACGTAACGTACACCGCATTGAAGAAAGGACAGAAGAAGCCGAAGAATCGGAACCTTTTCTGAAATGCATTTTCCATCGCAGAGTCGAGCTGTTGTCTTCTCCAAGTACAGTGTACTGAATCAACGGCTACGTGGTCGTCTATGATTGGCATAAGTTACAATAATAGACTGCACTCAGTTTACGTGTGCGACAGTGGCATCCATTATCTAAAAAGGGCGAAAGAATACCAAGCCAACACACACACAACACACTCACTCACTTTTTGTTCAAGAAAATATAAAATTTTTAAATACCCGTTTTATGCTTTCTTGTCATAATTTCTTTAATTAATATATTTATTTATTTGGAGAGATGAAAATTTAACTGAAGATATAGGAAATGTTCATTTCCAGATTCTTTATTTCTTCTTAGAATGGTGATTTAGGACAAATGAGTTATTATCTTCAAAGAGCTGGACAGACGAAATCAGCTCGACCGATAATGGGCCTTTAACCAATTGTTTCATCATTTTTTCAACGTACACTGCGTCCTTATTTTAGGAGGAAAATGAGCTAATTGATAAAGGCAATACAAAGCACTCGGTCACCAATCCATCGCACACTCTGGGAAAGGAAAAAAAGATTGCTGAGGAGAAGATTAAACATTGAAAAAAAAAAAAGAGAGAGAGAGAGAGAGAGATATAAAATACTGCTAACAAGAAGTAAATTAATAAGAGCGAGTGGGCGGGGGGGTCACGTTTCGATGGCACCAACAGCAACACGGGAAATTTGGGAACACGTGGTAACTGTAAGAATCCCCCCACTTACAAGTCTTGTTTTGTCCGAACAGTAAACTCCATCTCCAAAATAGCCTTTGTCCTTGACTCGTCAGTCGTCACGTTAACATACACATACAGCCAACTGACCTAAGAAAGAACAATAAAAGACCCCCCCTTTTTTCTTTTTTCCCCCTCTTCTTTTGTTTATTCCTTTTGCGTCTTGTTCTCACCGGAGACCCTGGGATTCCGGTAAATGGGTGACCGGGAAAACAGCGATGAGCTGCTGCCTGATGGCTGCAGAGTGGAGGTCCGAGTGAGAAAGAATGGTAAAAAAGACAAGGTAATTTGTTTAATTAACCGTTCCCTTTTATTTATTCTCTACTAATTTTTTACACTTCTTATTATTATTATTTTTCCTTTTAGCTTCATGATTGTATGTAAAGATCTTTGCTTTCTCGTTGATGGGTTGATCTTGATTTTACTGCTGGGGCTGCAATCTTTGAGGTTTTTTTTTTTTAATTTTCAAAATATATGTATCTATATGGTTACGTTTTTGTGGGCGAGTAAGCGGTTATAGCTTTAGCAATTGAAGATCTTTATCATATGTTTCTGGTTTGTTTCTGTTTTACTGTTGGGATACTTATTCTTAGATTGGAGTTTTCATTTGGGAGTAAAAGAGTTATCTTTGTGCTTTAAGAAGCAGTTTCTTCTTGAATTTGGAGCAACATTTTAGTATAAGTTTGACAGCTAGGGTAGAACGTTTGTTGGTGTGGTGACTTATGTGTACGTATGGGAAGAATTGTGGGTTGCATGTAAGTTTTAGCTTGTTTGTAAATTTTTCCAGAAAGATTTGATTTTCTTGAATATAGTGAGAATTGAAATGGTGCAGATAAATACCGTGTGCATGGTGTCTGGATAGATAAATAAAGAAATGGGAGAGAATTCTGTTTCATGGTTGCTCCACTGCATGTTAGTTTATTCATGTGGTTGTAATACGTAGGGTACAAAATAATACATGCGGATGCATGTAGGAATGGTGACATTCTCCTGTATCAAGCAGGCAGTAATGGAAGGAAGGTTTTTAATAGATATTTTAAATAAGAATAAATTCGAGAATGTTTGGAGAAGGTTGTTATGACTGTAAGTATTTGAAAACAACTTCACACATATTTCTAATGTTTCTTTCGTGTCACTAAATCATCAAAAGTGCTGACAATGGATTTTTTTTCTTTTAAATTTGATTATGTAGAAGTGTGGAAAGTTTTGTTTACGTATAGGGAGAATTATGGCTTGCATGTAATATTTAGCTTGTTTGTAAATTTTGAGGAAAAGGGTTAGTTTTCTTAAAAATTTACACAGAATTGAAATGGTGGAGATTGAGACTGTGTTTCTGGTGTGAGATAGATAATGAAGAAGGGCACAAATCTGTTGCATGTTGTATGAATTGCACGTTAAATTTATAATACTGAGATTATTAATAATATGAGGATACATGTGAGTTGTTTAAAAAGTTCATCGGCCTTCTCATGTAGCGAGCAAGCCATGACAGAAGCAAGGTTATTGTTAATTAAAAAAAAAAATTAAGGATGCTTTCAGGAATGTTTGGCAAAGCCTTTTGTGAGAGAAAGTATTTGAAAAAGCCTTCAAATGTATTTTAAATGTTTCTTTCACATCATTATTCTTTTTGGCTGTCTCAAATTAAAAGCCATATTTCAAACCAAGAGACTAACTTATTTTTTTGTAGTTTTTAGACAATCTAAAGTAGTTTAGTTGATTATATCATCATTCTCTGTGAGGGAGTAGCGATGTTTAAAGGCATCCTTTTTTGAGCTTTGGCTAAGTCATCCTCTTCGGATAACTTCCTCAACTGCACTTGCAAAAGCTTCCTTACTTTTTATTCTTTACCCCTTTTGGTATTGTTATCTATTGATACATATTCTTTGCAGCTTTATCCATATCTATGTACAATTCCACATTCTTCAACCTATCCTGACATTCTTCACTTGTTACTTTTTGTGAACATTATGGTCTTTAAATTTATTAATAATTCTTACTGTGGGTTCATTAACAATTGAAAGTTATAACGGAAGAAACTGATTAATAGAGATCTATGGAGAATGGTTGACGGAATCTTTTGGTGGTGCTTTTTTCTGCTTTCTTTGGTGATAAATTAGTATGTTTAAGATTGTTGGGCTAATTGCAGTGCAACTTGTTCCCTTGACTTATTTTAATTCCAAGGTAGGATGTTTTCACTATCTCAATATTAAATCTGAAGAGACGTAGCAAGCAATCAGGGAACAATAGTCTGTTGTCTCTTGCTTGACACAAGACACTCAGTATGCTTTTATTTGTTATGTGATTTTGTTTTTTCATCTCGCTTTTTTGTTTTCTGAGAGGAAAGTTGAATGTAGATCATAATTGAGAAGGACACACCTGATGGGTTACCTCCAGGCTGGACTAAAGAAATTAAAGTGACAAAGACTGGACGTAAAGTCCGAAGAGATCCGGTATTCAACTATCACTTCCATTTTTTGGTGTATTTTGGTAGTTTTAGCACTATTTTTTTCTTGCTGTTGTTCATTCTTTTGACTTTGTCACGAGATTCTAGTTTTTGCTTGGCTGATTTTAGAGTTTATTAGTTGCTCAGAAAAGTTTTCATTATTTTGCTTTCTCAGTGGACAGCTGGTCCACTCCCTATAACGACTCTTCATCATTAATACAATTTATAGATTTTTTTTAAAAAAAATTGTTCTGACTGTTTAAATAAGGTACATTTCTAATAAAAAAATTATCTTTCTAATAAAAAAATTATCTTCTGCAGTATTACATTGATCCTGCTAGTGGTTATATATTCCGATCTATGAAGGATGCAGTTCGATATGTTGAAACTGGCAAGATAGGAAGGTTGGCATACAAACCTAAGGATGATGGCAACCAGGATGAGGAGGACCTGGAAGATGATAAAGACAATGTAAGCCTGCTCATTATTGGGCTCTCCAAGTCTATATCTTTGTTTCATCAAGCAATTAAATGAGCTAGAGTGTCTATCTTTGGATTTCAAATACATTCTCTATTTCTTGTTATTAATTGTTAAATCTATTCTGCAGATTTTTAGTAAGTAAAACAGTTCCCGATTGTGATCAAACATTACCAACAACAAAGTTTTTCTTTAGAATGATTAAGTAACCAGCTGTCTGTTATATTTTATCATGAAAAAACACCAAAATCCGTTGCAACCCCTTATACACAATGGACAGATAGGAGCACCAGAAACTATAGGAAATAACAAATTATTTTAAAATGAAATTACATGAAAGAACTATTTAAAGAAGATACTGGAAGCTATGTGAACAATCTCGGAAATCACTATTTTGAGCTTTCTACAGAAATCTCCAGTCCCTGAAATTCCCTTTATTACTTCTTATTTAGATACAATATACACCGCAGTTAACGGATATGCTCTGTGTGATCTTTTCTTGTTCGCACCCACCAATATCTTGCTAACAGAAAGCTCAGCAATATTTTGTGGCATCAACTGAAACACAACCTGAAAATAGAGGATATTAAATACTGAAGCTCCCATGTCGGTGAGCATTGCAAACGCAAGTAGTATACAATTCATCTTTTTGTTGAAAAAAAAAGGACTTCCTTGAGATACTTTAATAATACTATTGATTCTGCAAGACTACATCGATTTGTAAACATTCATTATTTTAGGTTTGGTGGCGGCATATTAAACTGTGATGGAGTGCATGTTTATTATTTGATATTTCATTGCTGTTGGCCCATATGCTTATCCGTACTAAAATCATTACATTCTTGAAAACAGTTTTCGATATTTTCAACCTCCAAAGTTGCCATATATACCCAATAATAGGACAAGAAAGTACTTTTAGTAACTTGCTTTGTCTAAATTATACATTCTTGCAGCATTTATGGTATTCATTTTTTGATTATTTTCCTTCTTTCCATACAATGCCAGGTGGTACTGTTTGCATTAAAATTCTCAGTTACCTATTTTTATTTTTATTAATTTTATTCTTCTTGTCTTTTCTCAGTCGCCGACAGCTACCAAGAAACAGAAATTAGAAGTCACTGGGACAGAAACAGATATTACAAGCCAGAGTACAAAGTTGAGTGAGGTAGCGAAGGATGAAGATGCACTTGATTCCGGGGGTACGAGAGAATGCATATCCCACTCTGAACATGCTTCTGATCAGGGTAAAGTCCTAAATATCCATCTCAGCTTGACACATTGTTTTAATGTCCACTAACAAGGAGACTCTTCAATTGCCAAGCAATCATTTAGGGAACTTGTAGCAAACAAACAAGATACACCATTTGACCTTTTGTTCTTTACAGTATCTGCTGATATTGGAGGATGTATTCTTGGTTTCCTTGGGTTCTCATGAATGTCTGTTACTAATTGAAATCTTGCATTTAATATAAATTTAATGCATATTGCAGTTGAGGCTGGAACCGAGCCGAGGGGTTCAAACCTTTCAGAAGCCAAGGATTCTGACAAAATGGATGACAGGAAAGATTCTGATAAAAACGCGCTTTCAACTCCTGTAGTGGGAGTCCTCCCACAAGGGCAGTCATCAGATGTTGGGGAGATGATGGATGAAACTATGAATGCCACACTTGGAAAGAGTAGATCCAGGAAGAAGAAAGTGTTTGACTTGCCTCGTCGAGCTTCAAAACGACTTGCTGGGCTTGCACTTGATCCAACACCAGAACTAAAAACTAGTAATCGAGCGCGTCGTAAACAGTCGGATAAGATAGAAGCCAGTAGTACAGTTGAGGGTTTTTGCTCTGGCAGTCAGGTACATCTGGCATCACAGCAACCAGATCAGCTTGAGGCCAAGCCTGACGCAAACTGCGCCTTTGACACTTCTAAAAGCACAGAAGTTTCCTCGGCATCAAGTGAGGCCAAGCATCCTTCTGGGGATCTGAATGGCTCTTCAAGAAAGATTGAAACGGGATGTGATAGTGACCAGACGCAAGGATGTGCTGTAGATTTGACTATGAAGCATCCAGACAATATTGAAACTGACATCAAGTCTGATAAGAATCCAAGTCTTGACCTGCCTTTTGGGGATTTATTGTCAGACCCTTGTATTGCATTTGCAATTAAAACTCTTACTGGAGAAACTTTTGAGACTTCCAGTGACAAAGAAGTGTCGCTTGAATCAAATAGTGGCAAATCTGAGGGCTTTGCATTTTTGGAAGGGCAAGCTGGAAAGAAAAGGGAGAATGAAGGCGAGAAAAAACAGGAGAGCCTAGCTACTTCAGAAGAACAAGCAGCAAATGTTGAAAGCAAACTTAAAACTGATGAGATGCTGGAAAATCCCCTCGATTTGCCTTTTGCAGATATCTGGAGAGACCCATGTATTGAGTTTGCCATAAAAACTCTTACCGGTGCAATCCCAGTGGGTAATGATTGGGATGTCCAGGATTACTTCCAGCAGCAAATTAACTCTTCACAAACACAACCAAATAACAACTTCTGCCAAACCGAGTTCTTGTGCCAGCAATTTGACTCCCTGGAGAAGCCCGTGTCAAGAGAACAAGCTCGGACAGGTAACTTAAGCATCCAAAATCCAGGTGGATCAGGTTTTCACCAACAAAGTGAAAAGAGGTGCAATGAATGCCATTGAAGGGCAATCTGCATGAACTAATGAAAAGAGGTGCAATGAATGCCATTGAAGGGCAATCTGCATGAACTAACTTCCAATTGTATAGTCAGAAAGCTTTGTAGAACAGTGCTTTAAACCTTTTCGGCTGTCGCTGTGCATCAGAAATTTTCATTGGGATATCGATGCTTAGTAACATTAGCTTCTTTTAGCCGGAAAACTCTCTAGTTAGCTTGACAGTCCAAATGTAATAAAAAAAAAAAAAACCCTTTTCGAGTTTGGTAGTGCTAGTGATTAGTTGAAGACTTGGAACCTTTTCTAAAAACTTTCCTGGAATTCCCTTCTTTTATTCTATTATCTGTTTCTTCGTTGTTTGTCTAACCGACGATGTTGATCAAAGATAATGTTGTTGATCAGTGTTTAGTATTTCCGTTTTGGAATCCAGCACGCAAGGGGAAATTTGGTTTTCATTATTCAATGCTTAAAAAAGAATTCTATTTTTGACCCCCTTAATGGCTAAAATGAACATTTTCAACATAAATATCTTTTGAGTAGTCTGTCATGTACTCAAGTTATGAGTAATCGATAAGTAATTAATTCACAGAATGATCGTTTATTTAACCCGACTTACAAGTATTTATATTTGAAACACTTATTTTTTAATAATAAAGTAAACAAAATAGTGGGTTTGTTTTTGTAATATGTAGCAATTGAGGTAAGATTTTGAGAAATTGAAGGAATTTTTTTTTAAAAAAAAATAATGAAGGCCCTCCGCAGCAATAGATTAAACGACATCGTTCATCTCCAAGGCGCCAGGACCCAACTGCTTGCCGCCAAAATTCCCAAATCAATATTCTCTCTCACGAGGCCAAGGTTGAATTTTCATTTTAGCCTAATATTGCAATCTAGCTTAGAAAAATCAAGGCGAACGAAAAAAATAAAATAGAGAGAGAGAGAGAGAGAGAGAAATGCAGATTCGCATCAAGTGTGGCTGCGGTGCGGAGTCTTGCAGAGAATGGGCAATCATAGAATTACAAGGCGTCGTCGAAGTTCAACCCTCTTTTCAAGATCGCCTCCAGAATCTCGTCATCGGTCAACTTTGCCGACCTTCATCTCAGGTTTTAAGATTTTAATAATAAGATTTACGTTTACTTTCTCTACTTATTTCACCATCTGAAGCAGAATAATTGCAAGCATGCCCCTGATTCTGGGTTGTACTGTTTTGCTTTTTTTTTCAGGAGAGCTATACTTTCACAGTTGGGTACCATGAAATGACGGGGTCAAAAGTACCCTTGAAGAAGCCATTGCTGGTGCTGAAGAAAGTGAAACGTATGGATGTCGATCAGAGCTGTGAGGGTAGTTCAGCGGGGACGGATTTGGAAGTTGTTGGGATTATTCGACACCGGATTCTGTTCAACACCAGACCACAAGCCCTAATATCCAGTACCAGCAAGCTTCTTCTTCCCCTTTCTTAAATATGATTTAACTTTTAATTGTGCATTGCTAGTTTCTTGACTCTTGACTCATATGTGCTTATTTAGGTTTGTTGCTGATTTACATTTTTTGGTTTCTTGAGGGAGTATTTACGTTGCAGCAAGCCTCCACTCTTTGTTGAATATCTCTTAACAATGACAGTTTATAGAAACATGCATCTAAGTAGATTAATATTCTAAGACTGGTTCCAAAAAAAAACTTAATCTTTTAAGCAACATGCATTCTTTACTTGTGAAGAAGTAGAATGTTATAAAACTTACTCTTGTTTATTTTTGTACAATACTATCTTCATTGGATTACATTGTGCGTCTTCCTTGCCCAAAAGAGAAATCAATTTACTTGACGTTCCTTAGTTAAGCACTTATTTAACTTTACAGCTCTGCAACAGAATTAATTTAGTACGTAAAAGAAGATCAATTGAAGCCTCCTTTCTCACCCTTTTGTTTTTGTTGTTTTGTTCCAGAACCATGACCTGTTGTGAAGAAAAGAGCTAATCCGCAGCTTCTCAGTACTCGTCCAAGTAGAATGCAATTCATTTGCATCAGTGAGTGTTTTTTTTATTATATGAGACTATTGCTTAAATTATAACTCATATTATATGAGAATATAATTGATATTTATAAATCAGACTATTATTGAGACCAACTCATATCAATATTACTGAAGTTCTGTCTAAATTTTATCTCCCACAAATATTTAAAAACTGTCTTCGCTCAATTTTTAATTTAAGAAAGAAATATTCCTACAATATTTTATGAAAGTTTGAACTGCTACCCTCTAAATTAGAGACAGCAGCTCTGACCACTCGGCCAAAGGCGGAGTATTTGCATCAGTGAGTTTGAGTTGAAGCAAGTGCTTTTAATTTTCGGTGTAAGCTAAACGTGTCATTCTGCCATCTGCCAAGCCAGGCTTATAGACTATTTATGTTTTAGACTATTCATGTCATAAGAACATAAACCTTGTGTACATTTCTGTCATCATTGAACATTTTGACAATTTAAGGCTTTAAGATTCTAATACAAAGGGACGATACAGGTAATCTCTTCACATGGGTTTTGCCCATGGAATTAGAATCAAAACTTTCAAGAATTAAGACTATTTGAATCCCACAACAATTAAAACAAGAAGAAAGCACCGATTGGTAGAATCAACCTCTAATTATGACAAATTTTAATGTCAATCCTGATTTATTTACAGAAGCTACAAAAGGCAGAGGACATCAGCTGTGATTTAATATAATGTTCCTACTAAACTGAACCAGTACTTGCACCAGCACGAGCTCTCAACATTTCAGTTCTCTTGCTCCTCTCCATTACCTCGACCAACCACTCTACACTTTCTTTTATTCCGAATCTGCAACCAAATTTCAAATGCGATCACTTCTGCTGTTTAGATGAACATTTCGGTGCCCAAAAGATTGTTGATATGGAATAAGGAAAATTTGACTACAATCCCAACTCTATACAATTATATATGCAAGATCAGATTGCATATTTTACTAGCCTTTTGTCTTCCTGTGAACCATCTAACTTACCCATCATAACCTGACACTGCTTCAAACATGCAAACCCGTTCATCCAACTTCTTAAGGTCTAGATATCGCGCTAGTTCATCAGCTGATACAGCATCAGGAAGATCCTGGCATTGAAACAGCTCACAAAATGACTACTGATATTGGAAAATTCAACAAAGGAGATATAACAAAATAAATTACCTGTTTGTTTGCTAGTATCAAAAGTGGCGCTCCTTGCAAATCCTCATGCCGAAGAACTTTTTCTGGTATGAAAAACATTTAAAATATGAGTACATTGAGGTATTGCAAATTCCAACCTTCCTCACAAGAGACTGAGAATGACAAACTATTCAAAAGTTCCATATAACTTGCCTAGAGCAGTTTTTGAATCTTCAAAACGTGAAGGGCAAGCAGCATCAATTACAAATACCACAGCATGTGTCTCTTCATAATATTTCTCCCAAATTGAACGAAGGCCAGGCTGAAAAAAATCATCAATGACCAGGTCTTCAGGTTTGCAGTGGATAATATATAGTCCACAAAAGTCACACATCAAGAATGTAGCTAATTTTGTCTATCAACAAGACAATCATAAGCAGTTAACCTCACATGGAGCAAGAAAACATCCTTTTCAGAACCTAAATTTTCAGCTCCTCTTTCCCATTTTGATTTTAAAAATATGAAAATTGACAGCTAAGGAGGCCTGAAGACTAAAATCAGCTGAATAAAGCTGGATGCCATAAAAGTAAAAATTTAAAAGCCTAAGGAAACCTGAAGCTAGTGTTTCCAGAAATGTAATATCAAGAAAACTGTTAGTTCTAGCATGAATCATTTTAATAGGTGGAAAATCGCAGGGCTAAAATATAATTGACCAGTACAAAACAACTGTAATTAATTATGATAGATTTTATTTGAGACTACTTGTAGAAGCTAAAATGTTTTCTACTATTTCTTAGCCATCTCCAGACTAATAAGTAACATTGTCAGTGCGAACTTGATTATTTATACCAATAATGAAAATCAAGAGATTGTTAAATAACTGAAAACAACACATAATAAGCAAGCAACTCTTAAAGCTGTTAGAATCAATAACAATCAAGATCTACCACATATCTGCTAATCATAACCACAACCATGTTACTATAGCATGAGGAAGCAGCACCTCTGACTTATTTAAGTGTAATTGAAAATAATAATAATATTATTATTATTATTAAAATATTGATGGTTTCGCTCACATGCCTGACCACCCAGATCCCAGAAGACCAGCTTTGAATTTGAAACTTCAATACGACCAATATTCAGTCCCACAGTAGGAACAATTCGATCAGGTGGGAGGCCTTCCACTTTTGAGTAGACAGACTTCAACTTCTCCAACAAAGTCTACAAATTAAAAGATAATATCATGAATTCAACAGATACAGTCAACATAGATAAAGACAAGATCAACGATTAATATTCAGAGAAGCAAAATGTAACAACTATAATTAAGAGAAGTCGACAAAGCATATTACCGTTTTCCCAGCCTTGTCAATTCCAAGAATGAGCACATGAAACTCAGTCTTAGTAAATATATACTTCCAAAGTCCATAAAACAGCGAGAACATCTCTAACTTCTTTAACGTTAATTTGTATTTATTCCCGCTAACCTTCAACCGTGAGAAGAAAAGGGCTTCATAATACCAAAGTCTCACTCATGCACACTGCTTGAAAAAAAAAATTAATAAGGTCCAATTATTAAAAAAAATTATTAATCAAGACTGGTCAACAAAAAAAAAAAAAAGAGCCAAATCAAGGTATTGAAGTTGAATTCATGTAGCTCAATCTTTGTTTACTCTTAATCACATATTAGTATAGAAATATGATTATCTCACATCCAGACATTATTAAGGTCCAATTATTTCGAACATCCAATCTAAAATACAATTGACATGCAACAAACACTCTGTGGCCAGTTTAAATTCATGGCAAACACTTATGCCAGGAAAACTTGAAAAAAAATCTCATGCATTAAACTTGTAAGACCTCAATTATACACGCGTAGAAATAGTGATAGGAAATCTAGCTACTGAACAACTGATCAAACTTATGGCCTCAGATAGTGTGGAGGAAAGCCAATTCCAACTATTTCAACATTAAGGCTTAGCAGAGGACCTGAAGTGTTTGATAAAAATCCACTTTTACTTGGAAGCTAATAATATATCAACCACTCTTACTTACCAACTACAGCATCTATTCTACAACAGCAGAGGATTAAAAGCCACAAAACCTCAATTCCAAACATACTCTTTGTCAGGTAGACTTGCTTTTAAACTACATCTCTAATTGTAACTGTAACTGCATTCAGGGAAAGACAACTTATGCAATTTTTTTCTTCAATCAAGCTTCTTTTTTTACCAATAAAACTACATCTGAAGCATCCAAAAGAATACAACAGTTGGATCTTAGTTTTAACAAGAAGTGAAAATTCAACAATAGATTTTGTCGTTAACATGACACTTATTATCCTAGAGCATATGATCTTAGAGCCAAACCAATGAAACAGCCCAATTTAATTACATCGAATTATATATTCCATATTCTTGGAATGTCTAAAAAACCAAATAGGAGCAGAAGAATAAACAAATTGGATCTAATCACCAAGTATTACAACTACAAATAAATAATGTGCTAAAAAATGAGATCCCATCTACCTACTAAGGAAAACAAACCGACCCACAATCATATACGATTTAAAAATTGAAACTGAACATAAACCCAGTAATTTTCCAGCAATGGAAGTAATATTGCCAAAGATAAAGAGAAAAAACGAGATCAAGGAAAAAGGATCACGACATTACATGTTACATATTCATGTATAATAAAGCTGGAGCTTGGAGATATTAATTCAAATAGACAAATTTCATTCGCTTAAATTGAATGTAAAATAGATCAAAAGCGCGTACATTTGAGAGATTGAAGAAGAGAGCTCTCGGCAATCCCTCCTATTGGCTCTGCGTATGAGAGCTTATTTTAGGTATCGAAGTTTTTATATATTGTTTCTTTTTTAAATTAGTTTATTCTTTATTTACTTATTTTGATACGATATTCCCATTCGATACTCCTCTCATTAAAATCACGCCACAAGAATAAACTCCATGTGATGTGGCATGTAGCAGAAGCTTACACCCAATTTTTTTCAAAGAAAAAATAATTTGGATAAAATACACATTTTTGTTTTAATGATTTTAACTCATGTCATATTTTAAAATTAACTTTTTTTAATTATATCATCCTAAAAAGCTTGTTTATTGAAGTAATTACATTATAATTGTTAAAACTAGGACAAACAATTAATAATTTTTTACTGTGAAATTATTAAAAAAAAGTTCTTACTTAACTTTATAAAAAGGAAAATTATCTATTAGAATAAACTCTATTTAGATTATCTATATTTAATGAGTTACCCTAATTAATTTTAATTGAGATTAAGGTACTAGATTTTTTTATTTATTGAAAAATAATTTTGATTAAGGGACATGTAACTTTTAAAATAATTGTTGTTAGCTGTTCTGTGGAAATTATCAGTTGTAAAAAATAATAATTAAATATTGGGTAAATTTTACTTTTAAAAGTACTGTGAATTTTATAATTAATCGTATGTGTTTGATAAATCTTATTATTAAACTATTGTAAAAATATAAATGATTAAATTAAACATCATATTGAATAAAATTTTTTTATATATTCATAAACATATATATAATTTTTTATTGTGTATATATAATAATTAATAATTAAAATAAATATTTTTTATTATGTTATCTCAATATAATTAGTAATAATAACAATCTCTTTAATGATTTTATTTATAAATCAATAAGAATAATTTCAAACTTTTATAACATATATCAAGATTTCTACGAAATTGCACTTTTCTTATTTTTTAAAACTTACAACGATTTACAAAAAAAAAATTAAATTCTAAATACTAATTTATAATTTTAATTTTTTTTTTCTAAACTTCTCTAACACAATCCCAAAACGCACGCTACTCCTTTGACATTCTAGGCAAATTTATCTTGGAACTTGCATAGTAGTTTTTTTTTTAATTATATTATACACAGATTGTTACTGATATTATAATTATAATTTTTATAATCATACTAAATAATTGAGACCATCACCATACATTAACCTAATATCAGACATTATAATTACAATATTTACAATCGTATTAAACAACTGAGATTATCATTATATATTAACCCACTGAAGTACTTGTTTAAATACTTTAAATCTCTAATAAAAATATCTATTCTACACATATTTTATAAAAAAGAAACTATCTCTACTCAATTAATTGATAATAAAAAATAAAATTAAAACTAATTTTCATAATACTCTTACAGAAAATCGAACTCTTACCATCAATATTATAATTACAGACTTCTGTCATTAGATTAAAGAGCCATTGTGAACTTACGTAGTGGTTGAAAGGACGAAAGAGTCAAATAAACGGAAATATGCGGTCATTCCACTGCGGATGGATAGACGGTAGCCCACCCTTGCTGTCTAATTTAAATAAACCGCCATAACAAATTGTTTCGACCGACAAGGGCATTATTGGAAATAAAAAATAGGTCAATATTACCTGATATCAGAAAGCCAGGAGCCCACGTGGAATAAAAATTTCCACAAGGACGTTTTACTGGTAAAAGTTTCTCCCATTCAAATCATTATCATCTTTCTTTCCTTTTTTTTCTTTCTTTTTCTAAATTTCATTTTCCTTTAACAATTTTTATTTTCCTGCATTTTCTCGGCTGACAAACAGTCTCGTAAGGATCCGTTGTTATCTGATATTTCTCCTATTTTGTAAGATACATGCGATTTATTTCAGAATTAATGATCCGTGGCTTGAGTTAGTTTGATTAGTTTCATATATGTCTCGATTCATGAGCTATAGATTACTGTGCGTGATTCTAGCTATATATATATATATATTATCCTAGCTTCAAATTTAGGTTTTAACAAGTATTTTATGGATAATATTTATTTTTAGTTACTATTTTTCCTTTATATTGGTAAGTTTCTTAATCAAGATCTCATCAAATAGTGGATTCGTCTTCTTAGTGCATTTAATCTTTTTTTTTCAAAATTCATACAAGCTTAGATTTAGAGGTTGAAGTTTCATATACTAATTCAGGTATCCAGAATATCGAGATGCAATTTGAACAAATGAAGGCTGAAAAGTTATGTTGACATCTTATGTATGGTCGTTTCATATTCTGTTGTTAAAGCTTTTTTTTGTAGCTATAACTCCAATTCGCCGGAAAATATCTGAATTTTTTCTTTTTCTCATTGCCTCTCTATTTTTACCTTTTACTCAAGTTACCATTGGTATGAAATTTGTCTTCATTTTTCGTCACATGCTGACATTACACTGTTATGACTTTTAAATGTGCTTGCTCAGTTCATTTTTTCTCGTCTTGTATAATGTTAATTGACTTAAACCGTTTCTTTTGGGTGTTAGAAAGAGCATTTTATCCTTCAATATTGTTGGTTGAGAAATCGATGTCGGCTATGCATATTTAGGATTTCAGAGAGAGTCTTATTCATCATTCTAATCTTGTAGAAAGAGCATTTACCCTGTCAATATTGTTGGCTGAGAAACTGATTGCAGCTATGCGTATTTAGTCATCTTGTCCCCAGTCCTACAAGAACAGTGATATTAATGGATGTGTAGAATTTGTTAGTCTATTGTTTTATATCTCTTCTACTAGATAGAGCTAGTACTTTTTACTTAGCATCAAAATTTTAACAAGTTCTTTCGTTTGTTGTTTCCTTGATATCAGGTCGATTGAGTGATTGCCTGTCTTGCTCTCCGTGTTGAAGAAGATAACTTGCC
Organism: Citrus glauca; assembly: GCA_029633175.1. NCBI lineage: Eukaryota > Viridiplantae > Streptophyta > Magnoliopsida > Sapindales > Rutaceae > Citrus > Citrus glauca. The sequence goes on from JAQOOD010000009.1 coordinate 7,711,407, forward strand.
TTGGGAAATGAAGTAATTTATGCAAACTTTTTAACATAACATTTTCCTTTCTTTTAAATTTTGTGGTTTAGGATGATTGCAGACTATTTTTGTTAGTATTGTACAATTTGAATAGAATGACTGTAGTTAATGCATTATGTTGGGTTCCTTGATGACCATTATCATACATTAGCTGCAATGCTTGTACTTCACATCATGTCTTTTAGGAAAGTAGTTATATATGCCATCTGGTCAAAGTTGTGAAGATTTGATATCATAACGATGTCTTGAGGGAAATTGTGCAAATTGGGAACTACATAATTGGCTTAGTTTAGGTATTTTTGGTATATTTAATGTAAAGAGAACCTTACTTGCTTAGTGCCTGCTTGGTATAGCTTATCTAATGGTCATAAGTACTTATTTAATTCCATAAGCTCTTATCAAAATTTTTATTATTGTTTGGCTGTCTGTTAGTAGAGCTTTTAAAGATTAAATAAGTTATTTTGTCTCTACTAGCAAAAGCTGAAATTTTGAGCTTTTGGGAGTAGAGATTGAAAAACTTTTTTTAAATGTTAAAATATCTAAAATATCATTTACATATTTGACAATTTTATTTCATTCTTTTCATAACACAACTTTAAAAAACTTGCCTATTGAAGTAATTTTATAATTTGTAATAAAAGCTCTCATTGATAACCAAACAACTAAAAGTTTTTGGGTAAAATCTCTACTTGTAAAGGCTCTACTAACAAAAGCTCTACTTAAATAGACTCTATTTGGAAAGTTATAACGAACGGAACCTTACGCAATTGGGAATTTTTAGTATTTCAGAAAAATTAATGTTGTAATTATTTAAGGCCTTTAGAATATCTTATACCGTTTTATATATATATATATATATATATATATATATATATATATATATATATATATATATATATATTCCTTTTCGAGGTAAGACCACCGTTTCTATCGTTTCAGATGAATACTTTGCAAACCCCTGCCTGTACTTTTCCAACTGGTCCTTTAATCTCATTACTTTTGAGCATTGGCATTAAACTGTTCTGTTTTTAAAATTTGACATCTCACACTGACAAATTCAAAAGTTGTGAAATTCTTGCATTCAAATTAGATTTTGCTAAGTGCAAAAAGTTTTTAATAGCTGTCGGTAAACGATGGTAAATTATTTTCTGTTGTTTTTATTCTTTCTTCCTCTCACCGCAAGGTTTCCCACTGTTTGCTTGTGTAAGATATTATTTTGGTTAACCATCGTATTAGACTATGCAAAATCAAATGTCTGAAGTTTATTGGATTAACAGGGGGCGTGTGAGGTGGGATGAAGATAATCTTGGGGAAATTGAAGCAAATAAACCTGTAAGGCAGAAAATTACTGAACCCAAGACACCGTATCACCCAATGATTGATGATGATGGTATGTTGATCTCAATTTTGTTTTCACTTCTGCAGAAGCCATGCTAACAATGTGTATTTTTAGATATTTTATCGTAGTTAGTGGATGCCTATATGCTAAATGCTTATTGACTAGGATGGAAATTGGAATTGTGGAGTTGTTACTTCTAAGTTGGGCTAAAACTATTGTTACCATTACTTAGTGCTGGGTAATTTTTGGGGTGTGTGATAAAGATAAAGGGATATTACATTGTCAGCCCTTCTTTTGAGCTGTTTAGCAATGAAGAGGTATATTCCTGACCAGTGCCATTTGATATTTTTTAACAATAACAGATTATTCGTCTCCTAGACGAGGTAGCTTTGATCAGTGTGTTGACTCCATTGCTGATGGTATGGATGCTGAAGAGTTGAGGACAGCTTTGAATGATGTGGCTTCTTCAAGTGGGAAAACTACAGGGAAATCTGGCTGGACATCTTCTGAGGATGAAGCAGATCCCATGGAAGAAGAAGATGAAGGTTTTCCATTTTAGTTTTTCCTATTTAAATTTAGTTTTTGCTTCAGCATGTTGAACATTTTTGTAATTGCTTTTGATGACTGTGTTGTGTGTGTGTGTCTAGAGAGAGAGAGAGTAATTATTTTACAATAAGGAACTCCTCTATGTTAATAAACGAAGGGACAAGCTAAAAGACACATGCATTTTGAGATTAATCTTCTGAAATTACTTAAATGAAGATAAAGATGATATTGTTGCATTTGGCTTCTACACAGTATGTCACTAGTTTTAGTTTGGTTTTTTGAATTAATTCTATGTTGGGTAATGCCTTAATTATATTAGCCACTCTTGTTTGTGAGGTGTGGTTGACAGATCCTTTCTTTTGTTGTTTCAGATTCGGAAATGGATAGGGGTTCTGTTTCTTTTAGAGAGCACAGAAAAGCACATTATGATGAGTTTCTGAGAGTGAAAGAACTCCTGCGTGAAGGCTCTGTGCTTGAGGAAGAAGATGAAGATAATGGTAATGGGAAAGCAAATGATGGGATTTGTGATTCATCTTCATCTTTAAGCGCTGGTGTGAAGTGTATAGACATCGAGAGAGACACCGCCACCCCCCAATCTGCACCTCCGGCCAATGGAGCATAATAACTCAGACAATTCCAATTTAAGATGAGACGCTGACTATTTTGACATGGTGCTTACTGTAGTTTCTTTGTATGTGTACAAAACAAGTACGAGACTCCCATTCTGTGTTTCTTGTACTTTGCTTGGAAATGGTTTTTCATTTTCTCGTTCTGTTTTTTTTTTTTTTTTGGACAAGTCATCCGCCTCTGCCTACATGTTCTTTGCCAAATAAACAATGTTAACATCAAGGTTTTGGCTGCAATACCTGCCTTAGTTCGCGGAGTTTCATGCTGGCGAGGGCTCAATAGTGGGGGGTGATCTTTATGATGTATTTTCTCATTTATAATGTTAATGATTCTTTGTTTCACCAAGAAAACGATCTACCACTGAGCTAACTATCCTCAGCTTCCCTAGTGTCGTGCTGATGTGGGCAAAATTGCATGGGATGGTCGTTTTTGATGTAATTTGTCATTTATATCATTGCTGCTTGTTTCACCAGAGAGCCCTTGGAGCATAATTCTTGAAAGTCTGGATCCTTTGTTGGGTTTGTTGTTGAATGGGCGGTATGCTTCGTTTTGTTCTGACGTTTCAGAAAAAACACAATTAAGTCAACAGTAACTCCACAACCATTCCACAATCTCACACATCATCCACACGTGGTGGATAGAGCCTTACGTCTCTATATGATAAATTAAACCCTGAAAGCCAACCGGCCCAACACAAAGACAGAAAGAGTCTGGTGTCAATGGCCTCCGAAAACTCGTCTTCAATGTCGAGTCTAGCTTCTCAAATATGTAACCAAATAGCCTCAATCTTCTCCAAACCCACAGCGCCACACCCACCACCGTTAGATATCATGGTAGCCGAGCTCACCAACACAGCAACCCAAAAGGGCAGCGTTTTCCTCTACGGAGTTGGCCGTGAGGGTCTCATGCTAAAAGCACTCTGCATGCGCTTAGCCCACCTGGGAATCTCAACCCACTTGGTTTTCGACATGACCACTCCCCCAATCTCCTCTAACGACCTCCTTATCGCCTCCGCTGGGCCCGGAGGATTCTCCACCGTGGATGCCATATGCTCGAGGGCACGATCGTATGGCGCCAGAGTGTTGCTGCTGACTGCTCAGCCAGAAAGCGGGTCTAGCGTGAAGCATGCTAGTATTGTGGCTTATGTGCCAGCGCAGACCATGGCGGATGATGACGATGAACAAGGGAAAGAGAAATCTAGGCCGTTGATGCCGATGGGAAGTGTGTATGAAGGAGCCATGTTTGTGTTGTTTGAGATGGTGGTGTATAAGCTTGGTGAGGCCTTGGGACAGAGCCCTGAAGCTGTTCGGTCTCGCCATACCAATCTTGAATGAAAAATGAACGTGTGACAAAAAAATGTCTTATCCAACTTTAACAAACTATAGTTGTGTAGTAATCTTGTCCTTTGTGTACACTTCTGTTGGTTTCTGAAACTCAAAGACTCCGATGGTAATGTCTTTCCTCTTTAATTAACGGGATTAAGAACGAATAATGGTTTCTTTTGGATTTACTAACCCTGTGAGGCCACTCTGCCTTTGGCGGGTGGTCAGGTCCTCCAAACTCGAGGTAGCAGTTTGAAACCCACAAACATATCGTGGGGTAATTAATTTTTTAATTATAATCTATAATTAAGTAAAAATAATTTTTAATTAGTCTTTGGTAATAAAAAGGTAATTACTTTTTTAATTATAATATATAATTAAATAAAAATAATTTTTAATTAATCTTCGGTAATAATAAGGTAATAATATAATTTATAAATATAAAATATGATACCATATAATATGAGTTGTAGTTGTAGTTGTAGTTGTGATAAACAAACCCACTTCGATCCCTTAAGGAGTCCTTTAATTACATGTACAGAGTTAGCGTTTATGCTCTGCTTGTCACAAACAATCCGAATTATTGGACTTTCAATTGACAAATCGTGGTCAACACCAACAACTATAGCACTTATGAGGTTACGCCATCACCAAAATTGCTAGTCTGGAGAATAAAAAAAAATTAAATAAAAAATTGCTTGTCTGGAAAGTGATGGCTGCTGTGATATCGCATCAAACGGCAAGCACACACGAGCCTGCATTGTTTTTAGCAATGTCATTGGCGATTCTCAGCCTCTCGGGCCTCAGCACAGTGCCGCCTCAATAGCAGCCCCGAAGGTATAACATCACAGACGGTGAGAGATCGAGGTGGTTGGTTAGCTGATAATCTGCACCGGGCATCTATACACATGAGGTTTTACAGAACACAAAGTGTGCCATCTTTGATTTGGGCTAACCCTCACTCTTTGATAGCTGCTGACGTTGCTTTTGCACCTGGTTTTGGTACTTCTTCAGGCACTATATCCTGACGCTTGTTGGGCGAAGAAGCCATGTAGGTGCTTCTATTTGGGTTTTGTTTCATCATCTCTTCAGTCAAGTGCACATAATGTTTTCTAATCCTTGATTTTTCACCTGCAAATGCATATAATAATTTTGGATCGGAATCCATTCATGATTTCAGCTTTTCTCGAGAAAAATGATGGAAAATTAATAAATAAAAATAAAATAGTAGTTAAATCTTTATCTTGTACTTGTTGACACTTAGCAAAACAAAATAGAGTGATGGTAAATAAATATAACTCTAAGATAGCTTATCAATTTCAATTCAAACATGGTTTTGATTTACACTCCATGTTTTGATAAATATTTACCATTCAAAAAGAGAAAGAGGAAAAAATAAAGTCTTTGTTCAAAGAAATGCGTTGAGAAATGGCAGATGCCTAGGTATCTAATACAATATCTTCAAATCATCATCAAGAAAGAGGATTGTCCTACAAAATTTAAGTTAGGGATCGGCATCGATTCAATTCGATATTGAGATAAACTGAAATTTTTAATTCGGTTCAGGTCACAAATTAAAAAAACACTTATTGATGTTTAAGGAAAATAAAAAACTAGACTAGAATTGAGAGTTCGATTCGGTTTGATTTTAGTTTTTTTGATTCAGTTTTAGTTTTTTAAGGAAAAGAAAACTAATTCCAAGCAACACACACACACACATTAACACAAGAAAGCAAGTTAGATTACCTAGTAGCAACAAATTAAAAGCAGTAGGGGCAGGGCCAGCGATAGTGGCGATGACAACAATAGTAGACTGGAGATAATAAGATGGATATCAAACCTGAATTAACAAAGGTCATGGTCACAGTAGTTGTGGTGAAGCAAAGGTCATGGTCAGCAGCGACACTGCGAGTTTGCGGCAATGAAGATTCGGCAATTGGCACTTGGCAGCACTGTAACAACTAGCAAAAGTTAGGAACTTAGGGAGTTAGGGTTCAGTTCTGTGAACTGAATTGCGATTTAGCTAGCACATGTTTGTGTGTGTATGCGTGCACGCACGTTATAAATAAATGCAATTGATATCGATTCGGTTTGGGTTTTATAACTTTTGCTTTGAAAATTAAATCGAAATTCAGTTTACTTCGGTGTTTATTTATTTCTTTTTTCAACTTAAAAAACACCAATCAGAAATCGAAAAACTAAATCGAACTGAATTTTTTTGGGTTTTAGTTCAATTTTGCCCACCCCTAATTTAAGTGAAGTGTCATCTTGATAGAAAGAGTAAAAGTAAAGTCACTTGATTTATAGCACTGCCTCGTTGTCATAAAGGTGTCACCTCGGCACCAATCGTAGAAGTAAAGTGTCTTGTTGGCATCACCTTTTTGCCACAAAAGTGTCACCTCAGTACCAAGTATAGAAATAACACACTTTGTTGGCGCCGCCTCGTTGCCCTGAAAATGTCACCCTTTCACCAAGCGTAAGAGCAAATCGCCTTGTTGGCACTGTTTTTTTACCGCAAAGGTGTCACCTTGGCACCAAGCATAAGAGCAACATGTCTTGTTGGTGTCACTTTGTTGTCACGAAGTGTCACCTCGACAACAATTATAGCGGCAACTTACCTTATTGGCGTCACCTCGTTCCCACGAAGATGTCATCTTAGTACCAGTACATTAGGAGAAACATACCTTATTGGTGCTGTCACTTACTAAGAAGGTATCACCTCGACACCAAGCGTAGGAGCAATGCACCTTGTTAGTGTCACATTATTGCCATGAAGATGTCACCTTAGTACTACCGTGTTGCCACAAATATGTCACTTCAACACCAAGCGTAAGTGCAACACACTTTGTTGGGGCAACCTAATTGCCATAAAGCTGTCAACTCAGCACCAATGCATTTAGAGCAATGCCCCTTGTTTGTTTGCCACCTAGTTATACAGAGGTGTCATCTCAGCACTACTTCGTCATTGCAAATATGAGATTTCATCTTGAAATATGACTAAAGACGCTCCTCGATAAGGAAATATCAACCACTACTCACATTAAATACCTATCAACATTAATTTCTAAGCTAGATTCAAGTCAATAGATTTAGAGTCAGTGTTTAGCAAATACGGTGTAATGTTAGTTGGCGTGGGATCGAGGTCTTGAAACAAGAGTAAAGTGACTAGTTGATGTGCTACTAAAGAACATGTTAGCGTGGTTATTTAAGTAATCAAACATATAATGCCCTGATGATGTGTGTACGTGGAAGAAGAAACCAATGCCTAAATGATGTGCCTACTACGTGGGTAAAACTCTTCTCTCTCCATTTGCCTATAAATAGAAGAGAAGTTGAAGGTAAAGGGATGGACAATCTTCTCTCTACCTATCTCTTTTTCCTTGCTAAATTTCACTCTCTCAAACTTGAGCGTTAGATTATTTCATTATTGAACACCACTAGCAACTCTAACCGTGTTTGTTTTATAAACGCTATCACTTGATTTTGAGGTGGACTTATTGTCTTGTGAAGATCTTAACCTCATCTTTCATTGTTCTTTTGCTAAATTATTTGTATTCTTAATGTGGTGTATAATTTGAGTTGTATAAATTTCTATGTATCTTAATGTGTTCCTCACAACAATATAAAATCATGAATGTTTATCAAATTTTTGTTGCATTTTCAAAATTTTGGGATAAGCAATACTATTACTAATAGAAATGGGGACAAAATCAATTAAAAACTAGGGAAAATAATATTTTGTGCATAAAACAATTATTTAGGGTTAGCAATTTAAGAATTTAGAATAGACTTTTGCAAGCTCAGACCTAAGTTTATTAGAGTAAAAGTGTAAAGATTAGACTTGGGTCTGGCCCATTGCGGACTTTTTTACTATCCTTACAATTATTCTTCTCCTAAAAGTTATAGTTACATGCCCAAAATAGTAGAAATGGCAATCCTCTAAAAATTCATAAGACTTTAGATCAAAAGAAAATCTTAATTCATAATTGTAACCTTCATGAACAAGTCCTACAACGTTTACGCTTTTACTAATTATCAATTTTTGTAACATCTCGCTACTCCTTAACATCAGTCAAGTTCAACGAAAAAAAGACATACCACCCACAAGATAATTACTTCTTTTTAATGAAGTTTCGATATCGACAAATTGATAATAAAAGAATTTGGATACAATGCTTACTTACTTCTTGGTGTTGTTTGAACCAAACTCGATTGATTCAAGAAAGTTTTAACAACCCAAACCATCGAGCAACCATATCATTTTGTTCCTTTTTCTATATTATTTCATTTTGTAAAGACTACAACAGAATCCTAAACCCACCAATTATTGTATTTGAATGAGTTGGATCTTAAACTTGTAATCCTCGAACCAAAACACTTTTTATTTATGTTTGGACATTTTTACCCATTCATATTTTAGAATGTTTTGAGTAACCAATTTACTTGCCAAGAGGGCAGGAGCCGAGCTAGGGGAAAAATTCTACTGGGGCCAAATTTAAAATTTTAATTTTATGTTATTATATATGTAAAATTTTAATTCTACAAGAGTCAATATAAATATTTTACACTAATTTTTATTTTTTTAAAAACTTTAATATTTTTTAAAATTATACAGAAGCCATGGCACCCTCTAGTACTAGCTCCGCCCTACAAGAGGGGCTAGAATGAAGGTAGGAAATTTCAGTCCAATCAAATGATCGATAGCTACCAATACATCTCGTGATAACAAAAATGTATTGTTCTGAGGTATATTAAGATTAAGTCTCTGGTTCATATTTCGTCTACCAATCTTTCCTAATTGGTGAAAAAATCTGACGTATACGAAGGAGTGCGGTTCGTTCGATAAATTCCTACCTCTCTATCTATCTCTGAGATGTTTGGATTTTTCAGTGCGGAGCTGAGCATCTTCTATTCACTGGGATAAAGCTTTTCCTCTGCAGGGGCCTTGTGCAGTAAAGCCCCTACAGGCGGTCATCCGTCGTCGTAAAGTAGTCCCCGGGAAGCTTTCAGGAAGAGGGGTAGTCTTGTGTGTAAGCATAGCATTTCTAGTTGAACCAGCCCAACCCAACTAAGAAGAACTGTCGTCGTCGTAAAATCCCAAGCTAGGTCTGAGTATTGCAATGACTGGACCTTGTCCGGATGCAACTGGTCTAGGTCTGGGCCAGATTTTAATTCAGGTACCTGAATTTTATATTTTTTAATATTATATGTGTATATATTTTTTATTTTTTGGTAATTGTATAAATTTTAAATTTATTTTAATAAAATTTGACATTAAAATATAAATTTTAAGTGTTTAAAACTTTATATATGTATAATAAATAAATTAAATAAATATAAATATTTAAAATAATATATTTTATAATTTTTTAATAAAATTTAAATTTTAAATTTATTAAACGATGTGCAAAATTGACCAACTTCATACCCATATCAAATAGATATTTTTGCCACCTCTGAACGAGGGAAAGTCGGGCTAACAAAGTGCAAAATCGACATCCAGCTTTCAGATAAAAATTTGCATGCATTGGTCCTTTTTATTTATTTATTTATTTTGACCTCTTATGATTATAGCCACTAGAAAGATTACATCTGTAACATTCCCTCGCAATAGATAAGGATAAGAAGGTCATTACGTAACGCCAACAGAGAAAAATAAAAAAAAATCAAAACCCACCGGCATCTCACATCCGGAATCTGGAGAGCGGTCAGCATCTCATCACTCAGGATCAAACCCCCTCAAGATTTTTTTTTTAAAAAATATTTTTACTTTTTTCATTTTTCGGTTATTTTGTTTTAATATAATATAATAAATGAATATACCACAAAAATATCTTCCAGTTCTCGATTGGTGCCGGAGATATTTTCACTTTCTTTTCACCAGATATCTACCCGCGCGCGTAGGTTTAAATTTTCCTACTCGCTGTAAAGCCACGCGAATATTTCTCTCTGATTATAAAAGTGCATATGGGGCCACCGCTTGCTTGCCACTCCCATGTGTCACTTGCACTGTCGTATCAAATTATCAATATTGAGAATTACAAAAATTATTGAGAATTTAAGTAAAAAGATAAGTTAAAATAGCCCATCATTATTAAATATTTTTTTAATTTTTCCAGCATATTTTCATTTCATAATATCCAATATTACAAATAAAGAGTCGGTTTCTATTGATGTATATATTAAAATACAAAAAATAATTAATTGCATTCAATACTTAAATTTATTCAAAATTTTTATAACGTAAAATGATAATTTTGAATTTTTTTATTATTATTTGAGTAATATTATCATAAAAAAATACATGAAAAATTTAATTTTTTTATTATTTTGTAAGATGATCATTCAACTAATAGTATTTTAAATCAAATTTATAGTTTTATAGAAAATATTTTTTTAGAAAATATTTATAACTTTGATTAGTTATTATCTTTATTTACAAACTTGTATCATCATCATCAATTTACATTTTATGAATATCAAAGTTTATATTGAAAAAAATATAAAATTATTATTAATGATTATTAAATAAACACGCGTGTGTATAAAATTAAATTATCATCACATGACATAAAATTTTTAAACGGTCTAACTCAACTCTCAATAATATATTAAATCCAAATTCATTCGCTGTTATGGAACTTACAAAGTGGAATAACTATTAATAAATTCCAATTGCAGGACGGCATTTAGAAATGTCAAAAATACAGAACTCGACATTATACAATGAGTATCTTTTTTCTTTATTCTCGTAAAATATTATTTAAAATTAAATAATTAAAAAAAAATGAATGAAGCGAGTATGATTCAAACTCTCTGCTCTCAAGTACTTTGGCAGAACTTAAAGAAAGAGAAGCCATTCACAAAAAAAAATAAATAAATAAAATAAAATAAAAAGAAAGAAAGAGAAGCCAAGTTGCCAGCCACGAGCTGTGGGGGAAACCTGTGTGTATATAAAGTCCTCGATCGAACCACCAACATAGATCATCAGTCCAACAAAGACCAAGCTATTTTATTTGCTTCAAAAGCACTTCCAAACAAAAAGTAAAAGCAGTTTTCAGGCGACTAACCAGGCCAGTCCCCAAACAAGGTGGTAATATACCCCCGCGAAACAATATTAATATTTGATATTAATGGACACAGCAAATAGAAGCAGCAACTTTTCGGGGCCGTGGACGAACGAGAAGCACTTGCACTACTTGAACGCAATGGAGGCTGCGTTTGTTCATAAAATGCTTGACAACAAGCGTCGTCTTCCCCGTCTCGACCGTTACTTGCCTGATACCTCTGACTCAACCCTAGATTTGAATACTCACCCAACCAAAAAGCAAGCCACCACCTGGCGCTCTTCAGGTATCATAATATATTATATTGATTCATTCGTCACCTGTTGTTGCATATCCAAATTAATGGGTGCACTTCAATGTTCCCAGGAAGTCTTTACTCTCTCTTGAGTCTTGTCCATTTTTTTTTTTTTGGATAGAATTCAATACTTTTATTAATGTTTAATCACGTTTTAACATGGTATCTGACCCAGGATTACGGTTTTTCTATTTATTTTACCCCTCGAAAATTAAATTAGGGATTCATTTGTTTAGTTGTTTAGATTTCGGATCATTCCTGTGTATACTCGTTTTTTCAATTTTTTTTTTTTGGGTCATGCTTGAATTACGTGTTATGCCGAGAAAATATTAGTTAACGCACATTTACCATATTAGTCGTTTTGATCCTCGTGAAGCTGAAGCGCATGCTGTTAAGGAAGCCCTTAGTTGGCTCAAAACCTTCCATGTTACTTCTGTGATTATAGAAATGGATAGCTTATTAGTTTTTACTGCTTTTCATGATCGGCTTGCCTATCCTAATGGTTTTGGTTCTATCATTGTGGATTGTAGAGCTTTAGTTCAATCCTTAGGTCAAGTGGTATTTTTTTTTGTCCGTAGATCTGCGAATTCCGCTGCTTACATTGTTGCGTGAGTGGGGAGTTCTAAGCCAGTTTCGGGAGTGTGGAGTTTTGTTCCTCCTCCCGTAATTTTTTGGATGTGTAATGAAATTTTCTCCTTTCAAAAAAAAAAAATACCTGAACATTGAAATCAACTTAACATAAACTTGCCGTCCAAACAGGACCTATTGAACTTGAAAAATCACGAATATGCCTCAAGATATTTGTGTGCCATGTAACCCCTTTTTTATTGTTCTTTTTTGTGTGTTCATTCGCTTTATTGTTGTCTTTTAACTCTCTTTTTTTTCTTAGTCATTTTATATTATTATTACATTATTCTCATTTTAGATTTTTGTTTATGGGCAGCTGGTAATAAAACTGGAATGGACAGCAGAGCTGACAAGAGATTGACTAGAAGAAGACGCTCAAATCGGCCCTACACTTCATCAGAAGATCAGGTTTGATACACAAATATCATAAATTTAATTTGCCGTGAAATACACAATTACTATGGAATGCATTCGTGGGTGAGGATCAAAGGGGCATTAAGGAAAACGTGGTCGCCCTTTACAAATACTTGTAGCTTGATTTTTTACCCTCTGATCTTTGATCATGTCAAGCAAATTAAACCATTCATTTTCGTCCGACTTTTTAATTTAGAGTTGATATCTCCCTTAATACATGGAATAAATTTCAAGTTTTTGTTCAATAAATATTTTAAGTGTACTAAAAATATATGCATCTAAACTCTCCGTAGAATTCAAATATATATGTATATTGTAAAAAAAATCCGGAGGAATTGACCTTCTCTCTCTACCGACTCATTCTCTCTCTATCATTTTCTTCACTATTTCTCTTAACTTTCTCTCAGCTTTCTCTCTCTTTCTATCCTTTTCTTCACTACTTCCCCCGATTTTCTATCAGCTTTCTCTCTATTTAACATTAAAAAAAAGTACAATAATTTCCCCGGCAAAATCTATCATTCTAGGGGTCCAAATGATACTATCACAATTTTTTTAAAAAAAAAAAATGTACGAGCTTCTTGTTATAAACTCAATTACTTTCTCATTATTTTTTTTTATTTTTGGGTTATAATGTATGTGATAATTAAAAACAGTCATTAAAAAATTTTGATGGGGGTGGCGTAACATTAAATTCGTTGCATGGTAAAGATGACTTTTTTATTTTTTAATTTAATTTTATCATTTTCTACTTTTGTTGACTCTGGATATATTTATGAAAACACTGAAGACTTATATATACAGGTGGTCCCGCAGATTGAAAAGTAGCAGAGGTTATAAAGACGAAAGTGACCCTCCTGCTGCGTCCACCTGCCGAATGAGATGAAGATTCTTCTTGTATTAGGGTTTTTAATCATGTAATAAATTTATTATCATTCTTTTTGTTTTCCTTTTTTTTTTGTTTTGAGTTTGGTGTAGTTGATCTGGTAACGTAGTGCACGTATTTTGCAGTGAAATTTGCTAATTAATTAGCATGACTATGTACTCAAAAGTTGATATCCATTAAATGATTTAGAGCTTTTTTTTATTAGAAGTTTTAAGTTTATTTTTCATCAGACATTTTTAGAGTTTTAGTTGTTTTTTTTATTTAAAATTATGTCTGATTATAAGGCATTTACCTCAAAATCTCTAAATTAAAAAAGTTAAAATTATTCTCATTACAACACCAAAATCATCAGTTCCTACGCTTACATTTTATCAATTTACGTATGGGTTGAAGACAATACTCTTTAGCAGGTTGTAGCCGTTTGCCTTATCATGGCAGAATAGTTATAATTCCTTTCACATGTTTTATCTTTTAAGCAATTTAACAATCATAATAAAATTTATAATTTTTTTTGTATTTGGAGCAATGGTTATCATTTTTATATTATTTTAAGATAAATGATTAATTGATTTCATTTTTGCTTATATGATCAAACAAAATATAGGCAATATACATGTACATGCAAATAATATTATTAACATTATATATGTTAAATAATGTACATATGTTATATAAATGTTGAATAAATTGTTAGGAGAATAATATTTTTCAATTCAATTCCCTCCTTACCTATGTGGGTGGGTTTTAAATTTCAAACCTCTTATTTTCAAAACAATAGATTTTATCAATAAAATTAGTTGATCCCACGAATATAAATATTTTGGATATGTACTTTGTAATTATTTTTTTCAACTATAATTTCTAATTATTTAACTAACGAAATCTATAACAATTATATATCCTACCTACAAAGGACATAAATATCAAAATATTAAATTTTAGATATTTTTTATTTTCAAAATAAATAACTTAATATTTATATTTAGACGTTTAAAAAAATAAACATATTATTAAGATATTTATATGTAAATTTATTCAGACTTTAATAAAATTCAGATAAAAATAAATAAATACTACCTTTAGACAAGGCCTTGCGTGAGCGTGTTACGCATGTAAATGACATAAAGCAGTTGCTGTGTGTAATTAGCTGGCGTCCCATGTGATTATGACTAAAACTCAATTCTTGATTTATCGGCTATATGAACATGCTTTTGCCAGCTGCTTATTCTTTCGTTGAAGATATTTTACAAGTTCTGTATATTAAAAGATCGCAAGGTGGGATGGCGAAAAGAGTATGGTTTTGGAATATTGCAGATAAAGATGGATATCATATTTCAGTCTTGATCTCTTTGCCAAACCTTATCTTTTAGACTTTAATGATAGGAGCTGACAGCTTAATATATCTTACCATACAAATTGTGCTGACCCAATTGCCCTTTTAATATCTCCTAGATAGCAGCAATGCAGTGACTACTGCATGCAAATACTGTCGAGGTAAGTGGGCAGAATGGGGAGAAAAGAAAATGAAGGATATTTGTAAATCGTGTAAACTACCAAGTGATTTCATTTAAATATCAGCAATATGAAGTGACGGATCATGTGGTCAAAAGTTATTGATTCCTAATGAGATTTTGACAAATGGTTGATTCTACAAGGAGAATATTTCTCTCGTATTATTACTGTTAATGGTGAAAAAAAAAACATGGATAAGTTCTGTAGCAATGAAAAGTTTCATGTATTTTTTTTCTTTCTACCGTGCATCAAAATGAATTGCAGTCATATATACGCAGACGCATAAGTTTAATGGTGGATATTTATGAAGATATTATTCGATGAACTCTTTACCAAAATCCATTAATGTGTGGGGCACAAAACTGAATGGATAGCTCACCCATAATTAAGGATCCTCCATTTTTTGATATTTTAACTCATATATAGTTTTCATATGTGTATAATTTATACGGAAGCTCACATATGTGCAATAGTCAGTAGAGTAGAGGATGATAGCAGCAAGGCTAATCAATTATGCATTGATAATGTGGCTTATGAATGTACACGTGGCTAATTAGTTAGTTAAAGGCTGTTATACTCAGTTTTCAATTTTAGCTTAAGCACTTGTATATAATAAAGATTCGATCACACATTATGTGTGTTGTTGAGTAATAAAATACAGAGGTTTATTCTCAGATTCAGTTCTTAACTTTCTTTCATTTTCTTTTACTTTCTTAATAACCAAACATCGTTTTTCAATCTTTGACTTGGTATCAGAGCCACAGCAAAATAATAGCATCAGTGAATCTTGTTTCAGCTTCTGCACCTGTTCTTAGCACAACAGCAAATTCAACCATTTCTTCATTTACATTCAATACTCCAGTAAAACTCGATCAATCCAATTTCCTGATATGGCGATCTCAAGTTTTGGCTTCAATCCGTGGTAACAGACTTGAGAAGTTCATAGATGATTCAGTAACTCCATCTCCATCTCACATTGCTCAAAGGATTGGTGATGATATCAGATCTGTGGAGAATCCAGAGTTTGTAATTTGGAGATCACAAGATCAGGTACTCCTTGGATGGCTGCTCTCATCTATGAGTGAAGGTATCATTAGCTTAGTGTTTAATTTGGAAACATCTGTGGAAGTGTGGAAGGCTATTGAAATACAATTTGGCTCACAATCTAAATCTAGACTTTTACATCTGAGATACATGATGAACTCAACTAGGAAAGATGATCTGAAAATCAATGATTATTTCCTTAAAATGAAATCTATAGCTGATAACATGGCTGCAGCTGGAAGTGCTTTGAATAATGATGATTTAATTCTGCATATACTCTCTGGTTTGGGACCAGAATACAACTCTGTAGCCACTTATATCACTAGACAAGTAGGTGTTGGGAAGATGAATGTTAATGAGGCTTATGCCATGCTTTTAACTCAAGAAGCAAGAATCGAGCAACAAGCTCAAATGCTTGCTGACACAAATGTGAAACATAATTTTGAGGCTAATCTAGTTCTGAATAGAGGATTTAAGAAAGGAAACATGTCTGGTGGTAACAACTTTGGTCGTTATGGATACAATACTGGAAACAATGGAGGTTTTGGAAATAATCAGTATAAAGGAAATTATGGAGGATCTGGATATGGTTTTGCTGGTAATGGAGATTCTCAGTACAAGGCTTATCAAGGTGATAATCAGAGAGGTGGAGGAGGCAATTGGAATCCAAATGCTGGTAATAGAAGGTATAATGGCAGACCATCTGGACAAATCAAGCCTCAGTGGAATGGTTCTAAACCAACCTGCCAAATATGCCTCAAGACTGGACATACTGCAAACATCTGCTGGAAACTTACAGAGTTCATGAATTCTGGAGCATACAGACCACCACCAAATAGAAATCCAAAAGCAGCATACCTGGCCAACATAGAAGGACCACCTGATGCAAACTGGTACTTGGACAGTGGAGCCACACATCATCTGACAAATGACATGAATGATATGCATGTTTCTAAAAGCTTTACAGGTACTTCTAAGCTCATTGTTGGTAATGGTGCTGGTTTAAACATAACTCACTTAGGTAGTGCAAACTTGAAAATGCATAACAGTAGAGATGGTGCCTTATCAACACTTAAGCTCAATGACATACTCCTAGTACCACAAATTACCAAAAACCTCATTAGTATATCCAGACTTACCAAAGATAATAATGTAGTGGTTGAATTCACTGACAACTTTTGTTTTGTGAAGGACAAAATGAAGAATGTGGTAATACTGCAGGGCAAGGCTGAAAAGAGTCTCTACAGATTGTTATTGATTCCCTCTAATAAAACTCCTGTTACATCACCTGGTCAGAGTTATATTGCCAACATAGAGCCAACTGAGACATTAACTCCTCTTTCAATATTTTCAAGTGTTAGTTCTGAATTCAAAAATAAAACCAACTGCTTACTCACTTCAGCAGCTCCTTGTATAAAACTGTTTTGGAGTTTCCACCCGATCAAAGGATCCTGAGTCAGGATGAGAATCTTAGATCAGATTGGACTTGTGTAGTGAACTCTACCAATTGGAGAAGATAGCTACGCACAGAAGTCACTGCAATTGCTATTTCATTCCCTCCTACTCCTTCGCAGTCACTTCAATTTTCATGTCCGGGTTTCTGAATGTTTGTTAAGTACCTCTATATTACATCAAAGGTTAGGTCATCCATCTTCTCATGTTCTGAATCATGTAATCAAAACATGTTCATTTGCTCAAAATATCAATGGAAACAAAACCTTTGACTCTTGTGATGCTTGTAAAATGGGAAAGATGCACAGATTACATTTTTCTGTCACTGAAACAAAAACAAAGCCTCCTTTAGAAATATTACATACTGATCTATGGGGACCATCTCATGTGGTTTCTCCCCAAGGGTATAGATATTATGTAAGTTTTGTTGATGAGTGCACCAGATTTACTTGGATATTTCCATTAAAAACAAAAGATGAAACTCTTTCTGTCTTTAAAATCTTCAAGACTCAAATTGAAAAACAACTCAACAGATCCATTAAATGCCTGCAATCTGATTGGGGGGGGGAGAATTTAGATCCTTTGTTAACTACCTTCTTGCTGAGGGAATCCAATTCAAACACTCATGTCCATATACTCACAATCAAAATGGTTTAGTAGAAAGGAAACACAGACACATCACTGAACTGGGATTAACCTTACTTGCACAAGTAGCCATGCCTCTTAAATTTTGGTGGGAATCCTTTCATACAGCAACCTATATCATAAACAGGCTACCCACTCTTGTATTAGGCATGAAATCTCCTTATGAATCACTATTTCAACTTTCACCAGATTACAAGTTTCTAAGAGTTTTTGGTTGCTCATGTTTCCCTTTTCTTAGAGAGTACAATAAACACAAGTTTCAGTTTCATACATCCAAATGTGTTTTTCTGGGTTATAGTCCTTTACATAAAGGCTATAAGTGTTTACATCCCTCTGGTAAAACTTATATTGCTAGCCATGTTCTGTTTGATGAGTCTTCTTTTCCATATTCATCTCTTTTCCATATTTCTTCTTCATCTGGAAATCATTCCTCAGATTTTCAGTATAATCTTCTAAAGAGTTATACAGTTCCAGTTTTCAATAGCAATCAAGGTACTCTTACAGCTAATGCAACTGCTAATAATCATTATTCTCCTCTATGTTCTTCTCACAACACAACAAATAACTTCCCATCATCAACTAGCCTTCCTACCAGCTCATCTCATTATACACCACTCACACAACCAGCCTCTGATCCAAATATCTCCATGCAGCCCAATAATACAACATCCCAACCAAGTCAGCAAAATCCACCTTCTTTACCATTAGAAACACAACAATTCTCAGTACCAACACAAGCCAAAACACTCATGCCTACACACAAAACGATCACCAGAGCCAAGGCTGGAATCTTCAAACCAAAAGCCTTTATTGCCAACCATAACAGCCTAGAACCATCCACTACCTATGAAGCACTATCTGATCCTAAGTGGAAGGAAGCTATGCAGGCAGAATATGATGCTCTCATGAAGAATAATACCTAGAACCTAGTACCTGCATCTTCCTCTTATAAACCAGTTGGCTGCAAATGGGTTTTTCGAACTAAATACAACACTGATGGTTCAATCTCCAAGTACAAAGCCAGACTAGTTGCAAATGGGTTTCACCAAACTGCATGCATCAACTATTCAGAAACCTTCGGCCCTGTAATCAAATCTTCAACAGTAAGAATTATTCTAAGCTTGGCTGTTATGAAAGAGTGGAAAGTAAGGCAAATAGATGTTAATAATGCCTTTCTTAATGGAGAACTCTCTGAAGATGTGTATATGACACAACCTGAGGGTTTTGAATCTAAGGAAGGCTACATTTGCAAACTCAACAAAGCTTTGTATGGGCTGAAACAAGCTCCAAGAGCTTGGTATGAAAAGCTCAAATGCTGTTTAACAGATTGGCAGTTTATCAATTCTAAGGCTGACACTTCTCTCTTCATCAAGCATGATACAAGAGGTTTAATCATTGTTTTCATTTATGTAGATGACATTCTCATTACTGGCCCTGATTCTGATCTACTGAAGGTGTTTATAACCAAACTCAGCACAGTGTTTGCTCTTAAGGATTTGGGACTAGTTGCTTATTTTCTTTGAGTGGAAGTGTGTTACACTGCTCAGGGAATGCATCTTTCTCAAACAAAGTATATTAAAGATCTGCTGAGTAGAGCTTCAATGCAGACTTGTAAAGGTTCTGATACACCCTTCAGTATTGGTTTCAAGCTGGAAAGAGCTGTTCAAGGTCCTCTAGGGCAAGAGTTTGAGGATCATACATTGTACAGAAGTCTTGTTAGTGGCCTTTAATATCTAATTCTTACCAGACCTGATATTGCCTACTTAGTCCATAAGCTCAACCAATATCTCAGTGCTCCCACACTTTAACACTGGTTGGCCTGCAAGAAAGTGCTTAAATATCTTCAAGCAACAATCACCTATGGTCTTCATATTCAAAATGAGGGAATGCTTGAAACTACTAGATTGACTGGTTACTCAGATGCTGATTGGGCATGTGATGTTGATGATCGCAAGTCCATTGGAGCTTATTGCATATATCTTGGTAACAATCTAATCTCCTGGTCATCCAAGAAGCAACCTATTGTGGCTAAATCCAGAACAGAAAGTGAATACAGAGCCCTGTCTTCAGCAAGCTCAGAGTTATCATGGTTGCAATCCTTATTTTCTGAGCTACAGATTATGAAGTTACCTCCTTCAGTTCTTTGGTGTGACAACCAAAGTGCTGGTGATTTAGCTAGAAATCCTATTTTTCATTCTAGATTAAAGCACATTGAGCTAGATGTTCATTACATCAAGGACAAGGTATTAAAGAAGGAGCTGAAAATCAGATACATTCCCACAGAGGAACAGGTTGCAGATGTACTCACAAAACCTCTGTCTTTTCCTAAGTTCAGTTACTTCCGTTCCAAGCTCAATGTCATTAACAGACCATTGAGCTTGATGGGGGATGTTAAGGAAGCTCACATATGTGCAGTAGTCAGTAGAGCAGAGGATGATAGCAGCAAGGCTAATCAGTTATGCATTGATGATGTGGCTTATGAATGTACACGTGGCTGATTAGTTAGTTAAAGGCTGTTATACTCAGTTTTCAATTTTAGCTTAAGCACTTGTATATAATAAAGATTCGATCACACATTATGTGTGTTGTTGAGTAATAAAATACAGAGGTTTATTCTCAGATTCAGTTCTTGACTTTCTTTCATTTTCTTTTACTTTCTTAATAACCAAACATCGTTTTTCAATCTTTGACTATACATAGGTGGTGATTATTGGACAAGCTTAGATACCATTACTTGGGCCGCCATTTTCAAGCTTATATTTACTTAAGTATTAACACATTGTATGTGTTTTTGAGATGATTTGATAATTTTATTCAAATCTTTTTAACACGAATTATAAATTTAAGACGAGTTATTTATTCTAACTAGATTTATGTGACAACTTTAAAAGTCCGTTTGGAGCAGCTGCGCTGCCATGCTTTATTCTAGGGCAATATGCCCAAGAATAAAGCACCACATCGTAGCTACTCCAAACGCTCTCTAAATATAATTAAAACTTAACTTTTGCCCTTCATGATGTATTTGAGTGACAATCATTTTTATCATTTATGGTGTCTATATTTTAATTTGTATAATATTCGCATGAGAAATGAAAATATTTTGGTTGTAAGATATTGGGAAAAGTATATTAAGGGCCTATTTGATACGCGTGATAGAATATGATTGAATGGGATGTGATGAAATTAAATTATATTTAGTACTGTCTCATATTCTCATGTTTGGTGATTGAACTAGATTGGATTATAATAATGTTGTCTTGTGTTTATTGTAACATAAGATTGGACAAAGTTTTATATAAATTCTAACAATATTAAAATATAAAATAAACAAATATTAAATTTCAATACAGAGTTTATAAATAATATTTTCAAAATATTAAATTTATATATGTAAATTTGAAATTGTGAAAAATTACTTATACATTATCACATATATGAAGCTGGTGTAATATTTGGAAAATATTATCTCAATTATTTATTTTAATGTGAGAACAAATAAATTGTATAATATTTATTCTATTACTTAAATTTAAAATTGTAAAGAATGAATAATAACTTAAATTAATAGATTACAGGGGAACTGAAGGACAACATTTGCCCATGAGGTTCCTAATAACGCAACATTTGCGCAGTAAAATTAAAACAGATGGCGGAAGCTCTAGAAACCTTGGATCGACTTCATTCAAAAACGAAATTCAAGAGGAAAGATTGAAGTTTAATTACCTCACTTCCAGTTTCGAAAATGACTTCGTGAAGTGGGAGAAAACGACTGAAAACAGCAAGCTCCGAACACTGTCCAGAAAATACAGCTCTCCACGAACAGCTTCTGGTTTGCCACGATCTGAGATCCCTTAAGCACCCCAATTGTGATGCCTCTAATCAGTCCACACTTAGAAATGTTCTAGGAGTTCAGAAGATTTGGAATCTCGAAATTTTATTAAGAAATGAGAGAGATAATGAAGAAACATGAGTGCTAGCTCATTTGATTCCATCCACCAAATAAAGCCCCATTATCTCTAATAATGGCACCAAACATTATCATGTGCTTAGACCCACCCACTTAGCCATTATTTATTGAAATTGATCTCATCACTTCAATAAACTATTTAATCAAATAAATAAATAGCTAATATTAATTAATTTCGGAATTAATTATTTAACCCCATTTTGATCACATCAAATGGTTAAATGTGGGCTTCTCTTGTGACATGTTCTAATGCTTTCTCTTAATCCATATTGGATCCAATAAAAGCCCATAATTCTAAACCCAAAATTGGTCTAGAAGTCCATAATCATATATGAACCCGAACATGTCCAAAACGGTCATTTTACGTGCTCGACATTCCATAATGTTTAATTGAGGATTTATGAAATTTATTTTGTTCCTTAAACTATTTATGGAACATCTAAATTTCTATCTTAAATCATATTTAAGATGTATTTATATTTATATTCATTCTCAATGAATTATAATATAAATATTGATTTTCCTAAAATTAGGAAATCTAACTTCTCATTTTCTAGTAACTCATTTTTCATTTCTATATTGTGTGTGACCTTTTTAGGTTCTTAGTTATAAGGTAGTAGAACTATTTTAATGATAACTCTTTATTCATTAAATGATGCTAAACTCTTTAGTCATCAATTAGAACCTTTCTAATGACCTTAAGATGCATTGGTAATACGCTTTACCAATATTGATCATAAGGTTTCTACAAGTCATGAGTGACACCTAGCAGTATATCACGACTATCCAAATAACAAGAATTGTTGGATCTATAGAACCTATTCCATTGTATCTCTATGTCTTGGTCTCTTCATCATCCATGTCCAGAGAAAAACACAGCTTATGGTTTATTATGTTAAGCAGTTGTGTTTTATCTCAAAATAAATATAAATGAACTTGGCATGTTAATATAATTTGAACTCCTTCAAATATATTTCACCTTGGCCAAGGATTTCTTATGCCAATTCATATTATCTCATAGGGACATCCTTTTTTGTATATTACAAAGTGATGAATTCCATATTGGCCATCAACTTGTCTTCATACATAGCCAACCATGACAGATATTGCTAGATCTCTTCCGTGATTAGGAATCAATCGTTATGCATTCACATATCAGAGATGTCTATGTATAAGACATCTGTTATGCCTCAGGTCTAAAGACCATTACTAAACATAGTGTCTGTAACAATGTATAATAAGCCATTAACACTCACGACCATATGGCTTACTATATTCGGTCAAGTTCAGTAAACTTGTTCTTTTAACAAGTACCTATGTGTTTGACTTGACATCTCATGTCAATGATATGAAACTCACCATCCATTTTAGTATCACATACCATAAGGAGTCATAACACATACTAGTGTTTATAGGAATTTATAATGTCCAATCATAAATCCACCACTAGGAACTATTTAGAAGTATAGTACAAAGGATACACGTTTCATATTCTCGACATACTCGAGAATGTGTTCCTTAACTATTTTACTTCTTGGACTATATTCATTAAATTAATATATGAATATTGATAACTTTGCCATTTTATAAATATCAAAATGCTATTCAAATACAATTATTCCCTAAACAATCAAATCACCATTCGATTGGCCTTTAGGGCATATTACTAACAATCTCCCACTTGCACTAAAGCCAATCGCTATGGTATCTCATACCCATCTTCTCAAGATGACGATCTAATTGCTGTTGAGTAAGTGCTTTAGTCAGAGGATCCGCAGTGTTATCAGCGGAGGCTACTTTCTGCATAGTGATATCACTCATTCCAATGATTTCTTTAATAATGTTATATCTTCTCTCAATGTGTTTGGACTTCTGGTGAGACCTTGGTTCCTTAGCTTGTGCTATAGCTCCATTGTTGTCACAATATAATGATATTGGCAACGCAATGGTTGGAACCACTCCAAGTTGTTGAATAAACTTCCGTATCCAAACAGCTTCTTTTGCTGCATCTGATGCAGCTATATATTCCGCTTCAGTGGTAGAATCTGCAGTAGTTGCTTGCTTGGAACTTTTCCAGCTTACTGCTCCACCATTGATAGTGAATACAAATCCTGATGTAGATTTTCTGTCATCTACATCTGACTGGAAATCTGAATCTGTGAAGCCTTCAATTTTTAGCTCACCCTCTCCATATGTTAAGAACAAATCTTTAGTTCTTCTTAAGTACTTAAAGATATTCTTAACTGTGGTCCAATGTTCCTCACCCGGATTACTTTGGTATCTGCTAGTGACACTCACTGCATGAGCTATATCCGGTCTAGTACATAGCATAGCATACATAAGACTTCCAATTGCAGAAGCATATGGAATCTTATTCATACGCTCTCTCTCATCATAAGTTTTTGGACTCATGCTTTTAGAGAGATGAATTCCATGTCTGAAGGGTATAAAACCCCTTTTGGAATCCCACATATTAAATTTCTTTAATATCTTTTCTATGTACTTAGCTTGACATAGACCTATTAATCTTCTGGATCTATCTCTATAAATCCTGATTCCCAAGATATACATTGCATCTCCTAGGTCTTTCATGGAGAAGTTTTGAGAAAGCCAAATTTTGACAGAAGACATTTGTCCAATGTCATTTCCTATAAGCAATATGTCATCTACATATAGCACAAGGAAAGTTATTGCACTCCCACTGACCCTTTTGTAAACATATGGTTCATCCTCATTCTTGATGAAACCAAATGATTTGATTGCATCATCGAATCGGATGTTCCAACTCCTGCAGGCTTGTTTTAGCCCATAAATGGACCTTTTTAGCTTGCATACTTTATGAGGATTTGTCTTAGATTCAAAACCACAAGGTTGCATCATATAGATATCTTCCTCAATGTATCCATTTAGAAATGCAGTTTTGACATCCATTTGCCAAATCTCATAGTCATAATATGCTGCTATAGCCAATAAGATTCTGATGGACTTTAGCATGGCTACTGGTGAAAAGGTTTCCTCATAGTCTATACCTTGTATTTGACGATAACCTTTAGCTACCAACCTTGCTTTATAGGTCTCTACCTTTCCATCTAAGCCTATCTTCCTCTTAAAGATCCACTTGCATCCAATAGGTACAATACCTTCGGGTGGATCCACTAGAGTCCAGACTTGGTTGGTTCTCATAGAGTCCATCTCTAAATCCATGGCTTCAAGCCATTTCTTAGAGTCAATATCTGATATTGCCTCTTCGTAACTAGTAGGATCATCTCTATGATCCGTATCACCCAATAAAAATATATCATTCATCTGATGAAGAAAACCATATCTTTCTGGTGGGTGAATTATCCTACTAGATCTACGGAGTTGTTGTGTTCCTTGTGTTTGTACTTGAACAGGCTCTTCATTGGATTTATCCTCATTAGAATTCTCAATAAAATCTAATTTTCTTCCTTGCCCACCTTCTTGAATAAACTCTTTTTCAAGAAATATGGCATTTCTACTGACCAATACCCTTTGATCAGATTGGATGTAAAAGTAATAACCCAAAGTTTCCTTAGGGTATCCAATGAACCTCCCACTATCCGCTTTAGCTTCAAGTTTCTCACTCTTGAGTCTCTTGATAAAAGCAGGACATCCCCAAATCCTAAGATGATTTAGGCTTGGTTGTTTACCATACCATATCTCATATGGTATTTTGGGTACAGACTTGGAAGGTACTCTGTTTACTACATATGTTGCAGTAAGGAGAGCATATCCCCAAAGAGAAATTGGTAAGTCTGTATAACTCACCATTGATCGTACCATGTCTAACAGTGTGCGATTTCTCCTCTCAGATACTCCATTAAGCTCTGGTGTACCTGGAGGCGTCCATTGTGAAACAATACCATTTTCTTTAAGGTAAGACTGGAATTCTCCACTGAGATATTCACCACCTCGATCTGATCGTAGGGTTTTAATAAATTTTCCAGTCTGTTTCTCTACTTCATTTCGGTATTCTTTGAACTTTTCAAAGGCTTCAGATTTATACTTCATTAAGTATACTGAACAATACCTTGAGTGATCGTCGATAAAAGTTATGAAGTAGTAATATCCACCCCTTGCCATTTCATTAAATGGCCCACATACATCAGTATGTATAAGTTCAAGTAAATCAGTGGCTCTTGTACTTCGTCCAACGAAGGGTGCCCTGGTCATTTTTCCTTGAAGACATGATTCACAAGTTGGATAAGGTTCTAAACCAAATGGACCGATTAGTCCATCTTTAGCCAATTTTGTGACTCTATCTTCTCCAATATGACCTAGCCTTAAATGCCACTTATATTTGGGGCTTATTTCTTCTCTTTCACGTTTATGTGTTATGGTATTTACATTCACAACATGCTCATTATTTTCTTTCATGTTTAGTACATAAAGATCATTATCTAAAGTACCATGTGCAACATATTTATTCTCATAATAAATATTACAAATTTTATTTCTAAAATAAAATTCATAATTGTCTTTGCATAAACATGAAATTGAAACTATGTTCCTTACAGCAGAAGGAACAAATAAACAATCATTCAAACTTATAACATGCCCAGATGTCATTTTTAAGAAAAATGTCCCTATAGCTGAGGCAGCAACCATTGCTCCATTTCCCACTCTAAGAGACATTTCTCCTTGTTTAAGTCTTCTACTTCTTTTCAAATCCTGCATTGACATACAAATATGTGCGGTTGCAGCAGAATCTAAAATCCAAGAAGTAGATTGAATAATTGAAATATTAGTTTCAATAATGAGCATAACTTCACAAGGATTCTCTTTAGGCTTGACTTTCAACCTGTTGAGGTAAACTTTGCAATTCCTCTTCCAATGCCCATCCTTACCGCAATGGAAACATTTTCCCTTGTCATTGGGCTTATTAGCTTTCCCCTTCTTAATACCACCTTTAGCCTTGGGTTGAAACTTTTTCTTTTTACCCTTTTTAGTTGAGGGTCCTTCTATAGCCATAACATCTTTTGGCTTCTTTATGCAAGTTTCGGCAGTATTAAACATCTTTAGCAGTTCAACAAGACTGCACTCAATTTTATTCATGTTAAAATTCATGATAAATTGAGAGAATGAGTCTGGCAAGGATTGTAGGATAAGATCGATAGCTAATTCCCCATCCATTAAGAAATTAAGAGCTTCCAGCTGCTCTATGTAATCAATCATTTTGAGTACATGCTCATTGACCGATCCTTCAGTCATTCTCATTCTAAACAGTTTCTTAGATATCTCATATCTAACTGTTCTGCTTTGTTCACCATACAACTCTTGTAGATGAAGTATCATGGAACTTGCATCAGGCATATTTTCATGTTGCCTTTATAGCTCATTGGACATCGATGCCAATATATAGCTTTTAACAGTGAGGTCATCATCTTGCCACTTCTGATAAGTGACACGTTCTTCCTCACTTGCTCCCTCAGGAATTTCATTTGGCTTAGGTGTATCAAGAACATAGCTAATTTTTTCATAATTAAGAACAATTCTTAAATTCCTTAACCAATCAACGTAATTGGGTCCCGTCAAACGGTAGTTTTCCAGAATTCGTGCTAGCGGATTATTCATTATTAAATATTTCTGCAGAAAATATTAAATTAAATTATTAGCATTTTATTATAATCTATTTGATTTTGGTCTTTAAATCAAATAGTACCTCCCACTATTTTATCATTTCAATACACTCCCATATGTAAGAAACGGAAACTCTCATTGGTAAAAGTTTCTAGTAGGAATCGGATTCTCATTAGCATAAGTTTACCTCACCTAACAGTTCTTGGCTTACTTATTTTAATGAGTAGGTAACTCTTTACCAAATGCATCTCATGCATGTACCGATTATCCTTCGGCCTCTAAATCATTAATACCTCACCTAACAGTTCTTGGTATAAATGATTTAGTTAAGTTTACCCTAATACCCTTGCACATTTTCAAAACATCTTACTAACCTCACCTAACAGTTCTTGGTAGCTTAATAGATGAATTATGCATCATCTTATGATATATGGTTTATTTTCAACATTTTAATGAATGAGTAGCCCATGTATCCATGTCGACTAGCCCAAGCATAAAATATTTTAAATATTCCATTGGTATTAGTAGGCCATGATGAATATTCTCAATATCCATTATTACAACTTAACAATAATTATGTATATTTAATAAGGGAGTATTTGGGCATTATTATGGTCTCACTTTTTAGCATGTTATTCCATTTACAATATTCAAATATGTCTAAGCACCCTAATATACATCTCATGCATATTATAGACAAACCAACCAAGGATGATCATGGAATTTTCTAATAAAACCAATTTGAGCCAAAATTGGTTTTAAGGTCCACCTAGGTATCAAGCAAACAATAATGACTATGAGACATCTTATGCCTCAAATTATTACAAATATTAATTTATATTTGAAAGGCCAAAATTACATTGAAAGTGCTGCAACAATCCATGAAGTCTTCTTGCTCCAATCCTCCAACGCACCGTAAATACGCCATCCTTCCTTTGGCAATCATCTCACTTTGTAGTAATTACATATTTAGAAGAATTGGGGTACAAATCTCAGGGGTAATGGGATACAATCAGATCTTAATAGAAGGAGGAACATGCAAGTCCCTATTTAAAAATATTACAACCATTTAAGCCTTTAGAAATCGGCCAAATCAACAAATGAATCAATAGCTCATTCAATCATGCATATATTCAATCATCACATGACATAAATATATCTAGGTCTTTCCATGATCATCCTTCATGCTATTATAAATGGAAATAACATAAATCATGCTTCAAAAATTCGAAATTGAATGAAGATGGCTCTGATACCACTTGAAGGACAACATTTGCCCATGAGGTTCCTAATAACGCAACATTTGCGCAGTAAAATTAAAACAGATGGCGGAAGCTCTAGAAACCTCGGATCGACTTCATTCAAAAATGAAATTCAAGAGGAAAGATTGAAGTTTAATTACCTCACTTCCAGTTTCGAAAATGACTTCGTGAAGTGGGAGAAAACGACTGAAAACAGCAAGCTCCGAACACTGTCCAGAAAATACAGCTCTCCACGAACAGCTTCTAGTTTGCCACGATCTGAGATCCCTTAAGCACCCCAATTGTGATGCCTCTAATCAGTCCACACTTAGAAATGTTCTAGGATTTCAGAGGATTTGGAATCTCGAAATTTCATTAAGAAATGAGAGAGATAATGAAGAAACATGAGTGCTAGCTCATTTGATTCCATCCACCAAATAAAGCCCCATTATCTCTAATAATGGCACCAAACATTATCATGTGCTTAGACCCACCCACTTAGCCATTATTTATTGAAATTGATCTCATCACTTCAATAAACTATTTAATCAAATAAATAAATAGCTAATATTAATTAATTTCGGAATTAATTATTTAACCCCATTTTGATCACATCAAATGGTTAAATGTGGGCTTCTCTTGTGACATGTTCTAATGCTTTCTCTTAATCCATATTGGATCCAATAAAAGCCCATAATTCTAAACCCAAAATTGGTCTAGAAGTCCATAATCATATATGAACCCGAACATGTCCAAAACGGTCATTTTACGTGCTCGACATTCCATAATGTTTAATTGAGGATTTATGAAATTTATTTTGTTCCTTAAACTATTTATGGAACATCTAAATTTCTATCTTAAATCATATTTAAGATGTATTTATATTTATATTCATTCTCAATGAATTATAATATAAATATTGATTTTCCTAAAATTAGGAAATCTAACTTCTCATTTTCTAGTAACTCCTTTTTCATTTCTATATTGTGTGTGACCTTTTTAGGTTCTTAGTTATAAGGTAGTAGAACTATTTTAATGATAACTCTTTATTCATTAAATGATGCTAAACTCTTTAGTCATCAATTAGAACCTTTCTAATGACCTTAAGATGCATTGGTAATACGCTTTACCAATATTGATCATAAGGTTTCTACAAGTCATGAGTGACACCTAGCAGTATATCACGACTATCCAAATAACAAGAATTGTTGGATCTATAGAACCTATTCCATTGTATCTCTATGTCTTGGTCTCTTCATCATCCATGTCCAGAGAAAAACACAGCTTATGGTTTATTATGTTAAGCAGTTGTGTTTTATCTCAAAATAAATATAAATGAACTTGGCATGTTAATATAATTTGAACTCCTTCAAATATATTTCACCTTGGCCAAGGATTTCTTATGCCAATTCATATTATCTCATAGGGACATCCTTTTTTGTATATTACAAAGTGATGAATTCCATATTGGCCATCAACTTGTCTTCATACATAGCCAACCATGACAGATATTGCTAGATCTCTTCCGTGATTAGGAATCAATCGTTATGCATTCACATATCAGAGATGTCTATGTATAAGACATCTGTTATGCCTCAGGTCTAAAGACCATTACTAAACATAGTGTCTGTAACAATGTATAATAAGCCATTAACACTCACGACCATATGGCTTACTATATTCGGTCAAGTTCAGTAAACTTGTTCTTTTAACAAGTACCTATGTGTTTGACTTGACATCTCATGTCAATGATATGAAACTCACCATCCATTTTAGTATCACATACCATAAGGAGTCATAACACATACTAGTGTTTATAGGAATTTATAATGTCCAATCATAAATCCACCACTAGGAACTATTTAGAAGTATAGTACAAAGGATACACGTTTCATATTCTCGACATACTCGAGAATGTGTTCCTTAACTATTTTACTTCTTGGCCTATATTCATTAAATTAATATATGAATATTGATAACTTTGCCATTTTATAAATATCAAAATGCTATTCAAATACAATTATTCCCTAAACAATCAAATCACCATTCGATTGGCCTTTAGGGCATATTACTAACAGGAACTACCTTTGAAAAAAAATTAAGATTAACTATTTGTTAGGGCTTCTAACGTAACATTTTTATTTTGTGTTGTTAACATAAGATTAAAATTTAGTCTAAAAAGTTTATCATAGGGGTCCCTTCATGGCACATGATAATTTGGTAAGTTCAATTTGTATTATTTCTAATTTACTTATTCACGAAAACACTATATTGAGATTAAATTTTAGTAAAATAAGCTTATTCCACCACATTTGACCCATTTAGGAAGCCCTAATTATTTAGATTTTGTATATGAAGCAAGATACAACTCCTTTTTTGTTACAGTGGTAAAGAAAAAAAACATAAAACCAATAGATTTCCTTTAAGAGAAGGGAAGCATCATTTTTCTAACCTTTTGTATTTAAGAAATTAATTTAATTTATGTGATTAGAAGACTCTTTATTTTTTGATATTTTGAAAGAATTATATGTTTGATAATGAATAAATTAAGATTTAAGGTCGGACAAAATGATTAATAAGAAGATAAAGAAAATAAATTTTTTAGAGATTTAAAACATACATTTTAATTGGCGCTCATTATATGAAATTATTGAAACTTATAGTTTTTATTATTTACAGAGGACAAAAGCGATTACTGAAGAAAATGTCAAATAAATTTTTTAGAATTTTAAACTTATTATATTTTAGTTGGGGCTCATTGTGTAAAAATTTTGAAACTTATAGTTTTTATTGTTTACAGAAACATTAGGGAATGCCAAATAAATTGCCACGGGGACAAGATAGTTCTGTCCCGGCAATCAACGCAGGCAACTAGATCAATTCTTCAGAATATATTTGTATCTACCTCGATTACGTTTACAAGAGTTTTCAAAATGGTCAAATTTACCTTTTAATAATCATATGTATTTTTTTTGTTGAGATATGTTATTAAGGTACTATAAATTTCATAGCTACTGAGTAAATTGATCGTAGTTTACGTAGGAAGCAATCAACAAAGTGGAGTAATCATTAAAAGATGCTGCAGATAAAAAAAGTTTTCCGATCTATGATTGTTTCTGTGTTTTGAATGAATGTAGTAGTCCCTTAAGCTGCACTCAATTCTCAATCCCAATCCTAACGTGGCGATTCAATACGAAATGATTCTCTATGCATCTCTATATATGGTATTTGAACCCTCTTCTTCTTCTTCTTCTGTTTTTTAAATAAGAAAAATTATTATTCTTATACCCTATAGATATTATGTTATAAAAATACTATAACATTTTGAGGGTGTATCAATCGTCCACCCTAAATTGATAAAATATATTTTCCATCTACCAAAACATCATTTGTCGTTTAAATAGGATAACGCCATATGGGTAATTTAGTATTTTTATATGATATAAGTGATAATTTTAAAGTATACAAGTGATAATAAAAAAATTTAAGGATATACAGGTGATACTTTTCAAGAGTAAAATCGTCAATTCGCTATAATTCCATTAAATTTCAAACGGTAGTTAACGATTAAGTGGTCGGCAGATAATTTTTGTTAATTTAGGATGGACAATTGATACACCCTCAAAGTATTATAATATTTTTTATAACAAAACATCTATAAAGTATACTAATGATAATATCTTGTTAAAGAATAATAATAATTCAAAACACGCTTTGATGATAAAACTTCTATAAAAGAAAGATGAGTCTCGTATAGAGGAGCGAACTCGTTTCCTCCATAATTTATTTAAAGATCAATGAATTTGGGCCGATCCTTGAATCCACAATCAGCCAAGAGGACCCAGAAACAAATCCAAAAATTAGAAGCCCTTTTCACGCAAATAAATACCAATAACAGCATTAAAACGATCTACAAAACGAAAAACATTTCTAAAACCACCTGCAACCGCTTCTCACTCGATCAATCAAAAATTCAAAACGAACGCACGAACTAACGAACGAACGAACAAACAAACATGCTGTTCACAATCTTTGAAACATACAGGAATTTAATCCTACAAGCGACACTCTCAATATCACTCACTTTGC
This sequence comes from Citrus glauca, assembly GCA_029633175.1. Lineage (NCBI taxonomy): Eukaryota > Viridiplantae > Streptophyta > Magnoliopsida > Sapindales > Rutaceae > Citrus > Citrus glauca. The sequence continues at coordinate 7,744,099 of JAQOOD010000009.1, forward strand.
TCCTCACATATCTGAAAATACCAATCATTTTCTTACAAGGCCTTCACACTTACATCCAGCCTGAGAATCTCGGCTACAACAACAACAACGGCAATCAAAACGGTCTCAGAGCTGCAATTCGTAGACCCTCGAGCTCTAGCCTTGATGGGTATCAGTCTTTGTCCGCCAAAACAAACGCTGAGCTCCAAAAGAGGAGTAAACCCAAAGAAAAATTTGAGTTTGATGAAAGTAAAGCTCAGATCTTTAGGCTGAAACTTGATGAGTCTCATCTTCGATCACGGGTGTACTTCAACGGGTATTTTAATTCGTTTGTTTACTCCTTTGTGGCCTTTTCTTGTTTGCTGCTTTACGCGTATTTGGATCGAGATGAAGAAAATGGGAATTTTGCTAATGGGGTTTTAGTTGTGGTCGTTTTTGGATTTGTTAGTTTATGCAAAGTGTTTACTTTGTTAGTTAAGACATCGTTCGAGAAATCTGCATCAAAGAGGTCGGAGAAGCAACTGAGTTTGGTTTTTGGTTTGTTGGGGTTTGTTTTTGGACTCTTGATTTGTTCCGGGGTTGTTAAAAAAGTTTTGGACTTTGATTTTGATTCAATAGATGGGTTTGCAAGGATTGTTGTAGCTGTTCTGATGGGTGGCATCGCGGGCTTTTTATACATGCCCGCAGGAAAGAGTGCCCGGTCATTTTGGCTTGGGACTGATCAGCTTCGAAGCAATTTGTCTATGGTTTTTTGTGGATGGTTAGGTAGAATGATTTTATACACAAATTATTTGTTGATTGTTTCTACGGCCTTGCTTTGGATTAATCCGTTCACTGACATTCTTGTCACCAAGAGCATTGGTGTTGGTAGAGGAGCAAAAGGAATTAGTAGTCGCAGAGATGCTGATAATTTGATTGGGAATGTTGGTTTATCGCGGGGGGATTTTGCCAAGCTTAGGCTTTGGTGCTTGTTGCTTTCAGGCGTCATTCAAATTGTGGCCCTACGTCCAAACTTGCAAATGTATTTGAACGAAGCAATGCTGTCTTGGTACCAAAGGTTGCATGCGAGCAAGGTGCCAGATTTGGATTTTAGTAGGGCTAAGGTTTTTCTCCACAATCACTACTTGTGTCTTGTAGTTTTACAGTTCTTTGCACCAGCAGTCCTGGTACTTCTCTTTCTTGGCTTGTCTCAAGTTGATGGTAACTCATTTACAAATTTAAAATTGGTTTGTGGCTTACTGCCTTGCTCTGCTCTTATCAAAGAAGTAGCTTTATTAATGGCTTGGTGGGTTGTTTTTGTTTCGGCTGTTTACACTTCAGCAATCCTTATTTTGTATCGCCATGGCAGTTTGTATATTTCATAATGACATGAATTTTCTTGTGTTTATCTTCAACTTTTGGACATTGACTCGTTTGTCAAAATTTTGAGGAATAGTGCTGTGCTTGTATCAGACATTACTATTGTTAATTGATTCACTGCAAACTATTGGGCAACAAAATCTATTCTTGGATATATTGGCCCTCTTGCTTATTTTAGTTTGTTGTGCATGTAAATTTTTACCTAGATACTGGCAGAAACAGACACCTGATTAGAACCGGCAGATGTTTATTTGCAGCATTTAATATTTCTCTATGAAAGAATTAACTTCATCGACTTCTTATATTGGTGCTTCTGCTTATTGGTGAAAATTTATATTGTCATTTGAAGATAAACCCCTGTAGTTGTCAGTCATAAGAGTATGAAGGTAACGTAATATGGGTCCTAATTAGTTGTTTAATGGTAAGCAATTATTGCTGTTTAGAGATATCATTCTTGTGATTGATAGACATCTCTTGAGTTTTTTTGGTTGTGAGCATGTGCTTCCTAGTGATACATTGTTAACTTCATGTACATACTGTTCTAAGTAGAATCTACATTCAATGTCATCTACATGATCTGACGAAAGTTTGATTTTTTTTTTTTTATGACACGTGCAAGGCATGTACTTCAGTTTTTGTCAGTATTGAAGTGATGTTGAAGTTTGAGATCATTTCACATCAATTTTATATAATGAGAATTTGGCAATAGCATCAATGCATGAAGTTACAGAAAAAAGTTGTTAATATCCTATATCATTTTGAAGACTTTCCCTTTGATGCCACAGCAAGTTAAATTTAACTGATGAGATGAATCTCTGTAGTCTGCTGTGAAAGTGAGTTCTCTTGTTGGCCAGTACATATATGAGATCAAATGCAGCATTGTTATGCCAAGGCTTCAAACAATTCTGCAAGTACAAAGATTAAGAGCTGGCGCTTTTTAGGTAATAGGTAAAAGGCTTACCAGATTCCAGTTTGTAAATCTTGCTTGGAAGTGGTTAACTGCATTTTTCTTATTGCATCATACTGAGTAGTTTTCAATTCTTTTGTTGTCAGCATTCTTCACTTTTTTTATGTTCGCCTTGCTGCTAATTTTTTAATAAATCGCCTAGTGAATTTTATTACTTAATATGCTTTGAAACTTCAAAGTCAGAGCTTAAATTTATACACTTGCATCTGAAATGTGTTTCCAAGTGCAACTGCATTTTTTTTTCCTTTTATTGTTAAGTAATAATAAGATCACAAATTCAAGTGGGCAAATTTGTGATTGGCAATGCTATGAAAGCCCTGTTTAGTATTAAAATTAGGTAGCTGTAGCTTCCAAGTAACAACACTAAAGTACTTGGTAAATATTAGTTATTATGGCTTGGAAACTAAGTTGATTTGATCTGCTACTTATTTGATGAAAAAATCTATTATATTTTTGCTACTTTCATCAAAATTATTGTTAAAAAGTTATATTTATTACACAATTAATAATTATTTTGTAGCTACAGTTTTTTTTTTTTCCTTTTTTCTGTAAATCAGTGATTGTATTTTAAAGCAGAGCTACTTTAAGCACATCATTGACATCAGCACCAAACTGAGCTGAAGTTCTGATTCATCATTGCACTTATAACAAAGAGTGCTGCTAGGTATAAGAAAGCTGAGAGAAATCGCAGCGTGTGCTGAAGTTTTACTTCTTTCTTTCTCTCTCTCTCTCAGCAATTTAATATTTTCTTAGTTGTTAAAAAGATAATTAAAAAAATAAAAATGAGAGGAAACATAATCCCCATCAATCTATCACTCTCTCTCTCGACTTTATCCTCACTCTCTCTGGCTATCAAAATTCCTATCATGCTTCCTCACTCTCTCCGCCTACCAAAATCCCCATCACGCTCCTCTGCTTTTTCTTTTAAAATTGAAACTCAACTCTGCTCTTTTCCTTTACCAAAACTCTACACAATTTCTCCCAAACACGGAAGCGCCGCCTGTTTTAGATCCGAAAGAAGAACCCAAAGTTGCTCTCAAAGTTGAACCCACTACCGAGGTTGTTGAGTCTGCTGTCAAGGAAGAGCCCAACCACCGCCTGTTTTATGATCAGTGATTAAAGAAAATGATAACGTTTTGTGTTTTGTGCATTCTTGGATTAATTTTGTGAATTCCATGGGCTTCAATATCTGTTGTTTGGTGGTAGTTATTTGATTATAAAGATGATTAAAGAATTAACTTCGTCGGCTTCTTAGGTTGGTGCTTGTGCTTATTGGTGAAAAGTTATATTGTCGTTTGAATATGAATTCTTTTAGTTGCCAGTCATAAGAGTATAAAGGTAACGTAATTTGAGTTGTGATTAGTTGCTTAATGTTAAGGAATTATTGCTGTTTAGAGATACCATTCTTTGTCACTGATAGACATCTCTTGAGTTTTTTGGGTTGTGAGCATTGCTACCTAGTGATACATTGGTAACTTCACGCACATACTGTTCTATGTAGAATCTGCATTGAATGTCTACATGATCTGATGGAAGTTGGATTTTTTAATGACACTTGCGAAGTGTATACTTGGTCAACTTGACGTGATACCTACGCTTTATAAGAATGCTTCAGTTTTTGTTAGTATTGAAGTGATGTTGAAGTTTGAGATCGTTTCACATCACTTTCCCTTTGATGCCGCAGCAAGTTAAATTAATCTGACGAGATGAATGAGATCAAATGCAGCATTGTTCTGCCAAGGCTTCAAACAATTCTGCAGGTACAAAGATTAAGAGCGGCGCTTTTCAGGTATTAGGAATAAGGGTCGCCAGATTCTTGTTTGTAAATCTTGCTTGGAAATGGTGAATTTTATTACTTGACATGTTTTGAAACTTGAAATTCAGAGCTTACATTTATACACCTGCACCGGAAATCCATGTCCAAGTGCAACTACATTCCTTTTTTCTTTTACTGTTAAAGGAATATCACAAATTCAAGTGGACATATTTGTGACTGCCAATGCTATCAAAGCTCTATTTACTATTGAGACCAAGTAGCTCTAACTTTTAATTAATAATACTAAAATATTTAGTAAATATTAGTTGTTGTGTTTAGAAAATTAAGTTAATTTTATTAACGACTTATATAATAAAAAATATATAATATTTTTACTATTTTAATTAAAATCATTATCAAAAAATTATATTTACTACACATAATTAATAATTATTTTGTAGTTACATTTAATTTTTTTTTTTTACAGTAATTATAGTTTAAAGTAGAGCTCCTTTAAGCGCATCATTGACATCAATACTAAACTGAGCCGAAGTTATCCTCGTCCGATTCATCATTGCACTTTCAAGTATTTGGTTTCCACGGAGTAACAATAATTACTTTTGGTTGAGTGATTAATTGACGGACTGTTTGTTTTCTTTACTTAATGATTTAATTGATTTAATTTTAAATTGTTAAGTTATTAAGTCTGTTTATTTTTTTAATTTAATGAAAATTTTGGTTGAGTGATTGATTAAGGGGTTTTTTTTCTTAATTTTAAAAGTTTGAATGATATTATTAAAAAATATTCTCTAAAATGTCTCTATCCAATTAATTAATTTTCATCTTTACCTAAATAAAATTTAATAATTAGCATTATTATCCATTTTTAACTTGTGAATTGTGATAGTCTAGTTGTTGTTGTTATTTTCTTATTATTATTTTTTCATTTTTATGAATATTTTTAAAAAATTATAAATTACAATAAAATTAGTTAACATAAACTAATTTAGAATACTTAAAGATTGTATTTAATTGAACATAATTTATATTATGATAATATATTATTTTATTTATTTTCTTTGAAATACTTACTATTTATTTTGCATTTATAATTTGTAAGGATATAAATGTAAAAATATTAGTTTTTAAATTAAAAAAATAAATGACTTAATTCAATTTTATTCAAATTTTAAATAAATAAATAAATAAACAAACGCCGCATACATTTAACTTTTGCGCATAGGAAATTAAATTTCAGCAGATAATTAAGGATGATTTTATGAACCGCAAGATCTCTCCACGAGTATGATCCACAAAAAGACATTACGCTGGATAACTCAAAACCGATTCGGGAAAAACCCAAGCAACCGTTTTGTCGTTTATGTTTCAAATGCGAGACAATTTCTTCATTCTGGGCATTAATTTGTTGAAAATGACTTTCCCACAAAATGATAAAAGAAAATTAAAAAAAAGGCCGTTTTGCTTGTGGTTGGTTTGGAGGCTCTCGTATAAGAATCTGGAAACATCTCTTATGGGGGACTGAACGGACAACTTTGGATTACTCAATGGTGGGACCAAAATAGGACGTTTGGATAAAAAAAAAATTGTTCGTTACTTTTAAACAAGCACACTGCCAGCAAGCAGCAAGACAAATTTGACCATTTTGGGGGGAAGATTTCGACAGTATTAGGCGAAAACGCAGGGGACATGCCTTTCTTGTTCGACTTCTCCACATTCGCATTCAATAGTAAGAACCAAAAATCTAGTGGATGGATTGGCTTCGCTCGCCGTTATGATGAGCAGCTTCATCGCAACATAACACTTTACTTAGCTTGCGGAACCTGGCTCGTTGAATATTGTGTTATCATAATCTATGCTCTTTTGCATCGAAGAAGACTAGGAGGTAGTTTACATAAAAAAGCCTCAATTATAATTAATAGAGCACTACTTTTGCCAATAAGTTCATAGTTCATAGGCAATTCATGCACCTTAAGGGCACGAGTTCTAATAATAGTTGAGATTAAATTTTTTTTTCAATAAAATTAAATAAGAGTTCATTTATTTTTACGTTGAATTTTAGGCTGTTTTATAGTAAAATTATTAAAAAAAAATTAATCAATTTCTATTTGTAAATATTAATAGTTCTCTAATGATAATATATTAATATATCAAAAAACAAAAGAGCACTACTTTTGTCACATAAAGCCATTGACAAAGCTCAAAAACTCAAAACATTAGTAATCGCTATACCTTGTTAGCACCGTTAGGTCTAACTAAAATACAAAAATCTAACAAGAAGGATATAGCTATTTGATATCATTAATGGATGATTCTTGATCGCTCAATTTATTTTTTTGATGATGATGATGATGATAATAATAATAATAATAATAAATGAATGAATGATCAAGTCATGAAAGGCTGCAAGGGCGGTGTTATGCCAAAAGTCACCAAGGAATTAATGGAGAAGAGCAGAATTAAGTCCAAGAAAGACACAGAGTGAAAAAAAAAAAGAGTATAAATTTAATAAAAAAAAAATTTATGCATTGACAAGTATTTTTCAATTAAAATCTATTAGTATTTATAATGAAGATATTTTTTTAAAAAAAATTATCTTGATAAATTTATTATAGAAAAAAATTACATTTTTAAGTTCAATTAAGAACATCATTAGAACAGTCTTTATATAAATTCTCCAAATGAAATAATACTTCTCTCTATTCTCAATATTAAAGAAGCAAACATTATCTCAATAAAAAAAAAAACTCATTTGAGGAATCATTTAAATTTTTTAATTATTATCCTTTATTTTTATCATTATTTTAGTAGAAGGAAAAAATTTAATTAAAATAATATAAATTTATTTTATTTATAGAGCTCTCGAGAGAAAATTTATTTTTTCGTACTTTCATTTATCACATAAATAAATAATTTTAAGAAAAATCTATAAATCTTTTAATAATACTCTTAACATCGTAATATATCTATTTTCACTCAATTTTTTTTCTTTATTCAATTCAATTAAGAAATAAAAATGAGTCCCAACAATAACTGTTCGGGGCCAGTCCCATCCTCTCGAATGTTACCGAGTGCTTGGGTGGTGCGAATGGGCTGACGCACCCACCAACTGGCTAATGTAATAATGATTTGAGATCTTCCTCAGATAATCACTTCACATCATCGAGCCCCGTTATTGCAAATCTGTCAATAAGCCGAAATTACACGACGAACGACAAAACCCTTCTTCGATCTGGAAAGGGCAAAACCGCCACCGCGTTATCCTTGTTTTGGCTAAATAACAACAAACCCCATCAAATCATATCATCCTTATCGCGATTGATACAAAGATTTTCAAAATTCTCCGCATTCGTCTTTCCTCTCCCGCAGGAAATCTTAAAAAAAAAAGCAATTTTTTTTTTGCCAAATATCATGAATACTCCATTTTTAGCTTGATTACTAACAGGCTAACAGCTTATAGATTTTTCGATATTTTGACACAGAAGGATTATATAATTATATATTGATTATATTCCTTTCAATATTGTACACAATACAATAAAAATTCAAACATAATTCAACATACGATGGTCCAAAACAAAAATACTAGAGCTCTAAAAAAAAATTCTACATTAAGAGTTATTTGAATAAAGACAATTATTTTTTTTTATAAAATATGAGTGGAATAGATATTTTTTGAATATTAATAAAGATAAAAATTTAGACATGATAATATTAATAAATAATTTATCTAGATCCACCTATTATTAATCAAAATTTTAAGAAATAAACAAATTTATTAATCTATAAAAAATAACTAGTTTTCTTATTTTTTTAATATTTATCTCTAAAAGTTAATACGGATCTAAATATCCAACTTCAATTATATTTGTATTTAAATTTAAATCCCGATAAATCTTTCATTTTTACCGTTCAAACCAATTATTTTACTAATACAGATGTGGATTTTTTATTTATGAATTTTTTGAATCTTTGTGCATACAAGTTAGATCTGAATTTTTTGTCATCTCTATTCATATACCGTGAAACCTCCTTGCATCATCCCATCTTTGATTTTAAAAATTCTACACAAATATGTAAATAATATTAAAGAAGAAATAACACATAGCGTAACAATCATTTTATTGATGTTACTTATTAATACTAATTTTTTTTACTTAGTTACGCAGTAGAAATAAAATATTAAAGTAAAAGAATTAATAAAGCCAACAAATTCTTCCACACACAAGTCGTTGATCGGTGTCTAGTCAATGAGAAAAACATTTAGCTGATGTTACTTATTAATGAAGTATATATATTTTTCACTTTAGTTAAACATTAATAATAGAATATTAAAGCCAATAAATTCTTTCCACACAAAAGTTATTGATTGGTGTCTAGTCAACGAGGGAAAAAAGAAAAAAAAGAAAGAAAATTTGGTAAAGCGTTGCAATGACCCAACAAACAACTTTTTGTCAATAAATATAATTAAATAATAACATATGACCCTGATTTTTTTTGGTGTTTTCCCAGACCTATATTATAGAAATGAACAAACAATGTCATTATTTGTAAAAGCATGGGAAAACAGGGACTAAACACGAACATTCCACTCATAGCAACTGCCACGTCGAAAGTAAAATAGAACTCTATCGTAACCCTGGAGAAGGTTCTTGAAAAGACGTTACGTAGCTTTTCTTTGTTTCCCTTCCCGTGCACACGAAATGCGCTTTGATTGCGTCGTCGTTTCGTTTCCTCTCAACTCGTTCTCTCGCTTCATCTCGTTCCCTCTCCCTCTTTAACTCCTCATTCCGAAATGACGAACCTTCTAGAATCACCATAACCAACTTCTCACCTTCACCCTCCCCACAAAGAAAAATTAAAGAATAAAAAAAATCTCCCCTTTCATCCTGATTTCAATTACGCTTTATCCATATGACTCCGCCTCCGACGGCAATGGAGCAGAACGGAGACTCTACACCGTCGCCGACGACTACGGCCAGCGACTCTCAACGTTCGATGCCGACGCCGTTTTTGACGAAAACTTATCAGTTAGTTGACGATCAGGCGATTGACGACGTTATTTCGTGGAACAAAGACGGAACTACGTTCGTCGTCTGGAATCCTACCATTTTCGCTAGAGATTTGCTTCCTAGATACTTCAAACACAACAATTTTTCTAGCTTCGTTCGTCAACTCAACACTTATGTGAGAGGATTAACAAAAAAACACACACACATATATTATTAATATTTTTGTTATTATTTTATTTGTATTCTTCTGTTGATTTTGTTTTGGAATGATTTACAGGGGTTTAAAAAAGTTGTACCCGATCGGTGGGAGTTTTCTAACGACTGCTTCCGCCGTGGCGAGAAACAGCTTCTGCGTGAAATTCAGCGACGGAAGATTCAATCAGCGGCGACGGCGCAACCTGTCACCGTTGCGGTACCGGCCGTGGTTCCTGTGGCGAAACCGATTGTGTCGCCGTCGAATTCGGGGGAAGAGCAGGTGGTTTCGTCGAACTCATCGCCAGCAGCGGGAGCGGCCGGTGTAAACGCTAACGCGTGTGGAGGTGGTCACACGTGTGCGGAGATAGTTGAAGAGAACGATAAATTGAGGAAGGAGAATGCTCAGTTGTACAAGCAGGTGGCGGAAATGAAGAATCTCTGTAACAATATATTTAGTTTGATCTCTAATTACACCTGTGGTGGTGACGGCGGCGGTCAGGCGGCGATGGAGTTGTTATCAGAGAAGCGGTTTTCCGGCGGTGAGGGAGAGGATATGAGTACGAGGTTGTTTGGTGTTCCAATAGGAGCGAAGCGCGCGAGGGAGGTAAACTGCGGCTGTGAACCGTCCTCGTCGATGGCGGAGAACGTGACTCGTTTGCAGCTGCAGTTAAAATCCGAGCCGTTGGATTATCAGATGGGCGGCGGCGGCGGCGGCGGTGATCACTGCGATCATCAAGAAACGCCGTGGCTGCGGCAGAGCCACCACAGGCCGAACCAAAGGGTGTGTAATTGATTAGATGATCCAAAAAGGGCTTAGGCAGCGCCTAGATTGATCAGTCACGTGTCAGAACAAACACGTGCTAAACTGAAATGTGACACGTGATTCAGTGAACTTTCTGGAGGCCGAGTGGGGGTGGGCCCCACCAGAGGAATATTTGCGGGGATTTTGCTTTTGGTAAAAAAAGGGACGCTTGGATGGAAATGGCAGGTCAAATGAATCTCCCTGATAATAGGCGGAAACGTGTTGGTTAGAACTCATAAGAAATAAATAATACATATAATTCACTTGTTAATAGCATAATAATCTTCGTCTTGAGTTGTTCTCTCTTTCAACTATAATTTGGTTTGAGCTTAGACTATGAAATATCATAGAGTATATAATATTAAATATGTCGCAGTTATTAATTTTATTTTACTTCATAAGCTGGGGGATGCGTCCGTCCGAGGAAATCGAGCTCAATTATTAAGAATGCGCCATTTGTTGTCCTGGGTAGAGTGTGTTGCTGAGCTCTCACATACGTTTGTGTTCATGCACCAACCCTCTCGCATTCATTGGCTTGTTTCAAAACGTTTGCTAAGGTGCAAGTTCTATCGCGGCTTATTGGTTAAGGGGCCTATGTCCCATGTTCTTTTACATGCATTTTCGGATTAAAGATTAGATGGATAGAATGATTCATAATTGTCTTTTTAACCTGAGTTTCAATCCAATCTGTTGGCGCTCTAAAAGAAAAGAAGTGGTGCTTGTTTTCCCATGGAAGTATTGAGTATCAAGCGGTTGCCTTGGCTGATGTTGATTTGATCGCGGTACGCGTTCGAATTTCAGCTCTACTTACGAAGCATCACATGATTTCTGTGGTTTAATTGCACTTTTTGAACTTTACCGTATGGAATGAAGTGGGCAGGGATTTATTCTTCTACCCACAACAAATTTGCATACTAGAAAACAATATTTCAACTATTTTTTTGACCTTTTGGCAGCAAAACACACATTCATTTGCCAAAATTAAAAAAAAAAAAATTAATACACGGTGATAGATAAAAGCATTTTTAACGAGAAAAACATTTTAAACTCTTTTAAGTGGAATATGGCTCTATATCTCTAAGTATAGAATGACCAACCAACCAAAATTCTTATTTTTATTTATTTATTTATTTATTTATTTATTATTATTATTATTATTATTATTATTATTATTATTATTATTATTATTATTATTATTATTATTATTACTGTTGTCTTTGCTTTTGGAAAAACATGTAAAATGCCATGATGTAAAAGATACGAATAGCCACCTTAGACATCTTTGTAATATATTTCCTGAAGGAAAGTCGTAAAACAAGTTCTACAAATTAGTAAGCACTGGTGAGTACAACCGCGATAATTAATAAATTCACTCGCACATTTTCACTCCTACATAAAGTGTAAAGGTATCATTGTCACAAATGGTGTTCAAATTAGAATGTAATTAATTTAATATGTTAGCAACTTGGTATTCTACCATTGGTGGACAAATTAAATGACAACATGGGTCATGGTTTTCGGCTCCAACATGTAATTAGCTCATCGTTTTAACTTTTAAACATGATTGTTCGCTGAGGAATTTATTAAAACAGGGCTCTCATTTTCCAGCTTTGGCGTCCGCAGACTCTGGCAGAACGGAATCAAGATTTGTTTTAACATCTCATTCAATAAGTAAGTAAATAATATTAGGTGGAAGAAAACGTCTGCCTGCATTATCTTTATTTAATTTTCATAGTCAATAAGTCAAAAACCATCAATTCTGGACTGCAGTTAGTAAAGACCCATAATTTATGATTTGTGATGAGTCATCGTCCCTCATCGGTGATAGATGACCAATATTATTGTGTCCGCCATACAACACTGCGAAGAAGTCGCTTAGCTCGGGTGATGTTGATCTTTGTCTTCCCACGTGTTTTCAAAAAGTCACATTAGTTTTTCCTCGAGTTCAAAAATATTATATTGGGTCAATCTCAAAATTTTAAATGGGATCCATTTATGACTACAAACTGAATCACGATAGCCGAAACGTTTGATAAAACGACATTAATCTCAAAATAATGCATTAGAAGTCAACAACATCCCAATCTCCGTAGGCTTAGTCCGAGCATTTACAGGATGACATTCTGATCACTTAATGAGTAAAAATTTATTTAGTTCATGTCTCAAGGACAACAAAAACCCCACTTGTTATGACAGTACTGTTACTATTAAATACATCAATTAGCAGGATCTGTTAGGAATAAATTTATCTTTTGAAGTCTACGAAACAGTATTGTGGTTCTTGAGAACGTATTCCCTCCCATTTCTACATTCTGTGCTACTTAAATTTCTCTGCTTTGTCGTTTGTTTATTTGTTAAAAATGCTTGCTTATCTGGTTAACATAAACTTTTAACTAGGTATCCAGTAAATGTCAATTTTGTGCATCATTTCAAGCGTGGAGAAATATATTGACTTAGGGAATATGATATGTGCTGCTTATATTATCGTTACCATCAAATTAAAGAACTCACAGAAAAAGATTTCTAAATGCCTTTTGTCTTTGAAGAACCTTATTTTGAGTATGGAAAGCTTAGAAGAAATGGTTAGTTCAGTTAGCAAAAGGGTTTTGAATCCAAACAAGAAAATGAATAGCGTTGAATAAAAGAAAAGAAACGTCGAAATTCAGTAAACCAAGAGACAACAAAACCAAGTTGAATAAAGAGAAAAAAAAGAAAGAAAAAGCAGCAGCAAGAGGAACATCCCTTGATGAAAAAGTCAAATATGGAAAAACTGCTACAAGATTAAATCAGACAATGGGATTCGGTTTTCCAAAACTAAAGGCGTTATTCATCATCAAATCAAATCTTAGTCTCCAGCTTTTCTTGCAGGCCAAGCTAACGCACTTGTTCCAGTTAGCCTTAAATCTGTCCAGAGCAACAAGTAGATGGAGAAGATTTTTGAAGCTAACTTATGATTAGATTAGTAATAAATGTAATTACTAACCAATACAACTGTTTCCAAAAACTTGATAAAAAGGCAGTCCCAGGTGATCAATTTAATTGACGATGAATAAGATTCTGAAGCTAAAATCATGATTATATTAGCAGCAGTACCTTTAAAAGTTGTCATTCTAAGCTCTTCCTACATATTTTACAAACTTATTAACTAATACAATAAGTATATTATCTGTAGTTACCGGAAGAAACTCTTAACTCAGTCAACAATCTCGTGCAGCAACTTCAGTACATGAAGCATGGTAGGCCTAGCAGCAGGATTATCTGCGAGGCAATCAGATACAATTCGCAGCATCTTAAGCATCATTGGCTTCGAACCTGCATTGAGAACTGTTGGATCCAGAACATCATCAGCCTGTTGCTTCTTCATCGTTTGAAACACCCATCCAACCAAGTTCCCACCTTCTTTCTCTTGGAATTCAGGCCCAGTAGGTTCTTTTCCGGTCACCAACTCAAGCAGCATTACACCAAAGCTATATACATCACCCCTTGTGGTGGACCTCCCACTCTGCCCTTACTCCGGGGGAATGTAACCTAATGTGCCAGCTATATCGGCGCTGACATGGGTCTCACAAGCACTCATCAGTCGAGCAAGCCCGAAATCTGCAACTTTAGCGTCAAATTCTTCATCGAGCAAGATGTTGCTTGCTTTGATATCCCTATGGATGATATGAGGGATGAAACCATGATGAAGAAAAGCTAGTCCACGAGCAGCACTGCATGCAATTTTGTAGCGTTTAGCTCAATCAAGAACTTCATGGCATCCTGTAGCATTTCTTAACCAAAGATCTAAGCTACCATTTACCATGTATTGGTACACAAGTAGCTTCTCCTCATCAAATGAGCAATATCCAAGCAACAGCACAAGATTCTGGTGCTTCACCTTGTCCAAGGTTTCCATTTCAGGAGTGAATTGGCGGTGACCCTGTGTTTCAGCCTGGCTGAACTTCTTCACTGCAACCGTTTTCCCATCAGGCAAAGTGGCTTTGTATACAGTTCCAAAGCCACCATCTCCAATAATATTGGACTTGCAGAAGTTGTTGGTACCTTCTAGAATATCAACCAAAGTTAATTTCAGAAGAGGCTGCTGGAACATAGATATGTTGATGCTCAAAGGCTCTTTCGACCTACTGCTACTCAAATAGAGATTGTGAACTAAAAAACGGTTTTCTTCCACCTCAGGATCACTTTGCTTGCTGCTTCTATTAATCCATCTCCTCCAAGCAAAGACAATGGCTAAAATGAGAAGCACACAAACAATGATTCCAGTGAGTTTGAAAACATGCAATGCCAATTTATCAAAGGTTTTGTCCTGACAATCTGAACCCACAATTTTCCCACAGAAACATGTGTTCCCACCAAGTGAAATTTTTGAGAGGTTTTGGCAAATACCACTTTGCGGCACCAGCCCTTCCAATCTATTTTCTGCCAAACTCAAGTAAAACAGATTGAACAAACTGCAAATTTTCCCTGGAATCTTTCCACATAGCATGTTCCTTGAAACATCCAAGTATTCCAGTTGCGCAAGATTACCAAGGTTTTGAGGAATTTTCTCCTATAAACTTAATATCATGAAGGTCCAAATACGTTAAGTATGAAAGGTTGCCCAAAGAACGTGGCAAACCCCCATTAAAGAAATTGCTACTCAAGTTCATTTTTTCAATCTTCCAAGCAACTGAATTTGAGAAGACTTCATCCACTGGACCAGAAAGTTTGTTGTGCTCAACATAAAGCCCCGCAAGGCTTAGCAATTGTGACAATGATGAAGTAATTCACCATTAAGCTCCTTATAGCTTAAATCCAAGCGGGTAAGCCCTTTCAAGTTCCCAAGACTAGTCGGAACTGACCATAGAACTTATTGCACGTCAAATTTAGCTTTACCAAACCACCCAACTGACCTAAGCTACCGGGAATTGAGCCAGCTGGTTATTTCCTAAATAAAACCCTTGAAGCTTGAGAGAGTCGCCAAACTCTGATGGAATGGAGACTGTTAACTGATTTCTAGACAAATCCAAGGTTGTGAGATTTGTTAACCAAGAGAATGATCCCGGAATTTTACTAGAAAGCATGTTATTGGTGAGTAAAAGATCCACCACCACCATACAACCTCCTAATTCTTCAGATGTTGGATCAGACAACCAGATTACGTTGCGTAATTTGAATTTAATATTGTTGAGAGCAAATTGGAGGTAAGTTAATTATTGTTTTTCATTAATTTATTTATGGAGAAGTATGATTAGATATTTGTAACAAAAGTACAGCCCCAATTCTCTTAAGGATATTTAAATACTTTTAATTTTTTAGTGATATTTTTATCCTAGTATAAAAAATAAGATATCGTTCTTATTACGATAGAGAGAGAGAGAGCTCAGATGAATAAAAAAACAAAAAATGACAAAGAGGAAAAAGAAAAAGAAATGGGCGGAAAAGAGAGAAAAGAAAAGAAAAAAGAAGAAAAAAATTTTCTTGTTGGTTCTGTCATGAGCAATGCATGAGATCAAGTTACGTCATTTGAATTGGATATTATTGAGAGAATATTAGAAGTAAGTTAATTCTTGGCTTTCGTTAATTTGTTATGGAGAAGTAGGATTGAATATTTGCAACAGAAGTAATACCTCAATTCTCTTTAGGGTATTTAAGTTTTTTTAAATTTTTAATAATTTTTGTATTCTAGTATAAAAAGAATAAGATGTCTTTTTCAATATGAGAGAGAGAGATAAAGAGAGATTAGTTAAAATGAGGGAAAAAAAAAAGAACGACAGAAAGGAAAAAAAAAGATTGAGGGAAAAGAGAGAAAAGAAAAGAAAATGAAGATGAAGAAGAAGAAAGTCTTTTTGGTTCTACCATGAGCAACGCATGAAATCAAATTGCGTCATTTTAATTGGATATTATTGAAAGAAGATTAAAGGTAAGTTTTAAAGGTATTTAGGTCTTTTTGGGCTTTTAGTGATCTTTTTATCCTAATATAAAAATAATAAGATATCTTTCTCATTATGAGAGAGAGAGAGAGTGAGAAAGAGAGATCGGCTAAGATGAGATAAAAAAAACAAAGAACGACCGAGAGGAAAAAAAAAGAGATGGAGGGAAAAGAGAGAAAAGAAAAGGAAAAAAGAAGAAGAAGAAGAAAGTTTTCCTCTTGCTTCTATTGTGAGCAACGTATGAGATCAAGTTGTGTATTTGAATTGGATATTGTTGAGAGAAGATTAGAGGTAAGTTTTAATTCTTGGTTTTCATTAATTTATTATGGAGAAGCATGATTAGACATTTACAACATAAGTAATACCCTAATTCTTTTAAGGATATTTAAGTCTTTTTAGCTTTTTAGTATTTTTTTACCCTATAATAAAAAGAATAAGATGCATTTCCCATTATGAACGAGAGAGAGAAAGGGAGATCGGCTAAAATGAGAAAAAAAACGAAAGAGAGGGAAAAAAAGATGAAGGGAAAAGAGAGAAATAAAGAAGAAGAAAAAGAAAGTTTTCTTCTTGGTTCTGTCGTGTGCAACAAACGAGATCAAGTTGCATCATTTGAATTGGATATTGTTGAGAGAAAAATAAAGGTAAGTTTTGAAGGTATTCAAGTTTTTTTAGTTTTTTAGTGATTTTTTTACCATAAAATAAAAAGAATAAGATGTTTTTCTTATTATAAGAGAGAGAGAGAGAGAGAGAGAGAGAGAGAGAGAGAGAGAGAGAGAGATCGGCTAAGATGAGAAAAAGAAAAATAAAGAACGACAGAGAGGGAAAAAAAAGAGATGGAAGGAAAAGAGAGAAAAAAAGAACAAAAAAAAGGAGTCATGAGCAATGCATGAGATCAAGTTGCGTCATTTGAATTAGATATTGTTCAGAGAAGATTGGAAGAAAGATTTAATTCTTGGTTTTCATTAATTGTTTATGGAGAATCATGATTAGATATTTGTAACAGAAGTAGAAAATTAAGGTTTTGCAGAAAATATTCTGATAGTGTATTATTTCGAAAATCATAGTATTTTGTATAAATTAATTTTGGTTCTAAACTTTAAGTATGTTAAACTATACATCTTCTAGAATTGTTTGAAGTTTTTTCAAGCTAATCGAATGAGACTTCATTTAATTATGAGTTTTCAAAATCAAGTCTGAAAACTGGGCAATTTTTTATTTTAGTGAAGAACATAAATTATGAAATTATTTTTTACTATAGCTATACTTTTTCAAAAATTATGAAATTTTGACCACAGATTTTGTATATGTCCAGTGTGATTTTGTAAATTTTCATGATTTTATGATAAAACAATAAATTGTTTTATATTTTTAAAGCAAGTATGTCAAAACAAAAAATTGTTTGACAATATTGATGATGTCTAAAACGTAAATAATTTTCAATAGTTTTTGAAGAAATTAAATTATGAAATTTTTATCAATGAATTTTTGATATGTCAGCATATGGTCTGTAAAAGTTGAGATTTTTCCAATAAGGTAATAATTTATTAAAAATTGGATAAGATAAACTGTTTGGTTTTGAGGAAAGAATATTGCGGGCATTTGAGGTTGAGTTTAGGCATTGTTTAAAATGGGATATTTGAGGATATTAGAGTTTATGATCATAACTCAATTATATCTTATGAGAATTTTATTAATGATTTTTATGTCGATGATATTAATACGCATTTGTTACATGAGGATGTCAAGAGGTAAGTAACTATACTTTTAAATTAATCAAAATAAACAATATATTGATGTCAAGAGGATGTCAATATATAAGTTTGACTTGTGTGAAAAGCTTATTTTTTGTATGTACAAATATGGATTTATATATCTCTGCCCATATATTTATGTGTTGTGTTATTATGTGTTGAGCATGATTATGTACATGGGCATATGTATGTGTGAAACTTCATTGACATAAGCACAAAAATGTATCATGTTTTCTGTGAAATGAAAAAGTAGATTTTAGCTAAACGGAATTTGAAGAAAAAAATTGAGTTTTACAATTTTTGGCTTGGATGCTGGAATTCGTTACTTACCTAGTAGAGGACACTCTTATTAGCTTATATAGTTATAGATATTGATTTTGATGATAACAAATCACATGTATTGATTAAATAAATATTTATAAATTGTTTTTTTATAATAAGAAAATGATGTTATAGAATCAAAGTGTTTTGCACTAAAACGAATGTATTTTAAAACCTTTGATACTGTTTTAAATTTTAGATTAGGACCTATTTGAAACTATTTAAATATTTTGGGTCATTCTATAATTTCACATAGTTTGGGTGAAATCATAATTTTAAAAAGTTTTAGGATAAACAAAGTAATATTTAGAAATTCTGAAAGTGGACCTATTTGTAAAGTTTCATAATATTTTGGGCCATAATATAATTTTATAAAATTTTAGGGACAAATAATAAAATTAGAAAATATTTCAATGTAGCAGTGACTGTAGCAAGCGGCTAACCGGATCCTGACAAATGGAAATCCGATTGTTGGACAGTAAGCTTCTGAGCATAATCGGTAATTCGGATTTGACAAAGCAGCATACCGAATGTTCAGAAATTCAAAATTATGGCTGTAACGGTAACATTAAGAGGCTAACCAGATGTCCATACCGGCAATTCGGTTACGAAAAAAATGTGCATAACAGCTAGTTTTTTAGCTCAAACTATATAAATTCAAATCTAACTCATTTTCAATCACTCCAACAAGTAAAAACAAAAAACACACGAGATATCTTGAGCCTTAAAACTTACAAAATACAAACATTGAATCATTTCTTGTTCTTTATTTTTGAATATCTACTCATTGAGTGAGTTTGATTGCAACCTTCATTTATTCATCTCAATTGTAAGAGTTTGAGTGTGTGAGACACTTGAGTAAAGAGATTGAAAGATAATCTCTTTGTTGTAAAGGTTCATTGACATCTTGAAGTCAATTGTAATCGATTGAAGCGTTGAAAAGGCTTGGATAGTGAAATCCTCAAGTTTGGATTGTTTGAAGGCGTAGACGCAAACGAGGATTGACGAACCACGTAAA
Organism: Citrus glauca; assembly: GCA_029633175.1. Classification (NCBI taxonomy): domain Eukaryota; kingdom Viridiplantae; phylum Streptophyta; class Magnoliopsida; order Sapindales; family Rutaceae; genus Citrus; species Citrus glauca. Next base: position 7,763,189 of record JAQOOD010000009.1, read on the forward strand.
AATTCGTGTGTTTGTTTCTCTTCTCTCTTACTCTCTAATTATTGTACTTTTATTAAACTTATTGCTTTCAATTTTTATTAAAACATTAGATTGCTAGTTATGTGGATTTGTTAGGATAATTTTTAAAACTCTAATTCACCCCCCTCTTAGGTTGCACACTTATATTTTAACTCTGTATGTTATGTTGTATGGGCGACGGACGTGTTTGCATGAAGCTCAGGATGTATGAAAGTTATGAAAGTTAAATGAGTGTCCTATTAAAGGGTAATTGAATGAAAGTGGCTCAAGTAAATAATTTGAAAGAAAATGTGAAAGTTTGAAAGCGATAAAGAGATTTTTATGAATTTATTTCAAGTATTTTGAAAAGTTTGAAATGCAAGTTATGCAACCCAAGAGGGGGGTGAATTAGGATTTTAAAAAATATGCAATACGATTCGCACAATAAATCAATCTAACGCCTTAATGAAATATAGAACAATAAATTCAAACAAGCATAAAGATAAAAGATTAAGGGAAGAGAAAAACAAACACGCGGATTTTTACGTGGTTCGACAATCTCCGCCTACGTCCACGCCTTCAAGCCAACCAAGATCGAGGATTTCACTATCCAAGCCTCCCAAGGCTTCAAGTTTTTGCAATTGACTTCCAAGGTGTCAATGAACTTTTACAACCAAGAGATTATCTCCTCAATTTCTTCACCCCAAGTGATTCCCACACTTACACACTCACAATTTGATAAGAATTGAAAGTTACAACAAAAACTCTGTTTAAGAGTGGATATGCAAATAATAGCTCAAGAATGATTCAATCAATGATGATTTGCGTTTTGGAAGCTCAATATATGTTGTATGATCTTATATTTGCGTGCATTAGTTCATAAAATGAAGTTTCAGTTGAGTTTTTATAGAAAAAGCCCAAAAACTAGCCGTTATAGGCAAAATCCCGTGCTCAAGTGGTTAGCCGCTTGATTATCCAGCTAGCCGCTCAGGAACAGTGATATTACCATTATTTTTGAATTTACTACAGTAACATTGTTCTGTAAAATTATATTTTAACCCAAAACTTTTTATAATTATATTATGGCCTAAAATTACAGAAAATTTTACAAATAGGTCCAATTTCAGAACCTCATAAGAATAGTTGTCTTTTCCAAACTTTATGAAATTATGATATAACCCCAAAGATTTTATTATTTCGCACAAATGTCATTTTCAACATAACACCCGTTTTTCAAATTTCTCAAAATCTTTCACTTTAATCCAAAATATTTATAAATTATAATATGGCCCAAAATATTTCAAATATTTGTAAAAGCATCCAACTCCGAAATTTAATACTTATTAAAATCAAAGATTTCAAAACTTAGCATTTAAGTTCAAATTACTTAAATCCATAAAATACTTTTCTTTATAAAAATAAAACTTTAGTTTATGAAAAGTATTTAATTAAATTAATTTATTGAGCTTCTCAAATGCTAAATTATGCATCAATTAAATCATACCGGCTTTACAAGAATTTGTCACAATAATTTATCCGTTGAGCTCTAAACTTTATTCTTGATTTCACCGTTGTCTGTTGAGTGTCTTCAATCTTGATTTCACCTGATTCACTTGCATAAATATTATCCTTAAAAAACTAGTGAAGATGTGAAATACAATATTTATTATTTTTACCAAAGACACATGTTTGTTATCATCAAAATTACATTAATGTAGCCTTTTAGGCTAACAAAGTTCATGGCATATCATCCATTTACATTATGTATAAGTATGTATGTATTTAGTATAAGAAAAACCAATTTGGTTACTGAATTTTATATTTATTATAATTTATTGTGATCCAAATTCCAGAAGTCTAGAAAAATTCATGATGAGTGAGAAAAAAAACTTTAATTGAGTTTTTCTATTGCCTTTTGTAGTTAAAGCTTTAATTACTATCAATTGTAAAGAGTTATTTAAGTCTACATATGAGTTGCAGTTAGATTTATCCTTAGAGTTTGGGTTGGGGTGCTACAGGTTTCTTCTCCTTTAATTTGTTTGCTTGAAAGTTGAAACCATGGGTTAATTTTTGTTAGGTTTGTTTTTTAGTTTTGCCCATTGGTAATTTTCTTTCTAATCTCACGCAACTTGTTTTCAAGTTCAACAAATGTTATAGATGAACAAAATATGATCATTATGCTTGCGTTATCTTGACTATTGACACCCTCTAGTAGGGGTGGGCATTTAGATTGAGTTACCCTGAATCAAATTGAACCCGAAATTTTATTTCGAGTTCAGTTTAGTTTGGGTTGACTATAAAATCCAAATATATTCAAATTTTCAACCCGTTCGGTTTGGATTTTGATTTGGGTTGTACCCGAACCGAAATCGAAACTCGATCAGGTTAACTAAAAGAAAATAAGTCAAAACACCAAAAAATCAAAATCCCTATTTTCTCTTTTCTCTTCTTTGCACTCCACATCGAGACCCCAGCACACTCACAATCTCGCTCACACACACCCACATGTCACCAGTGTCAATTCAACTCCATTTAGGTGCATCAGCGTTACAATTTCAGATCCAGCCTTTTTAGACCGTTCGCTCCAGATTCAATCGTTGCCTCCTTCTTCATTCATAGTCATCGAGCACACAAGGTGATGTTAATGTCAAGGATGTTAATTTTAGTGATGTTTGCATTTCCCTGCCTTCTTCTTCGTTATTGTTAATTGATTGTATGTTCTTAGAAGGATTTGCTTTTCGTGACTTGGCTAACAAATCCAATCTCATGTTTTATTCATCTGTTGATACTAGTTTTCACTTATCCATTAGAATTTTATTCTGACATTGCAACTCTTTGCACAACAACTGTAGTTTGTCTTTAACAGGAATGGATGCATCCCTTTTAGCAAGAACTTGCTGATGTACGTTCTAGATTATACCTATTTGGTTAACATCAATTACGATTGGCCTTGATATGAACTCTAAACTCTTGCATATATAAAATTAAACTTTTATTTTTAGTCCGATTTGAGAATTTAGAATTTTAGTTAGTTAATGACGAATGTTTGGACAATCAAATTGTTATAACCCGATTTGAACTCAAATTGAAATATAGATCTGAATTTTCAAACCAAATCGATCAGAATTATTAACCCAAACCGAACCAAACCGAAATAATTGCAGTTTGGTTTGGTTCGGGTTCATATTTTTAACCAGATTGGGTTCAGTTCCCCAACCCAATCGGGTTGAAACCCAAACTGAAACCTGAACAACCCGAACCGAAACTCGATTTACCCACTCTCCTTAAAAAACATCTTTTTCCAGATATTTTTATTTAATTTTAAAAACATCATTTTTTTCTCTCCTTTTAAACACACTCTTCATTTTTTTATTTAATTTTTTTATTGTTAAATATCAAAGTAGTGTAATTTATCCTATAAATAAAATGAAATTTTTTTTGGGTGATTGAATTTTTGAATGTCAACTAATAAGTTTAATTATACATATTTTAAATTATAGTTTGAAAGTAATCTTAGATATAAGAATTCTTAATTAATATGAAATAAGAAAAGAAAAATATCTTATTATGAATTTTTACAATTTATTTTAGTTAAATAGAATTGATAGGTAGAAAAACAAAAAGATAAAAAATGAATTGATTATGAGTGCAAGTAATTTGTTATTAAAAAAATTTAAGTATGTTTAATTTTTGTTTGTTTTTAAAAGTAAGAGTTGGATTATTGGAACCCCTTCATTAATCTTATAAAACTTTTGTTATATTACAATTACATTTAAGGACAAATATAAATAGAATTAAACCATTTATATTTTCTTTCTCTCTTTCATTTATTTTGCTTACACAATATAAATATATTTTATTATCAGTAAAATAATCTGAATTTAAGAGGTAATCCTCTTAGCAAAAACAAAATTCTTGAAATAAACATAGAAAATTAATTAAGATATAATATATTGGAAAAATAAGTCAAATAAAATTGTATCCCACTACAAATAATTTTTTAAGAATTTTCAAATTAATTGCTAAATATAAAATTTATAGGTTGAATAAAATTATATTAGACCCATAAAATATTCATTGTTTTATAAGCATAATGTTTTTCTTACTTTTTAAATTTTTTTCTTTAAAAATTAAATAATAAATAATGTTGGAATAGAGAAATTCAAATATTAAAACTGAAAGAATGAGGAAAATATTAAAAACAAAAAAATATATAAATAGAAAGAGTGTTTCTTTTAAAAAAATAATATTTTTTTACATTAAATGAAATATAATTAAAAGAGGAGTTTCAATTGAATTTTGAAGAGATGTTAATAGTCCTATTCTAAAAGTAATTTTATTTAAAGTGGGGTTTTATAAACCTAATAAAGGGATGCCAATAACTCCAGTCTTGTCATTGGGCTCTACAATTTCAAAGGCCACAAACACTACTTAGTCCACTTTCCAATATTGGGCCAGCCCATTTTACAGGAGGTTACACCCCAGTAACTTCCTTTAATTGCACAATTATGCCTCCCTCTATTCATTTCACGCTTTCACCCCTCCACTGGTCCACTTCTGCCCCAGTCCTCCTTCTGACCTTCTCCCGCACTCTCAATCGACCAAGTCATCGAAATCAAAAACCTTGCAGAGCTCTAAACCTGAACCCACCCACAAAATGCCCATTTTCTTTTCGTATGCAGCCAAACTCTTAAACCCTAACATAACAAAAGCAATTACAACAAAACTAATCTCAACAATCCCGTTAAACTTCACATCAACGAAACACATGTCCCAGAAATGCACTTCAATTCCCAAAAAGCAACAAAGAGTACGCGACCATGCTTACGATAACTACATGGAAATCGAAAAAAAGATGCGCAAAGTCTTAAAGTTTCAAACTTTATTCCTGTCCCAGCACAATCAAACGCTGCCCGTTTCTCGCTTGGACTTTCTCGCTCGCCGTATTGGGTTCAAACGACAAGAAGCCGGTTCGTTTCTCCTCAAATTCCCTCACGTTTTTGAAATTTATGAGCACCCCGTTCAACGTATTCTTTATTGTCGTTTAACTCGAAAAGCTTTGTTACAAATTGAGCAAGAAAAGAAAGCTTTGAATGCCCAGATATCCGAAGCCGTGACTCGCTTAAGAAAGCTTCTTATGATGTCGAATTCGGGTTGTTTAAGGCTTGAACATGTTAGGATTGCAAGGACTGAATTTGGGTTGCCTGAGGATTTCGAGTACTCGGTAGTTCTTAAGAACGCACAATTTTTTAGATTGTTTAATGCTAAGGAAAGTACAGAGAAGTATATTGAGCTAGTTGATAGAGATCCTAGTTTGGCTGTTTGTGCTATTGAGAAAGTTAGAGAGAAAGAGTATAGAGAGAGAGGTATTGATGCCGAAGATGTAAGGTTTTCATTTCTAGTGAATTTCCCACCTGGATTTAAGATAGGGAAGTATTATAGAATTGCGGTGTGGAAATGGCAAAGGGTTCCTTATTGGTCGCCGTATGAGGATGTTTCAGGGTATGACTTGAGATCGCTTGAGGCACAAAAGAGAATGGAGAAGAGGGCGGTGGCTACTATTCACGAATTGTTGTCATTGACTGTGGAGAAGAAGATTACTTTAGAGAGGATTGCACATTTTAGATTGGCAATGAATTTGCCAAAGAAGTTGAAGGAGTTTTTGCTTCAGCATCAGGGGATATTTTATATTTCGACGAGAGGAAATCATGGGAAGCTTCATACTGTTTTTCTTAGGGAGGCATATAGGAAAGGAGAGTTGTTAGAGCCGAATGATTTGTATTTGGCGAGGAGGAAGTTGGGTGAGTTGGTTTTAATGAGTCCGAGGAAGGTTAAGATGGATACAGAATTGGTTAGGAATCGGAGGGATAGACATTCCATCAATGGTGGTTATATGGGGCGTAGTACGGTGGTTCATGCGAATAATGGTTTTGACAATTTTGGTGTTAAAGAAAATGCTGGAGGAGATCAGAAGGGGGATGATGATTTGGATTCAGATTTAGGTTCTAATGTTGAGTCTGATACTAGTGATGAGAATGATGATTACGATTCTGTTGAAACTATTGATGCAGAGGATTATGATATGGGGATGTAAGCAGGTGACTGATGTAGGTTTTTGGCCTACAGTTCATTTTGACTTTGATAGATCTAACCGTTCCCCACAACCCCCACCCAAAAGAAAAAAGACTAAGCCTCAGGATCATGTGAAACTGTAAAACTACAGATCTTCTTGGGGGAAATTACAAATGATACCATCAACTATTAGATATTCATGAATTGATTAGATATTCATAAATTGATCAATGATGAATGACTGGCACATGATGTAAGTTTCTTATTCAAGGATGAAGAAGGTCCTCATATCTGAATTGGGTTTGGCCAGAAACATATTTGGGAGGATATTTATTTAGACTCAGTGATCTTTTTATTATTTGCCAAAGAGAGTGCTGAGTGCTGCAAGCTTGAAATGGGGTGAACTCAAGGTCCTCAACACCCAAGATTTTCTGTTGTGTCCTTACCTTGTTTTGATTTGCAAAGTGGTTGAGGAAATTTTCAACGGTCAGGGCAACTCTTCATGGTTCCAAGAGATTCAGCTCCAAGATGCTGTTCTAGCTATCATTTAAGTTCACCTAGATAATTGCTTTTCTAGTCTGTATGATGTTAAATTATTGCTAACGTGAGACTGCATTGCAATGGATCTCTGCCTTCATGTATATACACATTGGATCCTAGCATAGACAAGCTTTTTCATCTATTGAATTTTACTGCTGAGATATGAACTCTTGACTTGAGTATTCTGCTACTCAAGTGGCTTGAAATCTCTGGTGAATGAGAGGAAATCAAGTAATGCTAGCGAATGGCTTCGGTTACGTGTTAAAAGTAAGTTCCGAATCCGCCTAAGAGTTTTCATCTAACCAACACAGGCAAAATTCCTCCATGCATTATTTCTTCCCAAGTCGGAACTCAAAACCCATTTATGCTTGTTTTGTCGCTTTAACATCAAGACTCTGTATATGACAAAATACACATTGCAGTCAACCATCCCTAAGATCTCCTGTCTTAATCATTCAAAATATGGCATCTGTAAATGTCTTTCTCCCCCAAAGCTCTGGTGCTGTATCTTTGTTAAATCTCTTTGATTCAAGCTAGAAGCTTAAAAACACTGGCATCTACCCAAGTTTGTAAAATTTATATGCACATTTTATTGTAAGAAGCCCGGCATATGGTCCAATTGATAATTGTTGCTTGTGCTTGTTTTAAGCTAGCTAACAAGCATTTTTTATTATTATCATATTTTCCATCCTTTTCAGATTAGTTGACTACATGTGCTTGATTTTCCTGCTGAATCAGGCCATTTGATATGCAAAAGCCAAGCTAGAACGGTAGGATGTCCGTTAGCTTCAGCCAGAAGCCACTATCCACAAGCTTTTACTTTGCAAGCGCTGCTATATAAAAGCATCAAACACGCAAGCTGGTTCGCATTCAGTGAGTTTGTTGACATCAAAGAGAGCAAATGAATAAAGATTAATGGCCACATCTGTCTATTCAGTTTCATTATGAACCGATTCAATTTGCGTATCCATTATTGCTGTAACCACTGATTGAAAACAACAGATACCAGTGTATGCATGATGGGTATAACTTTTCAAGATATCTCATTAGAGAAGTCAAAATTATTTGAATTATAAGGCCAATTACAATTGATAATCCTATTATTATTATTATTTTAATATCATAGTTACGTCATTATGCTACCAAATACCAATATCCTAAGATTCACAAAAACAGTCCATCAAAGTATTCCCAGAAAAGATCTGGACATGCATCTTCTTTTGATCATAGATTTTCACTAATCCTCAATTTATGAGATCATCCTAAATAAAGTAACTCTCATGCGGTGAATTGTGAAAAAGTGAAATAAGTCTAGTAGAGTTAAAAAGCACTGGCTAATTGGTGCGTTTGTATCTTTTTGGAGATAATTTTTTTAAAAAAAAATTGACATTATTCAACATATAACTTTAAAAGTGACCACCCATCATTGATCATTGGTTGATCTTTGCCCATAAATCAAACTTTATTGCTATAATTGTTGGTGTTGAGAGTCAAGGATTCACACATGCATAAAATAATTAAACTACTTTAGTCCTTTCATATTTATGGACTATATCGCGCATATAATATAATGGTTCGGTGACAATGAAATAAAATAGACAAGGATCAAGAATTGCACAAGAATATTGGATATTTTCGTGCGTCAAAACAGGTGTATCCTTTTATAATCTTAAAAGTGATGCAACAGGATCCAACTTGTGTACTAATTAATCGCTAATTATCTTTAATAAAACGTCATAGGATGCTGGGGCTAAATTAGTGACATTTAATTAAATAAAATACAAGCGTTCGACAAATCGAAGCTTAATTAGCATCATGATGATGCCCCTGTCATGCACTTCGTTTGCCTACTACACGCTACGTGATTGATTTTATATGTTCCAAATGCTTGTTTGTTTCTCTAAAATGTCATTTTCAATATCTTTTAATTGGACAAAAGCAATTGAGCACTTGATGCAAAGGCTAGCTGTTTCTTCTTGCATGGTGCATTGCGATTGAAATGAAAAAAAAAAAAATCACCCTTTGTCGTTTTAAGTGTCTTTTATATGATTCGAGGGGTTAAATAGCTTGAATGTTAAGTAATTATTATAAATTATATCTTCATTGAGAAGCGGACACAATTTCACTTCATTCTTAAAGTCAAGATATTTTGTATGTATATTTTTATGCAAGTTGATTTTTTAAAAAAATATTTGAAAATATATTAGATACACATAGAGGCTAAATATTCAAATGGTCGGGTCACATAGCTAATTTAAGAAGCTCTAATACATTTTCGAGTATAAGCAATTTTTTGTTTAGAAATTAGAACCTCAAAAAGATCACGTCAACATTGTACTTATGACATTTGTGTTTTATTCTAGCTAAAGTTGGTGCCAAGATGAGCAAGCAGGTGAAGAAAAGAATCTATTTTTCTTTTACATTAGAATATTAAGACATTATTTACGATTATAAATTCAAGATCATTATTTACATCAAAATAATTTATTTATTCCACATGGTCTTTTTTTTAATAATTTAAAACCTGCAATACAAAGATTAAAGAAAATTTAAAATGGTAAACTATCAATAACCATTAGAATGGTTGTATGTTTGTTTATACATATATAAAACTGTCCGTACAAATTTTTATATGTTATTTTTTTTTTTAATTAATCCTCTTTAATATTCGAGTGGTGTACAATTAGATTATTTAATAAATTATACAACTTTTGAATAATCTTCTTTCATATTCGAAGAGTTTACAATCAGAGTATTTAATAGATCATACAACCTAGATCTCATGTACAAGTATTGTCTAAATTTTTAAATATTCTATAATATTCAAGGTGTTTTTACTCCCTCGATCATTTTTTAATATTCGAAAGTGTCTGCTCTATTTTAATCCTTTCTAATATTTAAATGATATTTACGCCACTCAATTATTTCATAATTAAATAAATATTGGCGTTACTTCGCATAATATTTTTATAAAGCTCAAATGCGTACTCCCTCGATTGTGAGTGCAAGGCTCCCACTAGACGAAAGGTAATAGGTGAATTTTGCGTGCTTTGCTTTCCTGTGAAGTGTCCCATTTGTGCTTTCAATTCTGGCTTTACCGATCAACGGCCCACATTTCCCCACCAAACTAACCTAATCCATTGGCGTGGATCACGATGGTAATTTGTTAAGTGATCTCCAATCTTATTACTCACATCTTTTAACGTGAACCTCAACCCAATTAGTATCTCTCAACCATTCGATCATGCCCCACGTGTACGGTACCGGCAGTGTGTTAGATCTGCATTACACTTTTTGGGTTGGTCGGTCCCGCACAATTATTATCGTGGTCCGTGCGGTACCTGATATTTTATTTTTTTTTCTCTCGGCCCAGAGTTCACAGAATGACAGAGCGCACGCGTTTTGACTGTCCCTTAATGCAGACCTGCCAAGTGGGCCTATCAGGAGCTGCTTGTAAAAGTTCAATCTGTCCAGTTTGTTCTAGACTATTGCATACGGTTTTCTACGTTTATCCAATCGGATAATAACACGTCGTTTATCGAATCTTTGAATATCATTCGGGTAGCCAATTAGTTTTCTTTTCTTCTTTTAATTGGTTCCGTTTCCAATTTCAAAATTCAATCTAAAAATATGATTTTCCATCAATAACCTTCAATTTAAAACATACAGACTTGTTGCTAACTTTAAAGAGAAAAAAAATTACTTTACTTGACTAAATCGACTCGTGGACCAAATTAGACAGAAAATACCAAATCTATTTCAAATATTTAAAGCAAAGCCAAGTAGTTACCCAAATTTTAATTTTTGATGAATATTCAACAAGTAATTAGCTGTAAATTATTACGATTAGATTTACCTAACCCCTCATAATGAGCAATAACTAAGATGCGTAGAGAAAATACCCATTCTGACCTCTACTGTTACAGATTTACCCGACTCATCTAATCATTCTTAATGAACAGTAAATAAGGTTATAATGATAAAGACTCACACTATTACACCAAACTAACTGTTAATAAATTTATCGACATAAATTTCAAACTTTCATTTAAATCGCATTTACTGACTGAATGTCCATGCTAATAGTAATAAACCTGATAATTGAAGTTTGGTCATCTAAAATTAGATGATAATTTTTATAGAAAAGTATAAAAAAGCCTAAAATTAGAGTTAATTTTTTTAAAAAGTTATCCATAAATAAATCCCTAAGTGATATGTAGCCAACAAATAACTTACAGGTAATCAATATATTAAACATTAAATCTATGAGCGATCAACATCAACTTACATTTCAAGCATCTGTCAGCGATCAACACTAATTTATATTTCGACCAACACTAATTTATATTTCAAACACTTATCAGCGATCAACATCAATGTATATTTCAAGCATCTGCCAAGCATGACAGACTATTTAAGGATAGTAATGTCTAACACACCATTTTTGACTGATATAAGAAAAAAATAAATTAAGTGAGATAATTGTATAAATTGCCATATTTTATAAATTTTTTCTTTATATTAGGCTATAATTGAGGCACCTTATCCTATAAGACATTGCTAAATGATAAAATTTTATTATTAGATACAATAGAATCAAGTAGCAACCTTGTTATACATTAAAAAAAAAAAAGGAAAGAAAGAAAGAAAACTTCAATGGCCAAGAATTAATATTTTGGACATAAACGATTGACACGATGGATAAATGGGTGATCCAAAGACAATCGACATGTCTGAGAACTCGATTTCCATACAATCGACGCATCGATCGTCTGTGTCCGGCACGATGTTTAACTACTAGAGGAGAAAAAATTAGTAGGCGAGTTATTTTTGTAAATAAATCATAATTTTGGTCTATAGCTGTAAATAGAAAAAAAAAAAAACTCAAATTGCGAAAGAGACAAAGTGAAACTAAAGTTGAGTTGCTACAACACGAACTCAAAGGGCAACGCCAGTCGGGGATGTCTACCCCATTTGTCTCTTAAAGCAAAAGCTCTACAACAAACTGCTGCTACAGAAGCACCCAATTTTTATTTATACACTATTTAATATTTATACAGCAATAGAAAAAATAAATAAATAAAAGAGAAAAATGCCGTTGCCACGTTACCCTCTCTTCATTTCTCCCAAAATTTAGATCATTTCTTTGCATTTATAGCTAATTTTAATTTGTTTCTCTTTCTCTCTGCGTGCGTGACTGTGTATGTTTGTGTGTGCTTGTGATGGTCTTTTTTTCTACGACAGTTGACCTAATATTCGTTCTCATTCAAAAAACAAACACACACGTTGTGAAAGAAAGAAAGAAAGAAAGAAACTGATTGTTTGTTTGTGTAGAAGAACAAAAAAAATGGGAAATTCATTTGGATGTTCGGCATCAGGAGAGAGATTAGTATCAGCAGCGAGAGATGGTGATTTTGTTGAAGCCAAAATGCTTTTGGATTGTAACCCCTGTCTCGCTAAATATTCAACTTTTGGTGGCTTAAATTCCCCTCTTCATTTTGCTGCTGCCAAAGGCCATAATGAGGTTCCTTTTATGTTTTCTTTTTTATTATTTTTGGTAATGGGTGTTTTTTTTGTGTTTATTTTGATTAATTTTTGTGGGTTGTGATCAGATTGTGGCATTGTTGCTTGAAAATGGAGCCGACGTTAATTCCAGGAATTATTGCGGCCAGGTGCTTGATTTGATTTTTTTTCCCCCTTTTTTCTCTGCTGGTTTATGTTCTTTTTGCTGTTTCTTTATTGGCTGGCTTTGATTTTGGAGAATCATGGGTTGATTTGTTCAATTTTGTGAGATGGGTTTGATTCTGTTATGGAGCTTAAGTTTGCTGTGTCCAGATACATGATGCACTAATGTTATTGCAAACCTGGTACAAGATTTGAAATGGCATTTGATTTTGCAGTTGAAGCTGAAATAAGAAAATTAGAAAAGTATCTGATCATGAAGGCTTGTTATTTTGATATTTTCTGATGTGATTTTAAGTCCAAATATTTTCCAGGGCAACTAGACACAATCTTGAAGCAACTCTGCTAAAGTCTGCTTTTCTGATAAGCCACTAGACACAAACTGATTGACCTGCTTTAAAACCAACTCTTTAGTCATTTTTTGTAATCTATGCTTGTAGACCGCATTGATGCAAGCATGTCGATATGGGCACTGGGAAGTTGTACAAACTCTTCTACTCTTCAGATGTAATGTGAGTTCAATTTTCAGTAATCTTAACTTTTGCAAATTATTCCCATTTTTTGTTAAAGTTGTTTTTCAGGCAATTAGATGCTCCTTGGTTAGGATGTGCTTTCGATTTTAAACTTCTGTAGCTATTCTTCTTTTTTAGGTCACAAGAGCAGATTATCTCAGTGGGAGGACAGCTCTACATTTTGCGGCTGTAAATGGGCATGTTAGATGTATTAGACTAGTTGTGGCTGATTTTGTTCCTAGCGTTCCTTTTGAAGTCATGAATACTCAGATCGAAGGCGATAGAGGGGACGGTTCCAGTGTGAAGAGCAAGTGTGATCAAAGGTTTTGAATTTAGTTTAGTTATTGCTTGCTTTCTTGGTAGATTGGGTTGAAACTGGAGCATAGTGTGCCAGATGTTAGCTAATACTCCTTTTTAACTGTTCCAAAACTGCTAGTTAGTAATTTTTTTATGCTGTAAAGTTTTTGGTGAACAGATGACTCTTGATAATCTCCTCACGAGCTGGATTAGATTCCAGCTTCAATATGATGTATTATCTACTGTTTTATTGATATCTGATGCAAAGGAATTTATTTATTTTGTAAAGAGTGAAGGTAATAAGCATTGGCTTCTTCATCCTTTTTAACACTTGATTCTCTAATGCAGTGCCCTGTCCAAGTTTGTAAATAAGGCAGCAGATGGGGGTATCACTGCTCTTCATATGGCTGCATTGAATGGGTATTTTGATTGTGTACAGCTTTTACTTGACCTTCATGCAAATGTATCTGCTGTGACATTTCATTATGGAACATCAATGGATTTGATAGGTGTGCTTCTGTAATTTAATCCTTGACTGGTTTCGTTGATGGTTTCGTAGATGGTCTCTTTGTAATTCGTGGTTTGAAATAACAGCTAATATTTACTTGTAGGGGCTGGAAGCACTCCTTTGCACTTTGCTGCTTGTGGGGGAAATCTAAAATGCTGCCAGGCAAGAGTTTTATTATCTTTTAAATGTTCCATACCAAACATCTATTTCTCCTAAATTTGAGATGACTTTAGTATTATTTCTGCAGGTCCTACTTGCAAGAGGTGCGAGTCGTATGTCTTTGAACTGCAATGGGTAAACTGCCTATGCTTTCTTTTCTGACATTTGCTCTTTAGCTTGGTCATATGACTACCATTGTTTGAAGTAATGGTATTGCTAACAGAAGCTTGTGTATTTCTTCAGGTGGCTGCCTCTTGATGTTGCTAGGATGTGGGGGCGCCATTGGCTCGAACCATTGCTGGCACCCAGTTCTGATGCTGTTATGCCAAGATTTCGTCCTTCCAATTACTTATCCCTGCCTCTTTTGAGTGTACTTAATGTAGCCAGGTAATTCTAATACTAATTATGTCAACATATGAGGAGTTCATAAGGAAAGAAAAATATGGACATGCTGATTATTAAAAACAAATAAGAATATGCTGAATATTCATCACATGAATGTGATACTTTATGTTGCAGAGAGTGTGGGTTGCTGTCTTCAACAACCTCCTCAGATGATGCTGATACATGTGCTGTCTGTCTGGAGCGAGCATGTACAGTTGCTGCTGAAGGTTTGTTCTTTCTTTCTCTGTTTTTATGTTTTCAATATGTTCTGTGATATTATCTGTAATATATGATGAAGATTAATGTAGTAACTTGTAGAATAACATTGTCTATAATATTTTATTAATACTGTTCACATATGAAGGAATTTCAAATAGAGAGAGCATAAGTGAACAATTTGGATATGCATTCTGCTGCTAGGTTTTGCATTTGCTTTCACTAAAGGTGTATCAAGGGAAGCCTACAGTTTAACATGCCATGATGTTGGAATGATTTCCTGAGGCGTTTTGAGTAATGAAAGACTTGTAATTTGATTAATTTATTTGCAGAAAGTAAATAAGTTGGTGAATTTAGGTGACAGCATTGAGAAAATAATCTCTTGTTATATGTGGGACTGTGGGTTGTAATCTTTACGCTTGTTTTTATGCTTATTTACTAATGAAATATGTGGGACTGTGGGTGGTAATCTTTATGCTTGCTTTTATGATTATTTACTAATGAAAACTGCTTCATTCTTCAGGGTGTAGGCACGAGCTTTGTGTAAGATGTGCACTGTACCTCTGCTCAACAAATAATATTCCTTCTGAGACGGTTGGTCCGCCTGGCTCCATTCCATGCCCTCTCTGTAGACATGGCATTGTCTCTTTCACCAAATTGCCTGGCTCCCCGGTAAAAGATATTAAGCAACCTCTGTCCCTTGGCCTTTGCACCCCATGCATGCTTCACACTTGTGATGCTGAGTGTGAATCTCCAGCATGTGCCCCAGAGATTCGGAAGAATCGTGTAGCTTTGGTTTCCTCAGATATGTTGTGCCCTGTGACTTGTAGTCCATTTCCTTCAGTTGCTATCCCTTTGTGCACTTGCAATGATGGGCCGTGTCCATCTTTTGAACCTCGAGAGGTAGAAACACAAGATGAATCTCCTCGACGCTCTCAAGGAGGATCGGTAGAGCAGGATAAAATGGAAGGGCCAAGACTGGAGAGAACAACCTGTTCAAGCATGTTCTGGGGCAGAAGAAGCTGCAGCAGAGAACATCAGTGCAATTCAGAAATAAATGCCTGACAGGTTCGATAAATAGTTGTTGCAAACAGGAATTTGGATTGAAGCATTGAATCCAAGGGTGTGCTTCTTGATTGCTTGCTCTGATTCCAAATCACTTAAAAGAGCTTCCAAATCCATGATTTGCTTCTGCATATTATTCACCTGGCTGCATGCTAGTATGGATGTGGGTGTGGAATCATATCATTGTGGTTAGGTTGTAGATTGCTTTCAAAATATATGTAAAGTTTGTATGTTTTGATCAAGCATTGATTGTCGTTGGTCATTTAAGCACTTTTTTTTTTTTTCCTTTTACCGCGCCGGCATGTTTGCTAACGATTTGCCAAAATAGCGTTCAGTTTAACTGGACTAATAGCTATGAGCAATGGTGGTGATTTTGGTTTTAACAAATCACAATGCTAGGATTTTTCTGTATCTTTCTTTCAGCGAGTGTTTTCATACCCAATAATGTTGCCCTTGCAGTCTTTGCTCATAAAAAGTGCTGGTGATAGGCGTTAAGGACTCTGGGCATGGCGAAACTGCCAAAAAAAGATATATTATGATTGGATTGGTTAGGATATGAAATTATGAATGAATGCTATAAAGCAAAAGAAAGTGACAATTCTCTTATGACGTTATAGGTTCTCATAAATTCCAAAGCGTCTATATTTTCCGTAAATTGATTGGCTCTTGCATTCAACATTCCATGGCTCCACTACTAGCTAATTAGAAGGGGAAGATTAGAAAGGCAACGCCATTTTGGCCACAATAATTTTGTTTTCAACAAATCAACCGTTTTAAGCAAAATCTTCTGTTCTCCCACTATCTAAAAAGTGTATCATCATTCACGAACCTGACTCTGCATTGCGGCCAATGGCGGCATCCATGTACACAAATTTTAAAATGCAATAACACTATGTGCGTGCGCGCGGGTGTATATATATGTATGTATATATGATCGAGATTCAAAAGTGGAGAGAAGACATGATGGCAATAAACATTCGGATTTTGAATAAACACGAGGAGATCCTAATCCTCTGATATTTCTGTGATCCATAGATATGCAGAACCCAGAACAGGCGGGTGCATTCATCCATAAAGTGACAAGTTGCTACTAAAGTGATGTAGCCCCAGTGGTCCGATGATCTTATTCTTATATATCCATCATTGCAGGAGAAAATTAATCGTTAAAGAACCCTGATATCGAATAGTAAGTGGGACCATTACACACTTGCACATGCCAAACCCTAAGTAGTAGTTTGTTTGTTTATTTTTATTTTTGAAGCAAACCCTAGCAATAGTCACACAGACAGTAATAAGAAGAAAAATAAAGAAGACAATACAAAGCTGGCGAGTTTAGTACGCATTAACTTCAATTCTCTGTGAATGAAAATGCAAATAAATTTATTGGCAATGGATCGATCATGAGGCAACGTAAAGTTTCTCTATGAATCAATCAATGATCATCATCGTCTTCTGGCAGCTGTTTCTCTTTGAGCGTTGAAGTAAACGGCAGCAACAGGGAGGCCTAAGCCATTCTCTGCTGAGAATTGCCTTGTGTTGAAGTGGTCCCTTGAAGCAGGTGGCCTCACTGTTTGCCTGCCTCTCTGCTTAAACAATATGAACACGTATCTGTGGATGCCCACCACCGGTTTTGGTGTCTCATAGCTCACGATTTCTTTTCCTGTTTTTAACTAACTAATTAATTAATCATCTGATAATTAATAGATTGTATGTGTACGTAAAAAATGCGATTAACGTAAACAAGTTTAGCTTAATTAATTAAACTTACCAAAAGAAGAGTCAGTGGTTCCAGGAATGTCTGTCACCATCCTGAAAGATAATATATAGAATTAGAATGAGTAGGATTAGGTTGTGCATAAGGATTTGCGCAATGAAATAATAATTATAAATACTGTGTATGTATTTATAACGACTGATACGAACCAGTGGAGATGTTCTCTTAAGCATGGATCACTAGGGCTTGGAGCATCAGGGTCTGTCATAATCTTCAAACACAATACAAGATAAACAAAAAGATTAGTATGTAGTAGAGTTAAAAGTCGTAAAAATGTACTAAATCATGCATTAACTTACCAAGGTATAAGCTGATCTCATGTCCTCGCCGCCAATATCGACTCTAGGCTTAGCAATAATGACAGGAGGCATAAGCTCGTGGCCATTAGCAACTTGCTTATTAGGGTTATAAATCACGTTCATCTTCACACTAGGAATAAAAGTATCCACCACATCTCCCACCACTCGTCCAACAGCTAGTGGATCAGTCGTTCTCGACATTTTTAGTAAGCTGAGAATAATGGAAGCTCAAAGAGAGAAGTGCTTTCAGTGGTAAGATCTATGTTTTAACGTTTGTGACAATAGAAGTGCTTTTATAGGGGAGAGATAAGGAAAAGGACTTTATGAGAACAAGAGCTTAACTTAGAAGCTCAAAGATTCGAAAATGCTTCAACATACCATAATAGCAAAAATGGTGTCTATTTATGGTAAAGACATGTGATAAGCTTAGAAATTAAGTTGTTTTTTTAACGAAATTGTGACAAGAAGCCACTAGAGACACGGGGTTTGCGAAGTTTTGTCCTAAGAGATCCCTTTTTAAATAACTTTTATATTAGTACAAATAATTTTTTGTATGTAATTCCAACACGTCTGTAGCTTATTGGCTAAATGAGAATGAAGAATCAAACTTTATTAATTTCCTACTTTAATATATAATATCTTTGGGAAAATGGAATTTTCAGCTTTTATTGGTGCTCCTCTCCATACACATGCTTTCTTATACTAGAAAAGAAAAAATATATATATATATATATATATATCTTATCAATAAAGCTGGGAACGTGTAGTTAATTCAAGAGAGGCAAAAACGAATCCCAATTTATTTTGTTATTGGTTTTGGTCTTAATTTGGTATCTTAATGCACTTTAAAAAAATAAAGAAAAAAAAACCTAGATTCCGTTATTATGTAATTAAATCATGTGGGGGCATGATTGAAAAGTTGTAGCAGAATCTGAAGTTTCACTTATAATAAGACCCGATGCATGCTGAGTTAGCAACTGGGAAATCTGAGCTGGGCATTTGCGAGCTAGAAATTATATCAATACTGACACATGGCCATTCAGTTGATGGAATAAAGCTACAAAGCAGCTCGAGAGTATTATTCCTTCAGCATTGGCCTTCTTTGACAGAGATCATGCACTAAAAATCCTCATTGGCTAACAAGATAAGAAAGAAGCTGCCAAATTTAACATTTGATTCGTTAAGTAATTCAAGCAATAAAGATCTTGCAAGATGTTGTACGGTCAAGAGGACCAGTTAGTATTTTCTCTATTTGTTTTTCTCTCAATTTACGTACAGGCCGTACCATGCAAAATGTAACAGCAATTCTAAGCACCACCCATATAAAAATTATATATGCAACTGCATGTTAATGGTTATTGGCTACATAAGCCTAAAGCTTTGATTTTTTTAGTTAATTGAGAAAAGTTAACACGAGATCAATTAACCTCAACAGAAGTTAAACATGGTCGTGGAGGTATAATGATCCTTTTTCTTTCGCCTGTTCTTTATTTACAAATCCTGGCGGTTCTTTAAATATATAAATAAATATTCTTTCAAAATCATACTTTGACAAATTAAGATACTATTTTGGTATTGGGATGGTATTAATGCTTCGAAATTATAGTTGACTTGGTAATAGAAGCTGTTGCTCTCAGGTTAAAGTTGACGGTGTTCGGAACATACACATAGAAGCTTATATAATAACCTTCCAAACACCTCATGTGGGATAATGACCTTCTTAGAGCATCTCAAAAAAGCTCTTTAAATTTTACTATTTAAATTTTAATTTACTTATTGATGTGTCAAATAAGTCTATAGAAAAATACAATCTCCTCCAAAAGACTCATCAAATAAGAATAATTTAATATTATTTTAATCA
Source organism: Citrus glauca (assembly GCA_029633175.1). Taxonomy (NCBI): domain Eukaryota; kingdom Viridiplantae; phylum Streptophyta; class Magnoliopsida; order Sapindales; family Rutaceae; genus Citrus; species Citrus glauca. Next base: position 7,782,555 of record JAQOOD010000009.1, read on the forward strand.
AATCTTTCCCACTATCAAATTGAATTGCTGTTATACTTTTGAAAGGAAACATAAATAAAAATTATTGCAGTCTTATCTTTTCAATAAATAATAATAAAATATTAAAGAGTGAGAAACAAATCTTATTTGAAGAATCTAAATTAACGTCTCTTTTGGAGTGTTTAATATTGATATGCCTTTTTTAAATAAGAAGTAGAATTTTATTTGAAGAGTCTTTTGAAAATGCTTTTAAGACTTTCGTCGGAGGCTAATTCAGACTTTTTTTTACTTATCCTTGTACTATGGAAGAATAGTGTAGCCTGCCTTTGATGGGATTAGCTTTAATGTCGTATAAGGATAGTGTGGCCTCTACTTTGATGAGTTTAGCTTTGATGTCATATAAAAGCTAGTCCATACACCTAATTCATTTTTAAAAGCTAACTCAAGAGTTGGAGTTGTCCATGTCCAAGTTTTATATACATAACTTAAGACTCATTTTCAACCAATATTAGATAATCTTCTTAATAATATACACTAGCTAATTGTTAAGTATCAGATGCGGAAGATTTTTTAAAAAAAATCAACCATGCAGCCAAATTAAAGTTATCAAAGTGCTTGGTAATAATCCCCCCCCCCCCCAACCAAAAAAAAAGGAGTCTAAGATCCTATTCGGCATTAAGATTGGGAAGTTGTAACTTTAAGCTACAACACTAAATGTTTAGAAAAAAACATTAGTTACTGTAATTTGAAAGTTAAGTTGATTTGATCATACTTGCACGATAAAAAATATATAATATCTTTACTTTTTTTTTCAGATTATTAATTTAAAATTATCTTTAATGTAAAATATTAATTTTTATTTTATAATTATAATTTTTTCCACAATAATTGTGACTTAGAAGTTAGAATAATGCAATAGTAAATTGAATCTAAACATCTAAACATAGATATTAATTTTTGGACTTAGCAATGGTGCAGTTATGATACCATACCACAACTGCACCTAGCCATTTGATTCAATTATGGTGAGAGATCCAATGGCTAGATGCAGTTGTGGTATGATACTATAGTTCCACCATAGTTGGACCTTAATTTTTGAGCAATTCCATGATCAAAGATAATTAAGAACCTCAAATAGTTGAAGATAAAGAAATAAATGCACTGTCATCTAATTCGATACATCTTTCTAAATTTTGACGTGACTAGAGGTCAAATTAAAATAATTGACGTCACAAAATTAGATATCTTTGCCATTCCATCTCTAGTTCTCTATTCATGATTGGAACAAACAAAATTAAAGTAAATTCTCACCCACTTTCAGATAAATTAATCCATCAAAATGGCATTGAATTTTCGTGTATCTTGGCCGGATATGTAACCTAATAATTCAAAAAACAAAAATAAAAAGAAAACAAACGAAGCCGCCCACTTAAAGGCAGGGGAATCATTCCCGGCCAACTACAATTGTCTATTAACCAAGTACTTTATTAATTAAAAAATTTAAAAAGACAAATCCTCATCTTTTTTCACAAATTATTGAGATACGTAGTATTGCTGTGAATGCCAGGTTTAAAGCACGCATTAGGCATTCATAATTTAATCACACGTAAAATGGTTCTTCTCTCTTTAGGGACGACTGAATTGAACCTGTAGAAACATGACACGTACTATCTGGCTGTGAAAGACAGAAGCTTTTTGTTAATATTCTTTTGACTGACTGATGACTGATGAGTGGAACCCGTAGAAACATGACACGTACTCTTCCTGTTCTTCTTGAATCATCAGCAACAGCATAAGATAGGACTTGACTAGCTTACAGCATCTGTAAGCTACAGACTGCAGCATCAGCAGTTGGATGTGGAGTGAGAAACTAAACAATAGACAATCGGATGGTGGGATGACGGGAGATGTTTGTTACAGAATCTGTACCATAGACAGGTCCGCATAAGATAGGGGAAAATGTTTTGCTTTTGAGTTGACACGTATGACTATTACCTTTTGTAAGAAGCTCAATCGGATTGGTCAAATTTGCTAGCTGTCCTTCTCCTGTGCACTCAGCGCCCGATGGTACTACAGTTGTCACAGGCTAGCCCTAATTTGCTCGAGAGTTGATTGTGGGTGAAGTGAAACTCTTGACTCATCAAAATCTGTTGTGAAAATAATAATAAAAATAAGGAATAAGGCAGTGGTTAAGTTAGAGCTGCTCAATTGTAGAGTATAAATGTTGATCGTGGCTCGCAAATACAAATTTAATATTTATTTTTATAATCGTATGGTTATTTATATTGTTTAACCGTAAAACAATTTTAACATAACTAAATTCCAATAATCATTATAGGGCAATGGTTATTTTGGAACTGCTCCAAAATAGAGTACAAATCACCACCACAAATACAATGTAATAAATAATAAAAAAAATATTATAACTTTAATTATATAGTTATGAATGTTTGCTTTACCTTAAATCGATTTCAACATGACCGGATTCTAATAATAAAAAACCAATTCACCCAAAAGAGTAAAGAATAATTTCACATTCTTGAAATATAAGCATTGATTGGAACCAATGATTTCATGAAAACTCTATATATACTGTATCCAACTAATATCAGCAATTATCAGTGTTGAATGTGGGTGTCATCAATTGATCCAAAGATAAAGAGTCTCTAAAGTTGATATGAGATGCCTTTGATTTGAACGCCTGAGAATATTTTTAATTTTTAGTTACGATATGCTTTGGGGAGGGGAAAAAAATCTATGCCCAACAAATGTTATGCTTAAAAAACAAGAACACAAAACACAATTATAATTTTGTCGATTCCAAGAATGAAGCCATAATAGAAAATTTTCAGAATGAGGAAAGAAGCCCATGTTCATGGGCTCAACTTAAATATCTACGAGTGAAGCTATTCAGCCAGTAAATTGTTTTAGCGGAAGTCTACATAAAAGCTATTCAACATTTCAACCAGTTAAGTTTTTTACCTATACTGTAACATGAACTCTATATATATATATAATTTTTTTTTTTGAGTATTGATATTTGATTTTCCCAATTTATCTTGTCAGCTTCTATTTCTCAAAATTATCATTTATTTACGCAATTACCTTTATTTATTACTTTTTAATTTTTATGAGCTCTTATTTAATTTTAAAAATTGGATATATATATATATATATATATATTCAGTTGATCTCTATTTGAAAATGATCCAAAAAAAATATATGAGCTCATATAATTAAGTCTACTAAAGAAAGTCATCATTATCTAATTAATTTTGCTTGAATAACAAAAACTGGCACTATAATTAAGTCTACTATAGCTGCAATCGCAATAACAAACACCACCACCACCACTAGTGGCAGCAGCAAGAGTAGCTACTGCTGTGGTGCACTACTAAATCCCAAATTCAGGATCAAATAACTTGGGAAACAAACTCAGCTCGTAAGATTCAATATTCAAATCTGCGACCTTGAATCCTTAATTAGAGTTATGATTTTCTTAAAGAGTATGATGATTCCATCGTCATAGAAAATAGAAAACCTAGCTCTCTGATATGACATTCTCTTTCTAAAAAGTACTTAATTAGATGCCACAGATGAGAGTGAAAGCTTTAACATTTATGGCAAATTTTGATAAGGGTAATTCAAAAAATAAATATTATAAATAGAGTAGTGGAGGGTAATGAGATAAATTAAGAGTTCGGGTTAAATATCACTAATTTTTTTTTAAGTACGGTTCAAGATATCTTTATTTTTTATTAAAAAAATTAAACTCATTTTAAGCCCGGCCTAAAGTAAACTCTAATTTGGAATTTTGAAAGTTTTAGAAACTTTTTTATAGTGTAAATTCACAAATGGGGTTAGGAATAGGGATGACAACTGAATCGCTCTATAATAGATATCCACAATATTCATCCAAAAATTTTTGAATCTTGAAATGAATATTTTAAAATTATATCCAGATAGATATAAATGGATATGAATAATTATTTTTATCCAATGGATATCCGTTTAATCCAACACAAATTTAAAAAATTTTAATTTTATAAAATTAAAAATAAAAAAAATATAATAAACAAAAAATTGTAAAAATATTATATTAACTAGCGAAAAAATTAAATTTCTCTTATATTAAAAACTAAAATTTTCAACATTATCCTTTAAAATTTTAAATTATTTAATATTATTAATAATAATTATTTTATTTATTAATTTAATATTATAAATAGAATTCCACCGAAAAGTCACCGGACCACCGCCGGACCTTGCCGGAAGTTCACCGGACCACCTCCGAACCTTGCCGGAAGTTTGCCGGACCACCGCGGGACCGTCATTTTATATATTATATATATATTAATATAAATAATTTAATTCAAATTTAATATTAAAATTTTAACTATTTTATATTTTCTTTTTATTATATAAAAATAAAATATCCATGGATCTCTATAATTTTATTAATAAAATCTACATCCATATCTAATATTAAATATTAGATATAAATATAAATATATTCATTATAAATAATTATAAATTTATATTTAAATAAATATTATTCATCAATAATTAGATATTTATCATCCCTTGTGTTGCCATGATGCAAGCAACTTTACTAATTCAGAGATGGGATTAAGGCAAAAAAATATAATATTTTTCTAAAGGCGAAAAAGAGTCGGCCCTGCAACTATTGACCAAGATTCACAAAAAACAAACTTGAAATAATTTCACTCCTATTTGTTGCACTCTACACCCCCACCCCAAAAAAGTTACTTTGAGGAGAGAGGGATTTTGGAAGAAGAGTCCAAAACTGAAAATCTATAAACTGAAATTGGCTAAATTTCAGTATAATCCTTGCCTTCTTACAATTTTTTTTCAAACTTTAGTAAGGGCCTAGGGTCCCAATTCAAGCCTCTAACATAGATTCCCTGCTTGAGTGGAACAGCCTCATCAATCATTACGTTGGCATAAGTGATGAGATTATCCAACCAAACTTTGTCCCATTAAAAGAGAGAATTTATTAAGAGCAGGGGGCCAAAAATAGAAAAAAAAAATCCCTCTTGGCGTAATTTGGTTGAATAATCCCACCCCATCAGCATCTCAAGCGCGGTGAGTCTGTTCCGCCTGAAATTTCAGCTGATAAAAGCAAAGCCTTTTCACCAAATAAAGTGACATAAATTTCAGCACTCACAGCTTCAAAGAGAAGGAATAACAGGAAATTTATTTGTGGATGCATAGGTATAAACACCAAAGGAGAAGCAATCCACTTAATACAAAGTCACGATAACCCAGTATTCCAACAAAACCCAAACACAGAAGAAACATCCGGAGTTTCTCTAAAAGGTTATCTAGCTTTGCTTATCTTTCTATAAGATGACTAATTAACAAAACACATCCACTGATTGGGCCTTTTTGCAAACAGAGCAACTCACTGGTCAACCGAGTCAATACCCGAACCACTACACTGCCCTGATACCAACCTTGAAGACAAAAACCCTTCAGCTAATGAGATCCACAGCCCAGCAAAAATTCTCCACATGCGGTTCGTTCTTGACTCGAAACCCCTCTAATTACGGGAATTATCATCTCCACTATCAAGCTTTTCCATGTCCATTCTATATCTCCTATACTTTTCACATATATGATTTGATTTTCAAAAAACAAAAAGAAAAAGGATTAACTAAGCTATGCAGCACACAGTTGCCTATCTCCCACAGCTATGTTTCTAGAACAGCTGCTTTGATCTTTTGAATTGTGCAGGAGATGAGATTGTTAACGGTCTCAACTGATTCTACTGTCAGTTTGGCAGTTGGAAGGCTGTTCACCAAAATCTGAAATCCAACAGTAAGGAGGCATCCGCCACTTTCATTACTGCTGCCCTCAGTTTTGACCGTTGTCCCATTGCTGTTGATTAGTCCACCATGGCCAAAATAACCATCTGGAAGAATGGCAAATCCCGATGGCAGGAGTGCAACACAGGTAGAATCCCCACCATTCATCACCATACTCATTGATGGAACATCAACTGGTGCATACACTACAAGGGAGCCCGAGGAATCATTCCATGTCTCTTGCAATATCAGCATGCCACTATCATTTGCATTCATGGCCTGTGAAACCAAATGAAATAGAAGCCAAACTCATCATACAAGCAAAACAAAACCAAAAGAATTTGGATGAGGAAGCAGAAAACAATCAATCACCAATACTTTCAAATCAAGTTAATAATCATCAACCGATGATTACTCAAGATTAGTTGATGACCACTCACACCAGCACGAAGGAGAGAAACACAGTTGCCAGGTGCCTGACCCTTGGCAATGTGTACCATCTCTTGCAATGGCCCACCATTGGATAAAATGTCCCACTCACTTCTCATGCGTTCATCGCGCATGAAATCAAAAAGCCTATGCCTTGTCAGGGGAAGCCAGACAGTAGTCGCAGCACATAGCACAACTCCAGGTGGCTCACCAGGGTCGTTTACATTCTTCCGTGTCAACACTCTCACATCCTCCCCCACATTTCCAACACACAGCTTGTCCCACTTGCGCACACTTGAAGCACAAACACCAGAACAGAAGTTATAGGTCATGCGCTGGGCCAGCTTTAACATGCTCTTCCTACCAATTGGACTTATCCCTGAGGTACAATGATAATCATTAGAAATGAAATTTACCATATTGGTCAGGTATGTCAAAAATGGAAGGGCAACAAAGAAGAACCTGATTGATCTTGAACAGTCATGGTAGAGGACATGAGAACAGCTAGGCACTCACATTGCCTCTGCAAGGTAGCAACCCACTTTGGTGCACCAAAGCCCATGCTGGAACTCAGTAATGGCCGGCAGAGATGGTGGACAATACTCTCATCATATTCTGCATGTTCAATCCAGGTAACCTGCATTGTACCAGCCAATCCAAGCTAGTGTTAACATTCCAGTCAATACTAAAAAAGGAAGCAGAAGCATCCACTTACCAACCATAAGGATTAAGGAATTGGCAATGAAGAAAGCAAACATAAGGTCAAGACTCAAGAGATTTCATCTCAAATAGAAAATGGCCAATTTCTAAGTTGTCATTCTTATCATAATTTGAAACCTAAAAGGTATACATAGTCACCTCTGTTAGCTTTGACGAGTTATTTTACACCTGAAAAGTATACATAGTCTCCTCAGTTAGCTTTGACACCTTTAAATTTTTTTTGGATAGAAAATCTATAGAGAAATGAATAAGGCAAAGATGATATTCAATTTCATTGGAGGTCCTGAAATCTAGGCAAAGTATAGAATGCACAAAATTGTTGCATTTTCTACAGCAAGAAAATGCTTGCCCCTAAAAATGAATTAAAGATAAAACTTCTTGTCAGTCAAAAAATTGACCTGATTAATATTCTTCTGAGTAAGTGAAAAGTTTATTAAGATATATGGCATTTGATTCTTTCTTTTTGAAGAAACTCCATTCAAATCAAGAACTTCAAGTTGGTTTCTGCCATAGACCATAATGCCATATTGGACATGCAGTTGGCATATCGTTAATCGAATCAATAGGTTCCTTAGCTCTTTCATGCGCAAGGAAACTATTAAGACCTGACTTTGATACAATTATTGAACCATTACCTATTAGTCTAAACCTCTGGGTCTTGTGGTTTCTCTAATATTTGCTGCAAACATGCTATGGAGAGGACATGGGCTGAAGTCAAAAAAAGTCTCGAGGGTCATGCTAGAGAGATAGAACACAACCCTTCCTACCCAATTTTTTAATCAAGGCAAATTTCCAAATAATTCTACTATATACAAGGAGCAAATGGTGAAATGAAATATCAAGGCAGTCCGTTTTGCAAGATTCAAAATAGAGGCATTTTTTAAAACTTAAAATAAAAAAATAAATAAAAATAAGTTTGCACGTCTAAATAAACTAATTTTCACCAAACACGAGGTGGAAGAGATTACAATGTAATGACTGGATCCAGGTCACAAATCCTTGGATTTAATAAAGAAAACATTAAAGACAGAAGAAGAGATAGGAATAGAAGGATAAAATATATAGAATAATCAGCAAAGATTGCAAGTTCCAAAGGTTCACCTTCATGTAAAGATTATGCATGTTGTACTCTCAAAACTGATAAAATACACATAAAGATAATACTAATATAAAACCATGATTACTAAGCAGGAGAACTAGAAGAAGACAACTAAGTACATGCAAAGTCACTTTAGTGTTGAAACATAAGACTGTAATATTTAAATCAAGGAAGCATCTTCTTTCTTATTCTTAGGTAAAGTCTAACAATATTTTATTGAGAAAAATGAAATAAAAAAGAGTGCAATTCTTTCGAGTAGTAAAAGCGAGTTAAATACTAAAAGCACAACTCACTAAGGTTAGAACTAGGGGTCCAAATGTAAATAAGATTACATCTATATAGATTTGAAGTTCAAAATTTTCAATGAACTCAAAACAAAAGTCATGTAATTTACAAATAAAGCAATTAAATTAACAATTACCTTGGAATAATTATTTGGCACATCTTGCACAACAAAGCCTGAAGGAAGCCTCCTATAGGTTTGGAAAGGGTCTGCACTAAGGCCTTCTCGATTAGTGTTGATAGAAACATCAACCACAGCCCAAACACCCTCTATGTGCTGCTTGCAAAAGCGCAGAAACTTTGCTCGACGGACAGGAACAAGTGGCGAAAGCACTTGAAATTCAGCATCCATCTGGTACGATCTTCAAATTAGTTTCATTTAAGTTTGCAGCTAAAAAGGAAACCAATAGCAATGGAACATACCACTTGCAGAGCACCATTTTTTGTTCCAGTTACACTGGGGGATAACAACACATCAGTGGTGGCAGATCTAGCAATCATGCACGGGAACATTTCTGCCCATCGATTCTATTCAAGGAACAGAACTCAATGAACCATTCAAATTCTAGTATTCAAGCATGACATCAATAAAATCAAGTAATAGAAATGTCTAGCAGACAATGGAAAGCACTACTTCAAATTGATGAAAAGATTTAATGAAGCAACCCAATAAAATTATCAATTACAATTTTTAAAATGGCAAATAAGAGCTCAGATAAAAAAAGTATAAATATAAATTATGGGATAAAGATATAACATTTTCTCCAACTAGAAAAAAAAAATCCATTATGGAATCAACACAAAGGCTTAAGATGGCATACCGCATCCATCATAGTCTCTACGAGTGCGGAGCTGTTGATGATTACCATACCCGTTTCCCTTGAAGCCTCGGTCACAAAGCCATTTGGTTTCATTCCAATACAAGGAGAAAATGTTCTCATGTACTCCTCCTGATTAAACACATCCCTTCCTCCATCCAAACTTTTGATCCAAAGAGGACTATCTGCCTCAACCATCTTAATCAACTCATCCATAGCAGTGAATGCAAGATCTAAAAGCATATTTCTATCATGTGGCATTGTTAAAGACATTACAGGTCCTTCGACAAACTCAAGGCTAGTTTGCATCATTGAACCTGGAATATTAGCTACACCACCAAACCCATTTCTTCCAACACCAAGCTCCAAACTGGAGTTCACACCTTGGGGAGAAATAGGGCCAACCGAGGATGTGAGTGGCCTACCCAAGAACTTATTTGCCAAGATGCAAATCCGGCCTAATTCATCCTTCAATCGAGCATTCTCAATCCTAAGCTGCTGCAGCTCATAATTAGACACACTGCCAGGCACTGCAGGACCACCACAGTTGTTGCATGTGGGGTTCTTCATCGCATCCTTCAACATCTCATTCTCAGCTCGAAGTTTATCATGTTCTTGTCGAAGAATGATATTCTCATGACGTTCCATTTGGGTCTGATTCAAATACCAACATACATACTTATGATTAAAAGAACAAATAAAAATACTAAGAAAAGACAAATAAAAAATGTAATCAATTTACCTTCATTTGGGTTCGCCTATTCTGAAACCAGAACTTGATTTGTTTACTCTCCAAGCCAAGTCTCCTACTAAGTTCCGACCTTTGTTTCTCATCTGGGTGTGGACACTCCTTAAAGAAACTACAAAACAAAACAGAAGAAAAACAAACTACTGAATAGATAAAACAAATAAATAAAACTTGAAAAGAAAAGGTTGAAGGCCATACGATTCAAGCTCTTGAATCTGATGAGGAGTATGCCTATGGTACTTTTTCTTCCGCGGCGGGCCATCTTCGTTAGCTTCTTGATCGTCACCAGATGCACCTTCAACATTATCGCTTCCAGACCGGCTTTCAAACTCCTCCTCCCTGATCCTCCCCACAACACTAGGATCAAATTGTTCCCCAATCAGACCCATCTCACCAGCATCCATTGCGTTCTTCTGCCCAAAAAAAACCCATTTAAAAATCAACAACACATATATAAAAAAGAACATAATCCCAAACACAAAACCAAGATCACAACTAACAACAATAAAATAGAGCATGAATAAAAAATAAATAAATAAAATAAAATGAGCATACAATAGATAGAGAGAGAGGAAACTGAGTAATGGCACCACTTGCCATACTGTGACAATGTGGAAAAATTTCAGCCACAACCCTTGAGCCCATACCAACACTATTACTCCCAAAACTCATCACTTGTCTAGGTTCTCTGAAAATAGGCACTATCACTTTCACCAAAAAGAAACGCTTAGGTTTGTGTTCAACTTTCTCGTTTAAAAAGTTTTGACCTTTAAACAATGCCCAGATTGTGGAAAAAAATTAAAAAATTAAAAAATTACAATGAAAAATGATGCTTCCTCGTCAACGCTCATGCATGACTCAGTACAACAAAAGCCACAAGGCTCTCTGGAAAGCTCTGACTTTCTCCAGAAAATAATCAGGTTTAGAATGAGAAACTTGTCGAGAAAGACTCGTTTTTTAAGCTTGTTTTTTTTTTTTTCTACTGTCAAGTATGCAAAGGAAACCCTAAAGCACAGCAAATGCCTGACCAATTATTTGTCAGTATTGAAAACGAAGAAGGATCCAAAAACGAAAAAAAGGAGAAGGGTCCTTAAAAAGATGCATGAAAAAGGGAAACCAAAGATAAAAAGTTTCAAAACTTCGCTCTCTCATTCACACTACACACAAGTAACACTTTTCAATAAGGACAACCATTATTGTGAAATAATAATGATGCACATAATTAAAAATAAATAAATAAATAATAATAACACCAACCAAATCATCAAAAAAGGACCCAGTTGACCTCTCTTCTTCTTCATCACTGTCAAGTGTGAAGTGGATAAATGAAACATAAAAGGTGCAGTACCTTTTTATATTTTTTTGACAGTGAGAGTAAGAAAAGAAAATAGAAGCAGCAAAAGCAGAAGTCTCTGTTAATGCACGCACACGGTACAGCACAGAGATATTTGATATGGATTTTTAAAGATCCTCCCAAATCTTTCACTTTCTCTTTCGCCGTTGGGATCTGTACAAGAGTAAAAGACAGAAATAATATTAATATTTATTTTCACATGAATATATGTGTAAATGATTAAAAAAACAGAAATAAGTAAATAAATAAAATATTAACACAAGAAGGTTTGGAGCTGACTTACAAGAACTAATAGTCAAATGGGTTCTTTTTTTAACAGAAATTTTTTAAAATAAATTCAAAGCCTTCCTAGATTATATCAAAACAAAACCGTGATAATGAAAAATCATATCATATGATATTATGATGATGATGATTCATGGCTTCTTCAGTTCTTCAATGGCCTCCTGCTTCCTTCAAATCCCATGCAACTATTTTCTCTTTTTTTTATTTTTGCTTTTTACTTTTGAGCGAGTAGTACAATAAAGTAAAATGAGATATAACATATATAAAAGAAAGACATGGAGATATGTGGGGCCCACTTAGCTTTCAAACTGGGTTCGTGATGTCCGCCCCACACTGAGCACACGCGGGCATTCCGCGCGTGTCGTCTCGTCACAAGTTGTCCGGTCCTGACTTTGGAGGGCTGTTATCACGTGTTGTCAGAAACATACAACTCTGGCTTGCAACCGGCTGCCTCGGCCAATGCATACCCGCCAAATGACGACGTGGCCCCTTGCGGACGCAAGCAATGTCGGGGGTAAAGAATGTAATTTCGACTTGGTGGGGTCCATTAGAAAGACTCGTCAAACTAATGTACCACTGGCGTGATAGCAGCCGTTGGATTTTGACGAAAAGCCAAACCAGTAAACTACTTGGAAGCCTCTCTTGTTTCTTAGCTTGAAATAGTGTTTTGACCTTTTGATTTTATCTCGCCCTCTTGTCCTTGTCATTAAATCCAATTTTTTTGGGTAAAATAAGTTAATAATGTGTGTAATTATCTTTTGCTTTCAAGCCATTAAATTTTAAAAGAAAAAGATTTTGAGTGTTTTGAACTTCCATTTAATTTTCACGATTCCAAAATGATTTTTTTTACTCATGCTCGTCAATTATATGACGAGGTCGCACTATCCTTTTCTCATTAGTTAAAAGATTTTCAATATTAGGTTTTGTCTATTTATTCGACGGTGAAATGATTAAATAAAATTTTAAGAAGTGTAATATTTAAAAAAAATAATCAAAACAACTAAAATTTATCTAGGGTACTCTGAAAGAGTTGTAGGATTATAAACAATGCCAACGTTTATAGCAATTAAATCTTCTAAATAATTAAATGATTGATAAGTTATAACAATTAGACAGATGTTAATATTTATTTATTCGACAATAAAATGATTAAATAATTTTTTAATAAGTATAATAATTTTTTTTTTGAAAATAATCAAAACAACTCAAATTTACCTAGCGCACTCTGAAAGACTTGTAAGATTAAAAACAATGTCAACATTTATAGTAAGTAAATCTTCTAAATGATTAAATAGTTGATAAGTTATAACAATTAGACAGATGTTAACCTACGCGATACATGCGGGTATTAACAGATTCAATAACCTATAAAAAGAAAAGAAAAGGATTTTCTCATCGTTATAATATCAGGTTTGTTTTGGCATGGTAATTAAGAAAAAAAACAACAACAAAAAGCTTTGTTTTGGCATGGTATTAATAAAAAGAAAAATAATGAGCACAAAACGTGACGTTAGTGTGAATTATGATTTTAAAACAAAATCCATGACAAATTACCAGATGATTGCATTTTAATGGCACTGAACTTACAAATAAAACACAAATGTCACGAACTTGAATGAGAGATTGAAGACAAAAATTATTTAATATAAGTACGCTGCAATTTTAAAATATACTCCTCTTATTTAAAATAGTTATACTTACGAGAACCATTCAATGTGTTAGTAGCAAACTTTTTTTTCTTTTTTTTTCATTATCTATCTAATTGTGTGTATTAATAGGAAAGATGGTCTTTCAAATATTAGAAATAGTTTCCATACGTTCTAGGGCCAAATATTTGAATTATGTCATCATGTAGTTGATCTATTATGAGTTCTTTTTATCAAATCCCATAAAGATGTAAAATTGTATGACTTAAAAAGTATTACATATTTTATTTTATTTTATTTTTGTAGAAAGAGAGTTCCCCTTTTAAAGCACTTAATTATTATGGTTAAGTCATTAAAGTTGGTAAAACTATAATATTCATGGTTATCTTCATACGCAAATTACTAACTACGTTCTCCTTTTCTAAACTAAACTCTAATGGTTGAATTCGTATGCTAAAAAAAATAAAAATTTATGCACTAATTTTTTTAGTAGTGTCTATATTTTATTAATAAAATGACGACATATTAACTTGAGAATAGAAAAAACATAACAATGATTTTTTTCTTCCCTTTCTTTGAAATTGAACTATATTTGTTGTTATTTATGGTAGTTTAGTAATAATCATGTCAACTAAAAAGAAATATTGATATCGAAAAAAATAATTAAAAAAATTGAAAAAGATTTCGTAAAATATATATTACATGTAGTTCACATTAGAAAAAATTTGCCTAGAAATTTTGCTGCATAAGGTCCAAACGCTTTCCGGCCTGCCCCCGTCATTATGATAGGATTATTGACTATTGACCTTAAATTGATTATTAGCAGACGAAGATAAAAGGAAGATCGGGTCAAACATTTTAGTTCTTGTGAAAAGAAAAATGTAAAATTAAATTTAGAAGCACGTATAGATTGATTTTTTATTAGTTATTTATTTATTTATTTATACAGAAGTAGAGATAGATTGACAAGTTAAAACAACTCAAGCATATAAAATTGGAGTTGCTCATTTAAACATCATTAAAAAAAAACATTTCACAATTTTTATATCTTTGTTTTTAACATTTTCTCGTAGCGCAACAAATCTGGTTTTCCCATGCAACAAATGTGGTTTTTCCATGCCAAATAATTTTTTATTTATATATTTTACAAGGTCTTTTTGTAATTATATTGTAAGATATAAATATATATACGAAGGATATAATTTGTCAAAGCTTAATATCAAAAATCACTTTTAGCATATCAATTTATATAATAATATTGTATCTAGCCCTCCAGTTAGGGTTTAGAGCCGGTTTAAGAGTGTGATGAGATAATTGAGCTGTCAAAACCCAGCTAAAAAAGTGTTTGATAACACTTGTATTTGAATTTTAGTAGCTTAGCAAAAAAAATTTCTCAGCTTCTACTCCACAATTGTATATTTTACTTCACGTTAGCTATAGATTAAGAATTACAATACCTCACTCTCACTCTCAAACACACCTTTAATCAAATTGTGAAAGCTTAATATCTAACGTTTATGAATGATGAAGCTATAAATGGAAATAGATAATGTTAATTGATTAACAATTTAGCAAAAGTAACGTTGTTAGATGTCCGTAGTTCTCTAATGTTCGCTTCAATTAAACCTCGTATAAATACAACCATCTATTTCTAGAGTGTTGATTAGTTAAGTTGTCAACCATTCAGAAGCTTTAAAGATTCTGATGACATAATGTTTTATCAACCATAGCTGATTGTTAAGAAAGAGAAAAAAAAAATTATGTTTACGAATCTTTTACGAAGAGATTTACCTCAGCACATGGTTACCACCTAACTGGGCCGGACTGGCCCATAAGTGTAGAAGCCGTTGGCCCATAAAACGAGAGTAATTAGTTAATGTAAATATAGTAATTAGTATGAAACCGAGCTGCCGGCTAATACGGCTAAGCAAGGTCACTTCTAATATTTCAATGGGTAAAAGTTTTTTTAATTCTTATATTTTGATTTTAGTATCTGTTTATTCTTTGTATATTTAAAAACATTTTTAAAATATCTCTGTCATTAAATTATTTACACCCCTGCTAGTACTTTTCGTTCATTTTAACTTACTTTTATAATATTACATTCTTACAATAATATTTATTTTTTTACATTAATTAAAAAAATTAAGTTATCAATTTAACCCCAAGAAATAAAATAGAAACAAAAGGAACATATATTAATTTTTGTAGAGTATTTTGCTGAGGAGTTAATGTATCAATTTTTTATTAATGTCCAAAAAAATGAGTGATTATTTACCATATTAATTTTTTTGGACATACACTTGTTCCACAAAGATTAATACACATTCTTTTTGTTTTATTTTATTTTTTGGAGTTAAATTGATTATTTATTTTTTTTCTTTTTATTAATGTAAAAAAATATTATTGTGAGAGAATAAATTATAAAAGCAAGACTAAATGAATAAAAAATAACGGCAAGAATATCAATAGTTAAATGGCAAGAATGATTTGAGGTATCTTTAAAAATACAGAGAATAAATGGGCACTAACCTCATAATATAAAGACTAAACGATCTTTTACTCTATTTCAATTTAGTATAAAAAAACAATGTAAATCTAATAATACAATAGATTTAACGAGTTAAAACAATTCAAGATTTGTTTGAATGTCCTTGCAACATAATTAACTGAAAAGCTTGAACGTCCAATTAATAATATTTATATAATTTAATTATAAGTATGAAAGCTTAATATCACAAATTATATTTTGGCGCAACAATAAACATAATTATATGTACTCCTCCATTGAGGCTCTAGTTAATTTCGAAAGCTTAATATCTAAGGTTTATGAATTAGAAAATTAGCAAAATAACAGTGTTTGGTGTCCATCATTATCGAATGTGCACTCCAATTAAATGAAGAGTCTTATTTAAAAAATCTTTTGGGATCTTTAATTTAAGTATCATAATTTTTTTATCTCATTATTCTTAAAGGGAGAAAAATGTTTTAATTAATGTTATTTTAGTGGAAGAAAAGGTTTGATTAAAATAATATAAACTTATTTTAATTTCAAGAATTTTTTTTAGAGATTATACATTTTTCAGTCTTCGATTTTCGCGTAAATAACTAAATAAATAATCCACGAGCTTTAAACCATTAATCACACCCAATGTTCATCAAATCTTTTAGGAAGAGATTTGATTTAGCACATTGACCATCTAAATGGGCCAGATGCCCATAAATCATCTTATGGTCCTGACCCACAAACATAGCAAGCTGAAACAAGAGTGATTAATTAATTTGGGCCAAGAACATTTCTATGTTGACCGCGTAGATTAGGAGAATGGCACTCTCACTCACTGTAAATTGCTTTTACTACCTTGGGTCAATTATAAATTTATAATATTTATACATGTCAAAATCTAAATATATATATATATATAGTTGAAGGATAAATATGATGTTTTAACTAATATCAACTTATAAGTTAAAATTTATCATGTGTACAAAATAAAATTAATTAATTTATATGTTATAAAGTCACATTTATCCTTCAATAGTGTCATATTTTCATTTATATTTCTATAATCTTCGTTATGAATTTAATAGACTATTTAACCAAAAACACAGAAATTGTGTTCGTGCGACGTGAGCTTATCACATGGGGGACATGCCTTGTCGCTAAAAAATGCATAAATCATGTTTGTGCGATAAGCATACAAAAACATTGTAAATTCGTAAACAGATCAACTTTAGCAAACTTTGGTCAAAAACTAAAAATTACTGCTGAGACTACTTTTATATTACATACTAATTTGCATAAGAATAACAAATTATTGGCTTTATATGCCTTATTACACTATGTATGGTGTAAATCACAAACATAAAATAACTAATAATAATTTTTTTTAACTAATGGCCACATATGGCTGAACCCATTCTCTTTTTAATCAATTTTACCACCACCAACCCATTAATAAGACAAATCAAATACAACCAATAACCACTTATAAAATCTAAAAAAAATCAAAGGTATTTAAAAATTGTATACTTTAATAAAATAATTTACCTCTTACAAACTCTAATACCAGTGGCATATCCCATCCACCATCGATCGCCACCGGTCGGTGGCCTTCTCCAGCCACTCATGTTTGTCTTATTCATGGGTTATGTAGGCTCTTTGTATTTATTTTCTTTTGTCCTAGCAATTGAAAATAGGGGAGTGGAGTGAAAAATGATTTGATTGTTAATATGAGAGAAAGAAATCTCCATTACTTTTTTTTTGTGATAGAGAAAGAAAAATTTACATTTTTACACAATGGATATTATGTGTAATTGGATAATACAATTATGCAATGGATTTCAAACCATTTTTTTTATTGTTACTTGATTTTTTTAGATTTTCAGCATGTCTTTTATATTTTTTCCCTCAAATACTAACATCATACGTGTATGTATACTAACGGTAGGGGAGGTGAATGAGAATACAATTAATCTCGCTATCTAACTGAAATTATATAAAATCTCAAGGGAGGTTTTTAAAAATAGCCCTTAGGAGAATGACACTCTCTATGAATTGTTTTTACTACTTTGGGTCTATTATAAATTTATAATATTTATACTTCACATTGGGTGTCAAAATCTAAAGAGACAAAAATATATTGTTGAAGGAAAAATATGAACTTTTAACTTGTAAATTGATATTAGATAAAATTTATCATGCGTACAAATAAAAACTGATTAATTTATATGTTATAAAGTAACATTTATCCTTCGACAGTGTTGTCCTTTCATTAATATTTTTATAATATACGTTATAAATTCAATAGATTCTTTAACCAATTTTAAAAAAAAAAAGGATTTTCGCATTATTAACATATTGGGTTTATTTTACCATGCTGTAATAATGACGATGAGTACAAATAGTAACATAGAGTGCTTTGAATAAGAGACTCGGAACAAATTACCAAATGATTGCATTTTTTAACAACACTGATCTAAAAGACAAATCTCACCACTTATTCATGAGTTTACATTAGAAATTTAGAATATATATCACATTGTTTTATGTACTTTTTCTTTATTTGAAGCAATGTCATACTTACAAAAGTGTTGTGATGTTCATTTAGTCTTCATACATAAACGATTGAATGTTCAATAAATAGTAGATAAATCCCAGTGGTAAATTATAGGATATAAAATTTAGTTAACATAAACAAAATATTTCTTAAAATCTTTCGATTGGACAGCACCCACCCAAAAACCTTTATTCAGTGATTTTTATACAATGAATGTTAATAATCACATTTGCACTTGAATTAAACCTTATGTAAAGATATATTTTGCAGTGCTAATTGGCTCGATAAATTCTTAATTACATTTGAGGATTTAAGGCAGCGGATGGACTAATGTTGTGTCATCATATATCCAGTAAGGGTTCACAAAGTCATTAACAAAGAGTGTTCGTTCAGCACTTCAGCATGTGGTAGCTGTCAGTTCTGGGTCATGCCGGCCCATGAATTATTTGATGGGCTTGGCCTATGATTTGATAGTTACAAGACCATTTAAACAAATGGCTAATCATTTTTTGGACTTATCCGCAAGAAAGTAGCATTTTGTGGAAAATTATTCGAGAAATACTTGGCAAGGGAGATCGGTTGGACACTTTTCATCCCTCTTAATAAATTATTTTTCCTATTTAGGCTTCTTATAAATTCTTATTATTTTATTAATTTTGTCATTAGTTCAAGTATTAGAGCATTAACGAAAAAAACACTTAAAAAGAGAGCCACCAATGATTTTTATATAGTCGAGATTAATTGAATGAACATTAAATTATTGATTTTCTTAACTTTTAAATCACTAATATCACATCAATGATCACTCTTAATCAAACAAGTATTGATGTAACCACTGAACACATCCAAAGTCGCAAAAAAATAACATAATGAATTGTTATATAGATGTGTGTGTGTGTGTGAGGGACTAGCTTGGAAGTAACAAAAGCGCCACTCCGACTATTTTCTTCAATCAATAACTACATTGCCATAATGACAACAAAGATGATATGTTTTTAGAGTTTTACTATTTACCCTGGGTGGAACCCCAAGTCAAGTCCCGAAGATTGTAAAACAACGACGTTTTGATAATTAATTCTTTTATTTTAAAATTAAACACTAACTTCTTCGTTTCTCTCTCTTTTCATTTCGTTCTTTTTTCTTCCCAAGTACTGAGGATTGTTATCTTCCTTCACAGCTCCCTCTAATTCCTCCAAATCTGCCTTTTTTTTAGTTTTTTAAAACCAAAGATAATGTTCAACTGGAAGTAACAGAGCACAATTGTGATCTAAGCACACGTGACAATGAGAATCAGGAAGACAAGCAGGAGGAAGCCAAATAGGTAATAGAACTGATGCAGCCATATTGGGTGAGAATGAAAAAGAGCTCAATGAAGATGGCTCCAAATGGAAGTATACCCCCAATTAGGATAGAGAAGATGGGATTCATGTACTAGGGCTGCTCTGGAATCTGTCTTGGGATCTTGTTGGTTTTCACAGGATCCTCAATTGCTGGCTTTCTAAAACCAATATAACTACCCACAAAGACAAATGGGACAAAAATGCCAAACCATAAAAAAACCAGAGCAAGCATGGTTTCAAATGGCATTGCACCAGAGGATTTCTCGCCCCAAATTAAAGCATTTAGGACAAAGAAAATGGCAAAGCAAATTCCAAGGAACATGAAAGCTGTTTTGAGAGTGATTTACATATTTTTTTCCTTTTCCAAAACTAGGAGAGAGATTGCAAGGACTGTGGCCGGAAAGAATTATTATTTATAATTTTTTTTTTTGCTATGATGGCTGTCGGTGGTGGTTGTCAATGGTGGTGGCTGTGAGCTATGAAACGAAGAGGAAGATGAATACAACGTCAAAAGGTTGGGAGACAAAGAGGAAGAGAAGGCAATTTGGGGCTGCCTTAATTAAGTCAAAACGACGTCGTTTTAATGAGATTGAAAACAAAATAAAAAATTAAAACGATGTCGTTTGGATTAATTTCGAGATTTGACCCGAAATTTGACTCGGAGTGCGTAGCATTTTCTATGTTTACATCATTTGGATTAATTTCGAAATTTGACCCAAGATTTGACTCGGAGTAAGTATCATTTTCCATGTTTATATTCATTTTACACCTCTGTGTGTGTGTGTCCAAAGTCACCAACGCCACGTATATTACGATTATGATGGCTGGGTACAGTCTGTTTTGGATCAACTACAAGCTTCTCCGTTGCGTCCTCTTTTTGTATTCTTCACCGCGTTTGAGTTTTACGTTGCCGACGCGTTGAAACGACAACAGCATATGTATGAAAAGTGAAAACGATTGTTGATAGGTCGCACTCGGTCGTGCTAATATTCCAATGCAGTGGTATAAAATATATATTTTGAAAGGAGATCAATTCCCTGTAATTCTCAATAGGGCAAAAATATATATATATATAAAAAAAAGAGGCTAGTTTCGCACAAATACACGCGACCCCCACAGTTATTGGGCAGCTAGTAAATAAATTCTTGGAAGGCTTCTTGGAAAGTTTGGGGGGAGGGAAGGGGGAATGAGTTCTTAGTGCGCTCAGATAATAGATTCTTGGGATGGGTTCTTGTTTTGGGTTTAGTTTCATGTGACCTTTTAATGAGCTTATTAATATGTTATATTTGGTTTTTATAAATAATTCAGCTTGTATATTTTTTTAAATAATGTGAGATATTGATATTTTAAAATATTAATTGAAATCTCTAACAGACGTCATCATTCACTGTATGATAAGTAATTATATACGAATTTTCTTCAAAGATTCAAATTCTTGTAATATGACTTCTTAAGGATTTTGTGACATTGAATCATGATCTAAATCTTTATAATGAAAAACATTTACATATAGTATATTTGTATCAAAATTCTTGTTAGTGCCAACCACGAGCTTTAATTATTTTAGGTCGCAGTATTAGTAGTAGACTATTAGTTGCTATTGACTAAAAGATCGAGCTTAGAAAAGGACAAGCACTAGCTCAATTAGTAAATTAAAAAGTAGAGAATCAAAGCATGGAAATGTCGAAATGATCGACGAATTAGTGAGTTGGGTCAGCTTGCTAAGTACGATATGGGAATCAAGAAAAGTTGTAGAGATTTCCCAAAAAAAAAGAAAAAAAGATAAGCATTAATCGCTTTTTCTTTTTTCTTTTTATCGATATGCTATTTTCTAAGCATACAATCTAATCTTAATTGGTCTGTTATTTCTTGTTTGATCATAGATGGGGGAATAAATTTCTTATTTTTTTATTTTTTCAGACATTTCATAATTTTTCTCTGTATAAGTCTATAGAAACTAGGAAAAAAACACGAAAGCAAACTTCTCTTCTCACAATAAGTTTATCAAGAAGAAAAGTTTAAGTAACATGATTTTAATATGACACAAGTCAATAAAATCATGTTGTGTGTTTTAAAGTCTCATATTACTAATTTTCTTTTTAAGATTAGTTAACTCCAAAATTAATATACGTGCGACACGACTTTATTAAATGGTAAAAACTCGAGTATTAAAAATTTTTATGAGAAAAAATCAGGTAAAATAATTTTAATGAGATTATTCAATAAAATTATACTTTTAATTGTTAGTATCATTCTCTTAATTAGTTAACTTTAAAACAAATACGTACGTGATATAATTTTATTTGATTGGTGTATGAATCACGTGATGTACATAAATTAATTCATTGAAGATGGCTTAAGCAATCTCCCGTAATAGAAAGATGTGGGAACAAAGAATTGCCTTTAGTAAATATTTCTACCAACATGGCGTGATGTCATATTCAATGATTTGAAAATTAGGTGGGATTTCATTTTTAAATTCTAATCTACATGTAAAATTATTCCAGGCGAGGAAGAAAGAAGAAGACCGTGTGAAGACTGAGATATTTTTCAATTTCTATTACCTATTAAAATCTCATAAATCATTATCATTTTTTTTTCTTTTATATTGGACTAAAATTGACCCACCATCGTTCAAAACGCGGCAATGTCGGTTTCAAATAACCGCGAAACGTAAACTTCCAGTTTAGTGGAAAGGAAACCAACTGAAAAGCATGGGATCTGATAACCCGCTGCTACAAACCCCACTGAATTTGCAGCGAAAAATAACCAACCAAATTCCGCCACGTCAACATTTCACTGTCTTCGTCAACGTGGCGCACACATATTGGCTTGCTTGTGAAGCAGCATCACGAAAACAAGAACCAACTGGAGGTTTCGTCTGTGCTTTACTGCGGCAGTTACAAAAACCTCAAAATGAAAACTCTCTCACTTTCTAAAAAAGGGGGTTCCTCAATTAAACCCTTTCACCAGCTCGTTTGCAACTCATTTAACATCATCATCATCGTCCATCACCATTTTTACACAAAGAAACAAATAGTTTGATCAGTTGAAAGCAAAAAAGCATGTCCGGGCAAGACATCGAGAGAGGGCAAAGAGCGAACAAGAACAGAACAGGCAGCAGCAGCAGCAACAACGGTGCCCACGTTCCATCACCAACGTATCTGATCGAAGACACAGAGACCCAATGGACTTCTTGGCTCGTTCCCATGTTTGTTGTTGCTAGTGTTGCCGTCTTCATTGTTGTCATGTACATCAACGATTGTCCAAAGCATGATCAAGCGTTTAAAGGCAAGTGCGTGGCAAGGTTCTTGGGGCGGTTCTCGTTTGAGCCTTTGAGAAAGAATCCTCTTTTTGGTCCCTCTTCTCACACGTAAGTGCTTTTTAATTTTTTTTTTCATTACCCATTTCTTTTCCTGGTTTTATTTTGATTTGCTGATGAAATTTGGTAGAACTTTGTTTGCTCGTTGTGTTGATGCTTTCGTGTTTATTATTTTGGGAATTTGTATATAGAGGTTAATTTGGAATGAATTATGGTAACTTGATGTGTTAATTTCATTGATCTTTGATTAATTAAGTGTTCTGTTGTCAAACTAACTCTGGTTATGGTATTTAGGTGCCCGAATCGGAAACTTAACGATGTGTCTAGAGGTTTTGTTTTTGGAAAATGAAACCTGGTAGCCTTTGGCATTAATATTAGATACTTGTTTGCTAATTGAATTCCAGTCTAAAAGTAAGTCGTTATTTGGTTATAATTTGAGGTTATCAATGTCTTGATATTTTATGCTTTCATTGATTCATTGCTTTGTGGGTGAAAAGTTGGTGGATCTGGTGAGAAAGACGGAGCTTTGAGTTATTTGGAGGTTCTTCTTTTTCTATATGCCATTATTTTGCTTTCCATTCGTGGCCGAGAAAGAAAGTAATTGAATATATTCTTTTCCTTGTTTTGAAGATTGGAGAAATTGGGTGGTCTTGAATGGACCAAAGTGGTGCAAAAACATCAAGGATGGAGGCTTATCACTTGTATCTGGTTACACGCGGGTATTATTCATCTCCTCGTAAACATGCTATGCCTGGTTTTCATTGGTATTCGCCTTGAACAGCAATTTGGGTTCGGTATGTTGCTCTTTCATGCTATTTAAAATGCAAATTATTAATATTTTTTTTAATTTTTTAGCTTAATTTAGTCTATTTGATGTCTCTTGTTACGATGGGATAGTGCGGATTGGAGTTATTTACCTGTTATCTGGATTCGGTGGGAGTGTTCTTTCCTGCCTATTTATTCGAAACAGCATCTCTGTTGGTGCCTCCGGTGCACTTTTTGGGCTTCTGGGAGCAATGCTTTCAGAACTACTTACTAACTGGAGTCTTTATACCAACAAGGTGAGTGAGGCCAGCTGTTGTCTGCACATTTTACTTTGCTTATACTACTATTATTGCTAGTTCTTGTGCTGTAGGTTGGGTTACACAGTTTTTCATGCTTACTCCTTTAGATGATGTTGTTTTGTAGGCTGCAGCCTTGATTACTCTTTTGGTCATCATTGCAATTAATCTCGCTGTAGGAATTCTGCCGCATGTTGATAATTTCGCTCACATTGGTGGATTTCTCACTGGGTTCTTCCTTGGTTTTGTCTTGTTGCCCCGTCCTCGGTACGGATGGCTTGATGGCAGGAACCTTCCTGGAAGTGCCGCCATAAAATCCAAGTATAAGACACATCAATACGTGTTATGGCTGGTCTCTCTGGTTCTACTAATTGCAGGGTGAGTGACTCCTAATAATTGCATTTCCATAGGAGAAAGCATCATCTGAATACCAACAGCACAATACAAGTTATATATAAGTAATGATTTTATGAAATTCTGAAGTGATTTGCCGGGTCCTAGGCAGACTATGATTGCTGAGGAAAAGGGGAACAGAATTGTATCTCATAATGCCTCTTTATAGAAGTTGTGGGGCATGAATTCATTGTCCCGACTCCCAGTTCTTGGCAATCAGAATGTAGAGACCCCGTGTAAAATTATTTTTAATCATTTGGTATTGCAAGATGATATCTGCAAGAGAAAGGTTGCAAGCGAAGCCATTTTAAAGTTCCGGGTACTGACTACTGAGTGGTTTAATTATTATTCTGGCTTAATTGCAGATTAACAGTTGCACTGGTGATGCTCTTCCGGGGAGAGAACGGTAATGATCGCTGCAATTGGTGTCACTACATGAGCTGCGTTCCCACCTCCAGTTGGAATTGCGAAGGAAATGTGTAGATTGCGTTTTGCTAGCCCTACGTTCACATGTAAATGCATGCATAGTTATAGCTTAGAAGCTGGATTTCTTCATGCTTGATTCTTTATCATGATTTTAAACTCGGGAGACTGCCTTTGTAGTTGCTTTTACTTTCGGCGTTTTGCCATCGTAATAGAATTATTGTGTGTATACTTTAGCTTTCTTTGTCTTAACGCATTTGAGTACGACATGTAAACAACAACAGCTGCATAGCAGAAGTTACTCCAATTAGTGAATTTTTGAAAAAAAAAAAATTGTAAAAAAGTAATGATGAGATTTTTTTGACTGTAAAATTCGAAAATTGAGAAATTACTTGCGGGTCATTACTTTAATGGAGTTAAAAGTTCGGTTATAATAGAAAATGGCGTCGCCCGGACTCGAACCGGAGACCTTCAGTGTGTTAGACTGACGTGATAACCAACTACACCACGACACCATTGATGTTCTAATTTACTGCAGAGTATAAATAAAACTCTAAATAAACTATTATTCGCGTATATAAACTATTCTTACAAACACACAATTCAATTGAACGAAGAAATGTGGAAAATAAATGTAATAAATAAGAAAGCAACATGACAATAACATAGACATGTTTTCGTACATTAGATTAGAGGTACCATATTGCCTGTAATGTCTTCCTATATGTGCTGGTGCATGACTAGAAACTCATTCAACCTTAGTGAAGGAGCACACACGTTCTTCATTTCACACCAACCCCACTTTAATCAACACTATAAACTTTCCAATTTACTACGCAACTTAATTGAAATTATCAATTTGATGCACATAATTAATAAAATGCAATCCCACAAAACCCTAATAGCAATTTCAATTTCAGTCTTGCTAACATGGTTGGGCTTGTTCAATTGGGCATTGGCGGAGGTAGACTGCACCACAGTGACAACACTAGTCTCTTCATGCTCGAGCTTCATCGAGCATGGCTTCCCCGACCCAATGCCCAGCTCACCATGCTGTGAGGGGGTGAACAGCCTTAATGTAATTGCAGATACTACAGAGAACAAGCAGTCCGTTTGTAGTTGCTTGATGGACCTCATTTCCACTTACAATACCAATGCCACTGCTATTGCTACTCTTCCCGGCTTCTGTGGTGTTGCTTTGGGCTTCGTCATTGATCCCAACACCGATTGCAGCTAGTATTTCCTTTCTATTCCTCTGTTACTTTTCACTTTTTTTTCTTTTTGTTTTTGTTTTCTACAATTATATTACAATGTACTGATATTGAAATCCAGGGCCCTTCCTGAGCCTCTAATTTTCATACCATTGTCGATTAAGATTCTGTCGACTGTAGTTTAGAAATCTATGACTAACAAGGGAGAACTGAGTCTCCATGGGAACTCAAATCATTGCCTTCTATGACAACAATGTTATTTTCTGGGATAGGCAAAACACCAAAACATTCTGGTTGCGGTAAAAATGGTCTTTTGCTTTCCTGGCCCAAGCAAAACAATATTTTTTGCTCCAAAGATAGTGATTAACCATCCGATCAATGAGCCCAAGTGGCTCATACATATTCTTTTGGTCGATCAATTTGCAGGTTCGATTGTAACAATTTTATATTTCATGGTAACATTATTTATTTGATATTTGAAAACTGATGCAGCATTCCATGAAGTGAGAATCAAAGACATGAAGTTGGTATAGGGAAGATACGCATGTTCACATGGGAGATCAAATAAGGATCCTTTCGATCTTCAGCTGCAAAGAAAGGGAGCTGGCCATTAATGTAATTTTATTTTTCAAACAGAAATAACCCTAATGAGTCACTAAAACTGTAGCTCTTATTATAACTGAACTTGATACTGTTGTCAATTTTGCTAGCTTATTGATTTTACCCACCAACTTAAGTTTCGAACATTCTTATTACGTAACATGAAATACACACGTTGGGTTGCATACTGAGGTTGGGCAAAATTTCGATCCGACCCAGCCTGATTTGATTCGGAAAAATTAGGTTAAGATCAGATCATATTGAAGACAATATTTGATATGATGTAATTTTTTCAACCCGATCGAATCATGATCGGATTGGGTGAACTGAAAACCCAATCGGGTTAGCTTCAAAATAAAAAAAAAACAGTAGAAAGCAAAGCTCACAGCCTCACACACTACACACATATGTAGCACACAAGAGCTTCTCTCACCCTCAAGTCAATAGCAGAATAGCTCAACTTAGAAAATAGAAACACAGACACAACCGACACCCAAAGAGCAACGACAACCTCCCTCAACTTCTCACCTCACTCTTAAGAAGACGAGAAACAATAAAACATTCACACATATACGTGGAGTCTCCACTCTTCACGCTCAGGGTTTGACATACAACACATCAGGAACACATCAGAAAATAAAGTGACAGCCAATCACAAGACGCAGCAATCCGATTTTGCCACAGTTGTTTGGGAAATAAAATAGGGTGACCATGATCTCTTCCAAGTAAAGTGAGTAAATGGTTGAGCAGACCACCTTCATCAGGGGGCAATTCAGGTGATCTTGAGTAGATGAGTTTGAGAATATATTGAACCAAATCAGCAGAAAGCAAGACTTAGTCAAAATGAACTACCAAAGATCTTGTCCGAAAAAATCAGGGTACGAATTTAATCCATTAATGGTTATTGCTATGATCTAAGATCATGTGTTTGAAGTGTTTATGAGTGTTCAACTTTTCTCTCTCTTGTATATTTTTTTAATCTTTTCACTATTAAAGAGTCTTCATCCATCTTTACAAAAGATCAAAAACTATTTATTTTATTTACTCTTATTTTAGTAAACTCATAAACTGACTTGAGCGTCGGAGGATTCATGCTAGAAAAACTTCTAGTGCCTCTTATTGTTTTTTGTGATTTCAGGTGTTTAGTAGTTATTTACGAGTGGTTGTAGGGCATTCTTGATGATTGGGAAGTCGTTCCACCACCACATAAATTTAACGCTGATGTAGGAATCTAAGATCGAGTCACTAAACAACTCAATCGGATTCTGGCATCAACGGCAGTCACCGCCGATGCCAACTGAATCTGCTGCTCCATGAGGATTGCTGCTAGATCTGTTGTTCACGCCTCCACCATCATCAATTTCCTCCTCTAAGCTCCATCCGAACCCAGCAAACAACAACCCAAATTTCCCTTTGAAGCTTACAGCCTTCGATGGTATATACTATATAGTTGTAATGTGTAATATATTATTTATTATATTTTAAATTGTTAATTAGTAACTAACCCAAAATTTTATTGATCCGATTTCGCTCGATCCGTATTGACATGAATCCAATCTGAATCGTATCTAATCCAAATTCGATCTGAACTCAACCCAACCTAAACTTTTGATTCGATCCGATTGTAATTCAGATCGAATTATAGATTTAGGTTAAATTCAGATAAACTTTTGTCCAACCCGATCAACTCAAAATGTGATTAGATTTATTCGAATCCGACTTTGTCCAGTCCGAATGCGTTTAATGTTTCTGGTCAGAAATTGACCAAATCTCGCTTCTCTTTCAATGTCCTCAACTGCCACACAACCATCTGTTTTGCTTGTCATCAAGATTATTCTTCCATTGTATGATCCACTGGCCCTGTAGTTGTGGTGTAGGTATCCAAGGTAATTAATTTGGTTTTGTTTTGTTATAGCTTTTAATGTCACTTCGTTGTGTCGCCGGTTCAGACAAAATCCTTTGTGGGGCAAATGGGGCCACCGCAAATCCAACCTCCGTGAATCTACAGTTGTTATATTCACATAAAAATTGGGGTGATAATCGAGATGCCAACCTTCGGTAACTTTGGCTCGTGCAGTTATTCACCAAAAGTGAGCAAATAGCAAATATCTAATCCACTGATTCGCTTATTGTTAGAACAGTGCGATTTCATTTGGTTTGTCTCGTTTTCCAAGCGCGTGCAATCCAAAAGTTACGAGAAAACTCACTTTTAAAACATCCCATCGTGTGACAATTGAAAAACAGTGGCTAATTAAGGCAAAACTACAGTACTTTAGCACCGTCAATACATCAAACCAAAGCTTTTCGCTCAGTTTAGGTTTTTTGTCACATGACTCAAGTTATTGAGTTACATTAAATAGTTTTTACACTCGTTAAAATCGTGCAAGCGGCGCTCGACAATGCTTCTTACTCGAATACAAACTGAAAACTACGTCCATTTTCAACATTGACAATGCTCTTCGGTTATACAAGAATAAGTTTAATTGTAAGGCAATAGTCATTTAATTACAACACCAGCAAACTCCCATACACTTGGAAAGCGAAAGCGAAACTTACAAAAGCGAAAAATGAAAGCAAAACGTGCAGCATCACCTTAAATTTATGCTCCCGAATTTACTCAAACGGTCAGATGTTGGAGAAGCTCTGTTCCTGAAGTCAGCATGTTGAGCAAAATCTCTTTCGGAATTAATGCTACCATCCCATAACCCGTGAGCTGGCCTCTTGGTTGAACCATACCTCTCGAGCTCAAGTCTTTGCCTTGGGGCGCTCAGTGATCTGACCTTCGCTCGTGATGATTCCGTGTTAGCCATATAATTTGGGTGGCCTATGCATCCACTAAAGTAGCCCCACGAATACTCACTTCTTGTGGGCGTGAAAGGGCCTCTTCTTGCACTACTTCCAAGTCTATACGATGCAGATGATACTTGTGGGCTGTTATCAGCAGTCCTCAAAGCTGCATCACTTTTTCCCGCCGGAACTTTCAGTGAGGTCAATGATAAAACCTCCCCTGGAGATACACTTGGGATTGGATTCATATTTTTTACTGATAATTTTGATGGAGAGTCTATTGCCATGTAGCCGTGATTGTTATAATCCAAAGCAGAACCATGCGGTGAGGATCGAATGACTCTATTATGTTGTCGGGGGTTCAAGTGAGGCTTCCATGTATCTACTTCCAAGATCTTGTCACTCTTCTCATCATCTGCAGGAGGTCCAGTTTTAAGTTGACTTACTCTATGGCCGTTCCATACACTTTCTTCCATCCAACGATCTAACCAATTTGAACCCAACCGTCCTTTGTCTAGGTCAGTGATATCTCCAAAGTTCGAACTGGAACCACATCTCTGCATCAAATGAAACAGACTACCATTAGAGTTGCCTTGCATGGTAGAACTTTTTGATGAGATCAAGATCAATGCTCAGAAGCTAATTCTAAAATTTCACTGGAATTTATATTGTACTTCTCTCTAACATATATAACATGTATAAAGAAAGAACGGGAGTACGTATCATAAAGACTTGAGAAAAGTTTCTGAGAACACAAAATAAGTTCTGTCAGAATTGCATACGCATAGAAATATGTAAATAGATGATTCTACAAAACCACTCTAGTCCTTCAGGATGGAGGGGCCATTAACTTTAGTACTGTAAGCACGAAATTGGTTTCTCTGATTTGTCAGGACTTCGGGGAACCTAAATGTCAGTTCAAGAATTTTGTTCAATTATTGAAAAGAGCAAATTACTCATGCAATTCAAGAATTTTATTCAATTATTAATAAATCAAAAATTCCCTACCACGACACTCGGTTATATTAATATTAATACAGTATGTGAGAGACTCTAAATTACTACTGGTAGCCAAATGCTTACGATTTGGTTTCACCATGTGAAAAGCAGTCTATTTTGGCCCCTTTAAATTCTGCAAACCAAGGCACAGAATATAAAATTCAAAACTTTATTAGGTTAAAATAAGACCTAACTCCGCTCCTGAATTGTCAATTTGCAACTGAAATAATGACCCATATCCACCGAATACTAGTATGCAGAAATCCCATGAACCAATCCGAAAATAAAGTTCCCTCTTTAGTCAATACTTTTGGCATTTAATGTCAAAAAGTAGCGTAAGAAAATACCGTGGCTCTCTGGCTCAGATCAGTGGCACTTTTTTCTGAGCCCAGTGCCTTAATTAAAATACAATTTTGCAAAGAAATTGATCTTTGTCTTATAAAAAGACATATGGAACATGAATCTAATTAGGTAAATTCAGAATGTGGTCCCTTAAAAGCTACAATGCATGTGTATTGAGAATCGTGGGTCATGATTTTTAATCATGCTTCTCACTGAAGAAACTAATCACTAAACCTTGCCGAAAAACAGATTAAAGTGAGAATAATAACTCTAGCTTACCGTACTGCGAGAAAGAGATGATTTGCTGCTAGAAAGCAAAGATTCTGATGTGGGAGTGCGACTAGCACGGACCCGTGCCTGCACTTTGACTAATGTTTGCATGCGCTTTAGCATATCTGCTGTTTGCTTCCTCACAATGTGACCTCTCACCAGTGCCTGAAGCTTCACCAATGCTTTCAGTGCCTTCAGTGCCCTCCTTGCCTTCAGATCAACGTAAGAAACGATGGATCAGACGCCCATTTTCATCCCAAGATATCAAAATAATCCAATTCAATAAATGATAGATAATTAACTCACCCAGGACGTTGGGTTTTTTTGTTTTTTTCTAATACCAAAAAGTACATACCATGACATTGAACATGACATAAAATCTAAAAAGCTTTGATGGCACAGGGATCCAGGAGTTTAAAAGGATATGCAACAGATTAGCATGTAAAACCAAAGGGAGAGAAGCATGGGTGAAATCATTCTCTCTCACACATACCAAACAGAAAAAGGCCCAGTAAAGTAAAGAAAAATGATGAATCTCTAACCTAAGCATAATTTTAAAATCAATCATTAAAATTTTGCACCCAAAAAGCAAAAAAAAAAAATCATTAAAACTTTAAACTGTCAGGGAGGAATAATTAACTTCGGAGTTCAGCCAAACTAAACATAAGCTCTTTTTCCTGAACATTCATGATGGCAAGCTTTGGGAATATTGATTGAGATTCTTCCATAAAAAATAAAAGAATAAAATCAATGTTGCTCATAAAGTTAATGCCTAAAGGCTAATCTAATGGGAATATTGACAGAGATTGTAGCATCTTTCACATGCAAAAAATTGTAGAAATCCAACAATGGTTAATTATATTCATGGGTCATAAAGAGGTCTGAGTTCAAACCCACTCACATGTATGAAGAGTGGATTTAGCTTCCAGTTTCACTACACTTCAAATATAAACCAAGAGAGACTAGTAGGCGCCATTGCTCGTGTTATGGTCATTGACCAAGTAGCAGTTGCATTTTTTTCCTTTAAAAAAAAATTCAAAAATTTCAACACTGTTCGAAGAATAGTTACAAAATTGCCGCTATGCGTTCAATTGCTCACTATTAATGAGAAAAGTTACCATATCATTTCTGCCTGTGTATATATGCTCATGCACAGTAGAGTCTATTTTTTTGGACCAGACATAGTGGAGCCACCAAAAAAAAAAAAAAAGTTTAAGATTGAAGACAAAGATAAGTCCAAATACTAATCCAAAAAAAATAAATAATAAATAAATTGAAGACAAAGATGATTCCATATTTGGTCAGACTTGTCGTTCAAGTTTAATGTAGCAGACACATCTATCTCACCACTATTGGTCAACACTTTCAATTCAATATCAAACCCAACCACAGGCAGCCACGTCATCATGATTAATAGACTACTCTCACAAGGGTAGGAACGTGCGAGGACTTGGCACGTGCGAACGGAGAATTTTGAAATTAAAAATGGAAGCACAGAAAACAGAGACAATAAGCACCGTGGATAACAGGGAATCGGTTAAAAATTCACCCACACCCACTTGTGTCGGCGCACATTTGAGTTTTGTGGGCACAGCAATGGCTATCAAACTGTTGCTGTCTTTTCTTGTTTTTTCTTCTGTTTTTTATTTTTTATATGTTGGGACCATTTACCCTTCAACTTGAAGAATCTATCCGTTTTTGATTAGTTGCAACATAATTCTTGGAAACACGGAGGAAAAACAAACACTTCCATTCCGCCAGATCCCCAATAATGCTTTGTTTAGCCGTTCGGTATAATATCTTAAAATTATTTTTGAAAAACTGATTTACAAAATGAAAAGCAAAACAAAAGAATCCTCGAGAGTTAAAAAGTAAGATTTTTTTTTCATGAAAAAAAAAAGTCTTTGCCTTTGATTTTCGATCTCAAATTGCAGAAAATGAGACTGAGAAAACGAAGAAATAACAGTACCCGGAATTCAAAATTTTGAACTATTAAATGAGGCTGAGAAACAAAGAAGTAACAGTATCCAGTATTCAAAATTTGCAATTTTTTTTTCCTTTTCCTGCGTTTTCTCAGGAAAAAAACAAGCTGACCACTGAATTTAAAAAAAAAAAAAGATATCTTGATAAACAAGATTGAGAAACAAAGAAGTAACAGTATCCAGAATTCAAATTTTGCAACTTTTTTTCTTTCTTTGTCCTGCGTTTTCTAAGGAAACAAACAAGCCGACCGCTGAATTTAAAAAAATAAATAAATAATCTTGATAGATAGAAAGTAAATGCTAGTAATTAAGTTACTGACCAGATAGCCTCGAAATGCGGACTGTATTCTGACCGCCGCAAGTTCGTGTTGCCACCTA
This sequence comes from Citrus glauca, assembly GCA_029633175.1. NCBI lineage: Eukaryota > Viridiplantae > Streptophyta > Magnoliopsida > Sapindales > Rutaceae > Citrus > Citrus glauca. The sequence continues at coordinate 7,815,911 of JAQOOD010000009.1, forward strand.
ACGTGAGCGCCGGGGGGAGCAGCAACACCACCACCACGGCCACCGGTACTCGTCAATCTAACAACCTCGGCGGCGGCATGAGCAGCCGCGAGCGCCGCCTCGGCTACGGCGGCAGTGGCGGCGGCGACTGCTATGGCGTGCTTGTTGGCATCCAAATTTGCTTCGTACGAGGCGTTGGGCTTCGAGGCCTGAGGCAGAGACTGAGACGGCGTCGTTTGTTTGGAGGAGGATCTAGAGGAGAAGCTCCACCTTCTCTTCTCCTTCGACGATGAGTGGGTCCCGGCCTTTTTGGGGCCAAAAAGTCGCCGAAAAAAGCCCATGTTTCATTGCCGGAAGGTTTAGAACGAATTGAAACGAAACGAACCGTTTTGGGATGACTTGGGCGACCAAAGCTAAATGTAAAGTGGCAAGCAGCAAGACTTGTGAAGACTTGTTGTGAAGACTTGTGTTGTGTGTCGTCAAGAAGCGAACCGAAAAGATTTAAGTAGCTGTTTGCTGGGAATGGAGAGCAGTTCATGTAGACGCGATTTAAACAGTTTGTGAAACACGCGCGGTGTTTGATTATTTACTATTGCGCGCGCGTGAATGTGGGACTGACCTTGGGCTCGCAGGTGGCTTAACTGATATCCTCACGTGAAGGGGGGGAGCTGCCTATGGTGATGCAAGTCTCATTGACTTTGATTTTGTTGTAATTTCATTTTTTTGGCTAAAAGTAATTATTATCGTTACTATTTTTATTCCCAAAAATGAACTGACATAGTTGAATGAAAAATATCTTAACGAATAAGCAGCATTGTTTAGATTAGTTCATTATGAAAAATATTAATAAATTATATTTTAAAAATGGTATTATACTGACATAGTTGTATAGGTATAACCATACATAGTTGTATGGTTATATCTTAACGAATGTGACATATGAAGTATCACTCGTTGTCATTAATAAAATATGTAAAATTAGTAATTTTCTATAATCCCTATATATTCAATGATTTATTCGTGTCACGGGTAACTACAAAGTACGAATTTCTTCTTGTTTGAAGTCGTCATTTAGTTTATTAGTCACTGAAACATTTTGATTTTTCAAATTAAATGCTTTGGTCCCTCCTCCAACCACACCCAACGCTAACAGGCAGGTCCGTATTCACTTTTACACGTACCGTTTGCTGATGTGATACTGAACCCAAACTAAAATCAAAGCAACTTGCATTATTATATCACGAATCTGACCACTCTCTGCGTGTGACGCGTGCTAATATTATAAAAGTCCCATCAACATCGACCGACTGAATTTCTGTGTGCTAATACTAAAAATAAAAATAAAAAAACCTAAAACCTCAAATCTCGAAGCATTTCTGTGCATATATATATGTATTAAAGGGCCCAATTGGATTTCTGGTCTCAATAAAAGAGCCCGAGTCGATCCTCGAAGCCTTTTGCGGTGAGTGGTGCTTTTCACACCGGTCTAAGTTCCCTATAAACCCACGTCTATGACCACAGCTCTATCAACACGAAAGGACAAATATGAATTTAACTAAATTAATATATTCTTACACTTGTAAATCATGAACCCTCCTATCTTTAAATGACATGAAGAATTTTGAGGCAATGATAAAATTTTTAATTATAAAAAGGTGTGGTGTCATAAGAGTTTAAAAGGGTTGTTTGTTCAATAACCTGTGATTGAAATGTACTGTTAGCAAACAGGCTTTTATTCTCTCTTTTTAATGATTAACAAATGCTATTTAGTGCAAGTGACAGATATGCATATGATTGATTAACATGCAAGTAAATGTTGTAAGGTAAAGGCAAATACAAAAAACAGCTCATGTTATGTTTAATATATCATTATTATTATTATTGCTCTTCAATTCATATTACCAAGTATTCTGATCTTGATTGACAGTTCAGTCACATATCAGACTCTTACATAAAACGCGACATTGAAAATAATAAAAAAAAAAACCGCCATTATTTGCTGACAACTCTCTCTTGGGCTCCAAGCATTGATTCTTGACCTGCATCACTGCATATAGACTAAGAAGGATTATTGTTACCGCTGTGTCAAAAAGAAGGGACGCTAATTAAGAGTAATAAAGCATGTGCTTACTACCAATCAAGTAGTGCAACTGAGAGGTGGGAGATTGCATTGGCTAGGAAGGCGAGCCGCGATCCTCACGGTGTTGCAGAAGCAGTCGCGGTCCACAGACTGGAGGGCGGCGCAGCAGTCAGAGGAAGGAGTTGTGGTCGTGGCGCCAGGGACCACATACGGGGCACAGGAGTTGAGGTTGGTGAGCTCAGACGTGCAGCTCTGTGCATCAGTCATCTGGGTTTGCACTGCTGCCGCTATCAGCAGAAGAAGCAATGCAGCTTTGGTGCTGAGGGAAACCATTGACTTGATTGCCGCCATCACTAATTGATTAGTTTATCTAGCTCTTATTGCTTTTGCTTTCTTTAATTCTTGTGTGTTTAGCTTCTTCGCATGAAGGTTAATTTATAGTTGGTTTCTTGATAGTAAGCGGTGAGCTTTTGCATGATTCAACCAACTGAACTTTTGAACTCAGGGTTATCGTGATGGATTCCCAGATTGTTAGGTGATGCATAAGTTTCCAATGGGCATACTGAAGAATTTTCTGAATATTTCGATAAAAATTCTTGCGCTATCATGCCTGCCATTTCAATTAGTTCAAATTGCAGAGTTTGAATTAATGCATTGAATTTTAATAAATTGAATTCCCTCTGTTTGACCAAATAATATATATATATATATATTTTTGAAGTACTAAATGGTATGGATTCTTGATCTAGATCTCCTTGCTCGATGGATTAATACACTTGATCATGTTCCTTGTTTAGAAAGAGAGAATGTAATTGAGGTTTTTTTTTTTTTTTAAAAAAAAGCTGAAATTATGGCTTGGCACCTGCCGAAACTATGATTTGTTTTATTTCATGAAAAGGGACGCAAAATGCAAGCATTTTATAAGCCAGATTCGTTGCAATTAATGATCTAATCTGAAAGAATGTGTTAAAAGAAAAAGAATAGCGAAAAATACAACTACAAAGTAAAGCTTTATTATGAAGATTCAGAGGCAGTTTCTTCAGCGGGCGCAGTCCAATATAATTTAACAGCAAACAGAAGCTTTTCCCTCTCCAGAGGTCCATCTTCATGATCAACAATTTGGCTTTGCCATTTCAATGCATCAATGATCCTCTTCACCTTCACCAACTCATCAACGTCGTCTCTGAAGATTACACCCCCTTCAGGTCTCAGAATCCGATCCATTTCTAGCAAAATATCTTCCGTTTCACATCTGCAACACAAATGCTCACATCAAATCAAGTCCTTATTATTAAGTACAAAAATCATGTTCACGTATAATTAATTAATTAATTAATTACCGGTCTTTGTAGAGACTAAACACAGAATCAGCATGAATAAGGTCATAAGTTCTAGGATAAGTTGACATTGCCTCACACCTGCACCCATAACAGACAAGTACATAAATTAAAAATTTTGATTTTAAATGTAGCTGTGAATCAAACACAGGTATTATGAATTATGTTTACCAATTGTGATATGTTCCGATTAGACCTCTTTCGTATACGACTCCAAGAGTGTTGATTTTAGCTTCAACAGGAACAACATTCATGACCCAAACCGGGAAATCAATAAGAGCAGCAGCGAAACCTCCCAAGTGAGCATTCATGTCTAGTATGTTACGGTACCGTCCGGATTGGCCTAATTGATTGTTCATTGTTTTATAATACGACAATCTCTTCGTCCATAGCTCAGAATTTTGCCGAAAGATCTCAGGAGTGATCCCTTTCACAGTTCCTTGACTGATCCTTGGTGGGACTGCATTGAGTCTCTGGGGCCATTTTGCCAATTCACCACCAGCAGTTTCCCGATTACTTGAAACTTCAGGTAAACGAGTCAAACAAGTACCCATTTGTGTGTACCTGAAAAATCAATTCAAGAATACACTTAAGATAACAGTTAAAATGAAAATACATAATGTTAAATTTGGTTTAAACTAAAAGGAACACGAACCAGGCTTTATCTGGATCCTGAACCGGGCAGAAAGGTGGATTCTGAGAGAGTTTTTGATTTGTTTTACAGTTCAAATGATTAATAGGCTTTCGCCAGATAGCAATATCGCCTTTCTCCTTTATTTTTTCCCAGCACAGGCTCTTAGCTACATTTTCAATAGCAGTTTGTTCCTTATTCAAATCCTCTTTTGTTCTTTCCCAGCCTCTCGCATGCTTCTTCCAATTAATCGGAGGGCCAGATAAAATCCAGTACCCTCCAGGTCGTAGCACTCGATCAACTTCTATCAAATAAATCCCACCTATGTATATATGTGTGTTTATTAACAATAAAAATAACTATACAAGATATAATTAAACATTTAATTAAAACACAATATTAATCAAGAAATATTAATGTCCACATTAGTAGAATATAAAATTAAAGTGTACCGAATTGGTTCCAAGGAATAAGGCAGCGAGAGCAATGGGCCATATCAAAAGCTCTGGACGGATAAGGAAGCCTCTCAGCGGCGAGGACTCCAATTAAAGCAGGCACCCCACGCTCTAAAGCGAATTGAACTTGAGCTTCATGCGTGTCCCTTGGTGCAAATGACATTGTTATGATGCTGCGTGACAGAAGATACGCCCCCCAACTTGCCACCTACATAATTTAATTTAATTTAATTACTTATTAAAATAATTTTGACCCTTGATGAACCCAATTTCCATTTATTTCATTTAAATAACAAGGAAATAAGATATTCTTTTGGTTTTGTCACATTTATAATGTGCATTGATATTAGATGCCCCACGGAGCGTGTAATGCAAGTCAAACAAGATCCCACTTAACAACTCCTATGACATGGAACCGAGTGCAAAACGCTAAAAAGCGCTTTTTTGAGAAGCGCTTAACTGACGCTAAAAAGCGTTTTTTTTTTTGCATGTCTATCGCAATTCCTAGCCCTTCGATTCACATGTCCAAATCAATTCAAAAATTACCAAATTTATCCTAAATTAAATTAAAAAATATATATTAAGAAGATGAGATTAACGTACCCCACAACCAGTATCAATGGCGGTACGTATAGAGCCACCATTGAGATTGATCAACTTGCCAATATCATCGATATAAGCGTCAGCACCATCAGGGAACATGGTGCCTCCCCCAGGGAATCTAAACCGATCACCTTCGTATCTGATCCAATTCTGCACTGCCTTCTCCACCGTCAACTCCTTGTGCGGCACATTAGCATACCACACCAGATCCCTGCTCGTCGGCCACGCAAACGGGTTCCTGTAGCCGTAGGGCGCCGGCACGCGGCACTTCAGCAGCTCGTTCTTCGCCGGACAATGCCTCTCTCTGTATATCAGCCTGCGCCTGCTAAATTTCAAGGATCGTTTTCCGTCCTGGCACGGAGTGTACTCACTGTATGAGATGTTGCACGGAGGGTAAGTTTTCATCACAGCCTCCGATGACGTGGCGGCCACGTGATGGGCTGTGAAGTCTATGGTTTTCGGGGTGGTTGCTGTTGCTGTTGCTGTTGAGCAGGCGATATCGACGACGGTGGTGGCGCTGGTGGTGGCGGGGAGGAGGGACGTGGGGCCCCCGTGCTGCCAGAGGCCGAATAGGTAGGAGAATATACACAGAAAGAGAATTAGGGTTAACGAGTATATTTTTGTTCTTATGATAGAGGGTTTTGAAGGTTTAGGGCCAGCCATGGATGGCTAATGGTGCTTGGCTATTGTATGATCTTCTAGGGTGTGTGTATTTATGGATTCAATATTTCAAGACAAGGGTTGATGAAGATTTGGTTTAAGACCAAGTTAAAATCATGTACTTTCGAAAACTTTTAATGGTGATGGTGAGAGAGAGAGGGCGAGATTTGAGTGTGAGTCTAAATGAAATGGAGAAAAAGGAAAGTAGAGGCTTAGGGGATGTGCAGCTGGAAAATGGAGAGAAATAGGGAATGACAGAGACGTTGGTAATAATTAATTGATTAAGCAATTACTTGAAATGTTTAATTGGGGAGTTTAAAATCCGGTCTAAGTTAAATGCTAGCCAGGTAATTATATAAGGTGATGGGAAGAACTAAAGTGCTGTATGGGGGAAGAAGTGATTGGTTTTCTCCAGTCTCCAGTTGTACAGACTACAAAGTGCATTTTGTGCTTGCACTGACAACGTCGTAATGTAAAGTAATTAATTCTTGTTTTAATTGTTTCCGGCATGCGCGTATGTCGAAAACTAAAATGAAACTACATTGTATGTGTACTTGGTCTGAGGAAGAACGAATGCATTTTCCTTTACTACATATGTATTTTTATTTCAAGTAAATTAAATTGTAACAAATTTATTTGAATATTATTACATAGTCCCATATTGATATTAACAAATAGATGTGTTTAGACGTGTCGTGTACAGTGCATTATTTCGACTACTTAATTATTATTACTATTATTATTATTATTATTAGTAATGATATAGTTATAAATTCTTATATAAATTTATTTTGTAGAAATTGATATGACATTAATTTATTAGTTGAATGAAAATAAATTATGTGAGTCACAAGATATTTAATTCAACCAATCTTATCATGTCACATCAGTTTGTACAAAAATTTCTAATTATATCATTACTCTATTATTATTGTGCAGTAACCCGACTTTTATTGCCTTGGTATCAATCACCCCATTTGTTCAAATTCCGAAAATATATAGAAAAAAAAGTGTTGCTTTTTTGTTCAAAAGTATTTTTTACAAGGGATAATGTAAAGGAACGTTCAAGTTAAAGAATGCCAATAAATAAATGAAATTGAATAACTCAATTTACATAAACGTGACCAGATTTTACCTACTATTTATTTTATTTATGAACATTTTGCATCCACCCCGCCACTACAAGTCCCAAATAAATTTTGGCATTTGTGCAGATTCTATTATTAAAATATATATTCTGTCATAATGCCGTTAAGTATATATACTAATATCAATGTGACCAATTTGTCATAATGGCATTGATATACTAGTATCATGTGACCAAGTTGCATATTGTTTAGTTTCTCTGCCTGTAGGGCCAAATTTTAGGGTAAAGCTCTTGTTACGGATAGGGCTATGTGCAATCTACTTTTTTAATTTTATTTTTTAAATTTTTTTAGATCTCATGGAATTAAATTATTTTAAAAAAAAGTTAGAGTAGTGGATGTAATGAACCAATGATCCACTTACTTTCCATTATTATTATTTATTTCAGTTAGATTTCTAATCGACAATATGCAAGTATGCAACACCAGCAGAATCACCCATGAATTCGTTGACTCTGCCTCGTGAAATGCAACATTACTCGTATGTCGCAATGCTTATTCAATTAACTAAATGCAGTTTTCTTACTAGCTTTCAAAGCTGATAGTGTAAGGGAAATCTAGAGTTTTAAATCATATAATTTCACCTCAATTACTTGGAGAAGTGAAGTTCTGTTTTGTGTGTAAATTTGCGAACATCACTGCCTATAATGTGGCTAGGGTGAGAGATTTTATGTTAAATTTTGGAGAATAAAAAAATATTTTACCTCTGTAGTTATATGTATATTATATGTTGACATCCTCTTACGATTAATAAAATTTTATTTCATAAAAAATATATAATTTCAATAAAAACAAAAAATTATAAAAAAATTTCACCAAATGAATGTGATATAAACTCAACGTAACTTTTAAGATATAATAACAAGTGTTTATTAATTTTTTTTAATACTACAATTTTAAATATAAGTAACAAATCTCGATATCAAACACAGCCTCACCCTTTAGTCCAACTGGCAGGGCAATCAATAACTTTACACAGCTGAATTCCAAATCTACATAGAGCGGTGAAGTTTAGTTCACAAAATGGGCATGGTGGATGTGATCTTTGTGCATTAAGCCATGAATGCCGTTGGCTACAAGGAAAGTTCAGTTGGCTCGGGCTCCTGAATTGTTTCTGATTATTTGTTCGAAGAATCCGCTTTATTAGTGGGAAGAGGGACAGCTAGGAGGAAAAACTCTCCTGTCTTTTTTTTTTTTAGAGGCCTAAAATTTCCTTTTCAAATAAAATTTAATTAGTGTAAATTTGATTGACAATAACAAAGCATACATAGAGAATTCCAGTTTGACTTTGCCATAACATATTGATTTTTCCAGCACATAACATATTATTAGAATTTAAAAAAATGCAACACCACATTGAAACAATTGTGCAAGTTTGTTCAAAATTAAAGGTGATCTTAAACAATTGTGCTAGAACCACTCCAAGGGGTTCGAGTCTCCGCAACGCATTGCAGGAATTTAATTTAAATGTCATTTTTTGGAGTTCCAGAGCTTGAGCGACAGCAATCTTTCTCTCAAACTGGGAGTTTGTCGTCCCTCGAATATTTGAGAGGGTTAAAAATTTGAGTGGTGCCATATCAACATTAATGTCAACAGATTTCAGTGTGCATATATATACATATGATTGTACATATCAATTATACTCTCATATAATATAAGTTGTAATTTGAGTAATAGTTTCATGTCATAAAAAAAAAGTTGATCTTGATATTTAAGTTTGTTGCAAGTTTATCAAATGTGAAATCTTATGGATTTACTCGAATTGGTAGGTCCATGTGTCCATGTATCAATCAAATAAATTTTGTTTGTCTAGGGAGGTCATTTTAATTCAAGTCATTCATCGGGTTTAACGGGGTACTGAGGTTATATGCGAGGTTTAAATAGCAACTAGGGTTCAAAAATGAAAAAAAATTAAAAACAGACATATTCAATCCACAAGCCCAAGATCAGGCCTTAGCCCACTAGGGCTCCCGATAAATTCTTCTTCTCACGGTCACGTGTTGGGGTTTAGGAGCCGGGTAGCACAAGCACATCGCCTGAATTCTTATTTCTTAAACTCGACCGGCGACCAAAGAAACTCGAGTAGTCCACAATGGCCGACGAAGACTACAATGATTTGGACATGGGGTTAGCTTTCTCTCGTTCTTTTTCTTTCTCTCTCTCTATATATTTTCTCTTGTTTGCTTAGGCTCCCACGACTTATGGTTTCGAGTTCTTCAATTTTTCTTTTTTCATCTGTTATGTAACGAAATAACTGAAATTTTACATATTTAAAGTTTTGGGTTTGGTTTCAGGACAGAAATTTTTTATTTTTAATTCTATCAACACTTATTTTTAAGTTGGCAATTTGGTATTAGGGTTTTATAGCACTGTGCCATGCTTTTGTGAATAATTTATGATTTTTAGTCTTTTAAGGGATACGGTATTTCGATGTTGCAATCATATGATTATGCTTTTGTGTTTGTCAATGATGTAATTTGCATTATTTTTTTAATTTGCAGATACGAGGATGAGCCGCCAGAGCCTGAAATTGAAGTATGATGTCCTCACATGTGATTTTCTGCGTACTGCAAACATGTAATGAAACTCTTTTTTCCTTTGTTTTTACAAATTTAATTATAATTTGGTTGGAATGGCTGGACAGGAAGGCGCAGAGGAGGATGTAGAAAACATCAACAATGATGACATCAATGGAGAGCCTATTGAGACTGAGGAAAAGGAGGAGCAGGAGCAGAAAGAAGGGGCTCGGAAAACTTCCAAGTACATGACCAAATACGAGCGTGCCAGAATATTGGGTACCCGAGCTCTGCAAATCAGGTTTTTCTTCTATCATAAAACTGTGTGTCCTGTGTTTGTTTTTTTCGGGCTGGGATTATGTGATAATAAATTTTCTTTTTTGACTGATCAGTATGAATGCTCCTGTTATGGTTGAGTTGGAGGGGGAGACTGACCCACTTGAGGTATGACTCTTTATGTGCCTTGTCGGATGGTATATCTTTTTCCCTTCCTGGTTGTGTGTCTGCAGACCTTGTTTTTATAGTCAGGATACTAGTCATACCCACTCAATACATGGATCAAATGATCGACCTTGTTTTTGTTGCGGCCATGTGCATTTCATTCACGTGTAAATTAGAATTGGACTAACAAATGTATACGCTATTTATGTACCAGAAAAAAGCTTTGACTGCCAGTAGTTTGGTCCTTTTTTTGGTTTTATCATAAATTTTGGATTCCTCTTCATAAATACTTGTTGCAAATCCTAATTGGTCTGTCTATTTCTATTGCCATGATGAATGCCTTTTGGAGTTTCTTGCATATTCAGGCCAAAAGTAGACTGTTGATCATGGGAATAAAAATAGTTTCCCTGTAGCATAGCTCAGACAAAAGAAATTGTGGCCGAGAGAAGCTACGACAAAACAGGAGCAACTTTGCAATTCTGGCTGCCATTTTTGTTGTTTAGGCTATGTGCTTTTTAACCAACATTTTAGATGTAAAGGCGTACCTTTCAGTAAAATTGTCATGATTTTGGTCTGCTATGTCATTGATGGTAGTTTGCAAGGCAATTACATGAAGAGCTAAGCACATGTTTTATTGTTCTACTATCATCATAATCTGACTTTCATGCTATACTATTTTTCTGATATTTCATATACCATTGTCTAGATTGCTATGAAGGAGCTACGTGAGCGAAAAATTCCCTTCACAATCCGTCGCTACCTCCCTGATGGAAGGTGAGATTCTTAAGTTGAATCACTGATGGAATCTTATTTTCAATCACTGTTTTACAACAGTACTAAAAGGAACCTCTTTTTTTTTTTTTGGTTTTTGGGGGGGGGGGGGGGGGAGTTGTGTGAATGTGCCTGTGTCTCTCTCTCTGAGTCTGTTTGATTTTGATTTATCTATATCAATTATTCTTCACAACATGACATCTTCTGGATGTTGTGTGATTTTCCAGTTATGAAGATTGGGGAGTCGATGAATTGATTGTTGAAGATTCATGGAAGAGACAAGTGGGTGGTGATTAATCGGTTATGGTCTTGGGATAAATCCTTTTTTAAAGAATGCGTCAATGGTAATTAATGGTCATATGTAACATTTGTTGACCCATCACCATGAGCTGAACAGTTGAAACTTAGATATGTATTTGTACTTGATTTTTGGATGCCTTCGATTGTAAACAAAATGAATGTGCATGGATGGTTTAGCAGGGATATTGTTTGTTCTTTTCCCTTGTACTCTGTTGATAATTAACAAGTGAAACTATGAAATGCATCGAGAATAAGTCAATGAAAATTTTCTTCAATCAGCCGATATGCAGGACTAAATTTAAAAAGTTGTGTCACTGAATAAATTCCTCAAGAATTCCGAAGTGTAATTTAGTCATTCCCTGTTCCCCTTTCAGTTCCAATTTGCAAATTTTGTTCGCCGACGCAACTCTGATCAGGTAGAATTGATTCTCCTGGATCACCACTGCAATAACTACTTCCGCATGATAGCGAGATTATTTCCTTCAAAATAATTTAAAGAAAAGCTTCGGGTCTGATTTTGTGCAGGAAAAAATGTTCGGCTGATATTAGCCATAACTTCGAGAATATTATGTTATAAATGAAAATATAAATCTGCCCAGTCGGTCTCGAACATAATAAATTGTTACACACGGGGATAATAAATTTGTGCCCCCGTTACTGCTAAGTGTGAGGACAAGACAAGGAATCGAAATCATCATTGCCTGATTCTTGAAATAGACTTGAGTTTCTGGGTTTTATTTGCAGAAGCCGGCAGTCATGGCGAGAAGTAATTATAATCCTAAACCTTTTGGATTTGATGATTTTCAAAATACGTACTATGAACGGTTATTTGGTGCTGCTGATAATATAACACTGAGCTTCTACAACAACCGTGTACTTAAAGCTTCTCTTCATAGTGTGTTCTTTTTTTTGTTTTTAGCACTTACCGTGTACTTAAAGCTTCTCTTCATAGTATTTTTTTTTGCACTACTTATACTCAAATTTTACAAGCACCGGTGGTTTTTTTTTTCCTTATAATTTTCCTATTGTTTTTTCGAATTTTGTTCATTTCATTGCATAGGGTAATGAGGCCTAATCGGTCGTATTCACATTGTGCGACGATATTCAGGATCATTCGGAGAATATGGTCGGTATGACGATGAAGCTATAGCTAGAGTGCTGCAGCCGCAAGAGACGAACGACGGCTTCCGAGATATTTCTATTAATGGTAGGCCCTCCTGTAAGATGCAACAACCACTAGAGCAAAATTTGTGCACAGAAGTCATTTATAGAGTTAGGGGTGGCAAAAATTTCCTGCTATGCTTAGAAATAGGGATGGCAAAATCCGGGTCCGGGTCCGGGTTTTGCTTTTCCGGATCCGGACCCGGACATGATTTTCTTTTTCCCGGATCCGGAATTTAACCCGGATTTATTCATCCGGGTCCGGGTCCGGGTTCAACCCGGAAAAATCCGGGTTTTCGGATTCCGGGTTTTGAACCCGGATTAATAAATTAATATTAATTTTTAAAATTCTAAAAATAAAAATTAATATATTTTTAAGCAATAATATATCTAAATTAATTAATAAAATTAATTAATAAAATAATATTAAAATTAAATATCCAGGTCCGGGTTCCGGATGTTCGGGTTAACCTAAACCCGGATCCGGACCCGGATACATTCGGGTTCTAAAAATTAATTCCGGACCCGGATTTTTTTATATTCCGGTCCGGGTTGAACCCGGCCCGGATTATCCGGATTCATCCGGGTCCGGGCCGGGTCCGGGTTATTTTGACAACCCTACTTAGAAACATCAAACGTGAGGGAGGGCTGTAACATAAGAGCAGTGAATTATAGGGGGTTGCATTGAAAATTTTCGTATAATGGAGAGTTGAGACCCTTACATTTCTCTGCAATAGCAGAGGATAATGATGAAGCTATAGCTAGAGCCCTGCAGGAGATGGAGGATGGTGGTACTGAGAATATGTTCATTAAAGAAACCAATGGAATTTCAACTGGTAAATGTTGTTCATCATACCCTTCATGAAAAATGTATCACATGCAGTAGCGATTGCCCGATTGCTTGCTATTGCTGTGAATATTTTCTCAGTTAATTTTCCAAAATGTCATTAGTTAAAGAGTATTTTAATACAATATTGACTTCAATTTATTAGCCTATCCATGGCTGTTTAAAGACTATAAATGAATAATAAGTATAAAAAAAAAGGAAGAAAAATTGCTTCTTTGTTCATGATGGTATATTGAATCAATCTTTATGTTGATTTGCAGATGCTGTGGGAACTAGCAGTACTCCCAGAGTAGCACTTGTTACACCTGTTGCGGTGGAAGATTATTTACATTCTCATTTTTGTTTTTTTATTTATTTATTTTCTGTTATTTATTTAACAAGAATCCGATCCTTCAATCTATACAGCCTATGTATCAAGATGATTTTTACCCAGATAATATGGATTATGAGGTAATTTTCTGATGGAGACTCCCTCTCAGTCAATACATTATAAAATTCGAATTTAACCCATCAAAATTTTAAATTAAAGTGCTAATGTCCGCACTAGAGAACACTGAGTTGCCTTTTTTTTTTTTTTCTTGGGTCAGGAAATCATTCGTCTAGAAGAAACCATTGGCAATGTAAGCACAGGACTATCAGAAAGGAAAATCTCCAGGCTACCATCTCACAAGTTTAATAAGTCATCATCAAAAAGATGTAGCAGCTCTGCAGATGAAAATAACGAGTAATATTCATATAATAAATACACACACACACACACACATTACATATACTTGCTAAAAATGTGTATCTTCAAATACTTTTGATTACAATGTCTGCAAGATGAATGTTTATTTCCTTGTCTACAATTAGGTGTGCGATTTGTAAACTGGAATATGACAGAGGAGATAGGTTGATCACTTTGCCCTGTGGCCACAAATATCACGATGGATGCATTAAAACGTGGCTAAGAGATAATAAGGTATGTTATATAAATATATTTTCTTTGGTGCAGGACTGCAGGCGTCATTAAATTTTTTTTTTTTTTAATGGGGATAGATTTTTAAAGGCGGAGTTTAGCTGTTATAGGATTAGCCAAAAGTTAGTTTTCTAGCTTCATTGTGCATATTATGACTTCGATTTTTTTTTTCCTTCCCCTTTCCTTCTCAGAATTGCTGTATATGCAGAGAGGAGGTGGTTGTTTAGCTTGGACGTGAGAGGAAAAAATATTATAATTAATAAAAAAACAGCAGGCACCCTCTCCGGTTTCTTTCTTGATGGCTGAGATATACATCTCAAATTACGGATTTATTCGTGTAAGAACCAATCACAAATATTTTCATGCAAGCAACATAAAAGTACGATGAGTAAGTAATTGTGGTCAGATTCACGCTTTTCACTAGGTATTGGAAAAAAATTCCAAAGGTGAAGTCCAAATGCATTTAACTAGATTCAATTATGAATCGAAATGGGAGCAAATTCCTCTTTCTAATAATCATCCTCATTGACTTGGAATCATCTCTGCATGTCTTCATGTGATCAGTTTTTCTAAGCCTACTCAACTCTTTCAACTGCTAAATCGGATTATGGTTGCGTTAAGTATTAGTTTAATCATACGTCGTCATCTGTGGGAGGCTATTCGGAGTGAAAATGACCTAAATGAAGAAATAATCTCTACAAAAACTATTTTATAAAATAAAAGACTCAAGTAATTAACAGAAGGATTAAGGATAGAAAAGAGAGATCGTGTTTGACTGAACAACTAAATTAAATCTTTTCTATGACTTATTTTTCATCAGCTGAACAAATGATGGACTTGAGCGCTTTAATTACCGTTTATAAGGAAACATCCCACCTATCCAAGATCAAAAAAAGAAAATCCAAGAAAAAAAAAAGTAGAAAAGTGGTTTAAGGAGGTACAATTCGGTTATATGATGAATGATTGGTCTCCTCTTCGAGCTGGTTACAAGATTTAAAATAACATTCGTAATGAACATAATAAGTCTTGTTTGAAAGGCACGTGGTAATTCAATTACGGGCGATTCATATTTTAGGAAGATATAGAATTAGATAGCGACTTGCTGATTTTTTTTACTTTTTAAAATTTTTTTTTTTTTTATTAAAGGATGCATAGGAAACGATCTGCCAAACTATTATTGGCTGGTTTTTTTTCAATTGACAAGTTTCTTTTTTTCACACTCAAAACAACGACTCGAGAGTGATTATTACTCTTTCCAAAAGATTTATTCTTGTGTTCGAGAATCCATCGACGATGGTGCTGATTGAAGTTTGAAAATGAAAGAATGGAATCATATTCTAGACTTCGGCCATGCACTAACATTTTTTTAATAAGAATAATAGATCAAAACACTTAGTCAAAACAATCGACATCCAAACAATAAACAAACCCCTGAGTTTCATTTTCGTAATATGATCAAGAAATTGATCGATTGAAAATTGAAATAAATTAATTGAGGATAAACAGAACACGTGAGAGTTTTAAGTATGGTGAGAATTTTGCTCTAATATCGTGTTAGTTTGAATTGTTTGGTCTAATAGATTAAACCTATAAGTAAAGGTTCATTGATTGATTGGGTTGAATGATGACTTCTTATTAGTCTGGGAAAGAGCCTCCTCTCAAAGATTGCTGTACAAATGTCGTGGAAAATCCTTTACCGATACAAGACAATCACGGTAGCTAAGACCATGGACAATCGTAAAATCCTGCATCGATAAAAGTAGACTTAGGGACTTCTGAAATAGTCCAATACTAATAGCAAAAATGTCAAAGATCGAGTGATTAAATAAGAAAAATACTATAATGCAAAACCCCACTTTTTAGGGAAATTAAAAATTCTAAATATATTGTGATTTATAAACATGCATATTATATTAATCTACTAATATTTATGAATGAATATGATGTAGAGTTGTTGTGTGTTGCGAATGGGGTGCCTTGCAAATGTTATAATTTGAGATACAAGTGTTTATTTTCAACGTGTAATATATAGTTTTGAAGTTTACAATAAGACGAACAAAATTTATAACTATCTAAGCCGTTCTTCCCCTTGATTGAGCTGAAATTCTGGTAATTTTCTAGTTTTAAGTTTTTCTTTCTATTTTTCTTTGATTCTTCTAGGATTTTAATATGTTTTCTATAACTCATATTAATACCGTTTGTTTTCCTTTTTTTTTTTATTTTGACTAGTAGAATTTAATTAGTATATTATATTTATGATTTGTAATATCTAGACTTGTTGTAAAAAAATCTCAAAATTCTAATTTTATTTATTCAGAATTTAAATAAAATTTATTATTATTATTTAAAAACTAATTTCTTCAATCAAACAAAATCAATAGTGTTTCTATTTTGGCAGAATATAGATATACAATTCTACCAACCTGGTAGGCCCCCAATAAAAAGAACGTCGTGGACAATGTATTTGATGACAAGTGTCAGTAGATGGCAATACTCAATTATTTCAGGCAATGTGTGGTTCGTACTTGTGCTGAGTGAGCCCCACGCCTGAAGATTTTTGCTAATCATGATTCATGTGAATTGCTTGGCAAAATCATTTCCTTCAATTGAGCGAACTCGCTAATTAATTATTTATTGATATCAGTTTTTTTGTTTCTTTTATAATTTGTGTATCCCCGTTGGTGGGTTTGAGGAAATAATGTATATGTAATTACAATAAACTGTGTTTAGCAGTGCAGGAGGAGGGACCAAAACCAAATTATTAATTTCGTGTGTTCTAAAAACTAAATAATAATAATAATAATAATAATAATAATAGTATGTTAATCATCTATCGTAAAATTTTAAAGATCTATAGAGCTAATTTAATTTTTAACCCTTTTTATTTTTATTTTTATAGAAAAGAATTTCAAGACTAAAATCACTCTTTCATATAAGTAAATTTATTGTCTTATAAAGTCAATTTGACAATAAATTGGTCTCAATTTCTTTTTTTTAGTAAACACTTAACGATACATAATTATTGATTACTTTCATTTTTTATTGGATATAATGTTGGCTAATTATTTAAAAGGTCTGAATTTAGAATTAAAAAAAGAGTAGCAGAAAGCTGGGAATAAAGTCTAAATTTTCTTAATTTTAAGATAGTTGGTTTTTTTTTATCTTTTTTTATCAAACACTAGACAACGAATGACATATTTATGTTATAATAAATTTATGTTTGATTTTAATAAGTTTAATTTCAAATTTTTTCTTTTTTTATTTTGATTTAACTTTCAACTCGATCAATCCAACTCTATCCGTCCCAACCCTGATTTAAGAATTAAGTTAAATTGTATTAAATATGTTTATTTAATTAGATTATATTGATTTTATTCAACTCATTTAATAGCGTGTTGGATTTGATTTTTACGAACTCTATCCAATTCAATCATTACTCACTCCCTAGTTTTCATTATCTTCCCAATGCCTCTCCTTAAATTGGGGGAAAAAAAATTGTTGATAAGATTTGATTAAACCATTGGGCGTATGTTTGGACGGCTCATCTTTTTCCTGATTTATTGAATTGAAAAATGAGAAAATACATCTCATAATGAAAAAAAAAAAAAAGTGTCCCGTGTGTATTAAGGTTCTTGGCCTGCTGCCACTAATTCTGTTAGTAAATTTCATTCGACCTCAATCAACATCAATGTTGTCGTTTTGTAATCCCAATATTTGACTTAAATTAATATTCTACATATAACGCATTTCATGAAGTAATAAAAGATGGATTTGGTTGTGATTTTGCCTGGGAGTGAAATTATAGAAGATAATCACAATTTTTTTTATAAATTTATTTTATATAAAGTAATGTGATATAATAAAATTAATTAAATTAAATATTACTTAATTTATATAATTAATTTTTATTAATTTATATTTTTTATTTAATTAATAAATTAATATCACATTATATAAAATAAATTTATATAAAATTTATTACTATATCATTATTTATGTGTCCCATATATTACTATAAGTACTCGGCGAGAGTGTTCTTTTGAACAAAGACAACATTAATTGGCAGTTAAATAAATAAATAAATAAGAAACCAAATCGTCCAACCCACGTTAATCACATGATAGATCTGAGAACAGACTCATGTAGGCCGAAAATCAAGACAATAAAAAAGTGTACATGTCAACAACGTGCTAGTGATTTTAAATTTAGGAAAAAGAAGGTTGCTTTGATTTTTGTGGTGAAAATCAAATCTCATTAGGTAGCATAGGGGTCATCAATCTGTACATTAGTCAACATTATCGAAATATCAAATATCTGCGCTCAATGAATGCCGGATCAACGTCAAAATATTTATATTTATAAAAATTAACCTCTAATAAGTTAGTAGTACACATGTGACGTGGACCTCTAATTGTTATTTTTCAATTATGTGAACTTATCATGATTTTTATGCAATTGAACTCCTCATACCACATCAATTAATTTGCACAAACTTATTTGGATAAAAATAATCATGACTCTATCATTACCCTCTTGAAAAAATAGCAAAAGCTTATTTAATTTCTATATTATGAGACTAATGTTTATTTAATTTTTATATTTTTTAAAAACACCTCAAGACGTTCTTGTTGTTAAATATTGACATTTATATCATTATTTTTTATTCTTTTTAACTTATTTTTATAATATTACACTCTTACAATAATATTTTTTAGATATTAATAAAAATTAAATTATCAAATTATCCTAAAAAATAAAATAAAATAAAAATAAAAAAGTATAATTAATTTTTGGTGAAAACTCACGTATGTCTAAAAAAATTAATATTGTAAAAAATTACATTATTGATTTTTTTTAAAAAATTTAATATTTTAACTCAAGAGAGTGTTCCACAAAAATTAACATATTTTTTATTTTATTTTATTTTTTAGTGTTAAACTAGTAATTTATTTTTTTAATAATTTCTAAAAAATAATTATAATATGATAATATTATAAAAATAAATTAAAAAAATAAAAAATAATATTAAGAGTGTTAATAATTTAATAATAAAGATAATTTAAGATATTTTTTTAAAAATATAAAAATTAAACAAACACTAACTTCAAAAAATTAACTTACTCTTGTACAAGCTGCTCGTTTTGTTCTAGCCTGTAATAATGTGTTTGTATTCTGTGTTATATCCAGCAAACCGTGGGTGTGGAAAACATAACACCCACACAAAATATATTCCAAAATCCATGCACGCTCATTCACACGTCCCTTTACAAACTTCTTTATTTATTTTTATTTCCCTACTTGGCTCTCTCTCTCTCTCTCTCTCTCTCAACAGCATTATAATTCATTTCACTTTATCCCTTTTAATGCACACTTTATTTAAATTCCAAAAGTCCATTACCCATTAGCTCTCCTTACCTTACACATGAAGAGAATGCTGATTCCTCCTTCAACATTCTCTCCTCCCATTTTCAATCTCAATTCTCTCCTCCTCCTCTACTTATAAATCCTACTACTATTGTTTCTTCATTTGCTTAGGGTTTTATAACAAGCTTCTTCTTTTTTTTTTTTTCTTTTTTAACATCGTTTACTTGTTTATGGGGGCTGGTATCTCAGCTGGTTTTGCTACAGAAACTCTATTATCAACTTCATCACCAAGCTTAAATGATGTGCCTGAAAGTTGTGTGTCATCCATTTTTATGCACCTTGATCCGCCGGAGATTTGCAAACTGGCTCTATTGAACAAGACTTTTCGCGGCGCATCTTCGGCTGATTTTTTGTGGGAAACGAAGTTGCCATCAAACTATAAGTACCTTGTCAAGAAAGTTCTTAATGAGAGTCCTCAGAAGCTCACCAAGAAAGAGATTTATGCAAGATTGTCTCAACCTAATCGCTTCGACAACGCCACCAAGGTATTTTTATCTTATTAGAATAGCGATCGAGCAAATTGAATCATCGATCAATAATATGTATGTGTTCTATTTTTTTAATCCAGGAGATTTGGTTGGACAAGAGAAGTGGTAAAGTTTGTGTGTCCATTTCGGCTAAGTCAATGAAAATAACAGGGATTGATGATCGGAGATATTGGAATCAAATTGCAACTGAGGAATCTAGGTAAGAGAATTTTATTTTTGCAATTGGATAGCCTTTATTATTAATGGTTGCCAAATGAAGAAAAGGGCCACTTTATTTATTGGGGGAATAGTTTTTTTCTTTTTTGTTTGAAAATTATTGAAGGAAGAATTAAAATATCTAGGACTGGAATTATGGTCTTTTGATATCTTCCACACAATTAATTCTGGGTCAACCATTGAATTTTGGCCTCTTTAATTTACAATCACCAATGTTTCCTTATGAATGTATGTGTTTGGAAAAGCATTATTATTATTTTTGTTCCATCAATATTCTCCCATTCCAATTATTTACAATTTATAGAACTAATTTATGATAAATTTGTTATAAATTTATCGTAATGATCAAGGTTTATTCATGTCCATATAGATGAAAATCTAATGAAGATACACCAAACGTTACTTAACTGATCAATTAAAGGAGGTGGCTCAAAATATAAATAAATTAAAGGAGGTATATATAGAGACCAAAAAAACCATGAATTTAGTGTGTTGAGTCGGACGTACTTGGAAAAAAAATTTGATTGAATAATTTTCCAGACCAGAAAATTATTTTTGCTAAAGCAACCGAAAGGCGAGGCACATTGATTTCCTTTTTAAAAAGCTTTTACTGAATTGGGTGGCATGTCTAATAACGAACACGGAATCTTGTAATGGTTCAGATGATTGTCAACTTTTCTAGCTTAAGGCAAAAGTTGCCGCAAGATTGAGGTTTTATTACTAATTTACTATCATTTTTTTTTCAAAATTCGCTCATCAAACAGTTATTTTCTTTTGTTTTGAATAGTATATGATATATATGTTCAGCAAGGAAGCTCTTTTGAAAAGGATCCATGAAGTGCCAAATTCCTGACACTAGCTAGGTATAAAAATGAAGAAAGAACAAGTCAAGAATTAGATCGCTTAGGAGATAATATATGCTTAAAATGTTTTAATTCTTTAATTTATTTGATTACTTGCCTTCTCCATAAAGCATTCAATTTTTAAACCAATATTCTTGGTCGATGCCTTGTAGTTCTGCTAAATATCACGATCATCTACAATTAGTGAATTAGAATAATTTTTTTTTTCAATCACATATTCAATTATTCTATCACGGAAAATTCCTAATGCCAGTGTGCAAAAATTCCTTTCCACCATACATAGTTTATCTTTTTCTACAAGAATATTATCTCCGGGGATCAAATCTAGGTGGTGCTTAATTCCTTTTAACTGAATCTCAAGGTCTGAATTTTACTATGTCTGAAAAAAGTCTCAGTTCATCATATATCTAAATTATTATAATTAAAGAAGCCCTGAAATGCTTTTCGTTGAGCATCGATATTCTGATTTTGTAGATTCCATTCAGTGGCATATCTTCAACAAACATGGTGGTGCGAAGCAAGAGGAGAATTAGAATTTGAGTTTCCACAAGGGACCTACAGCTTGTTCTTCAGGCTACAGCTAGGCAAAGCTTCAAAAAGATTCGGTAGAAGAATTTGCAACCTGGAACAGGTTCATGGGTGGGACGTTAAGCCCGTCAGGTTTCAGCTTTCAACATCAAACGGCCAGAAAGCAGTGTCCGAATGCTGTTTGTATGACCCTGGAAACTGGGTTCTTTACCATGTGGGCGATTTCGCTGTCGAGAATGATCAGACCTCCACCAAGATCAAGTTCTCAATGATGCAGATCGATTGTACACATACAAAAGGGGGTCTTTGCATAGATTCTGTGTTGATATATCCAAGTGAGTTTAAGGAGAGACTGAAGCGAGTTCATACAATCTCGTAGACAGTCCACCTCTGGTTTTGGCATTCGCATTTTTTAAAGCGTGAGAGTCTCCACGAAGAATGACCAATGTTGTACATAATATATGCATGTAGAATATGTGGGTTGGGTTTTTTTTCAGTGGTCCACAAAGATCTGCATTTGGAGCAAAATAATGTACGTTTGGCTCCCGGTTATGCTTTTAATGATTTCGTTTGAGTTTTGTTAGTTAGATACCTGTTTATTAATAGCTTTTGTGTTCAGTTTCATATGATAGTGGGGAAATATAGTTGTTTTGGTGCAGTGTGACATATTATTTTTTTAGAAAATGAAATAAAAAAATAACCACATGAAGCAGGTGGAGCAGTGTGGACTAAAAATTTATTGTTGGCGAAAGAGAGATCAATAATGGAGCCTGGTGGGTCAGATTGTGTCTGCTATCATGGACCGCTGCCGCTTTAATTGGTCAGTTGTCATAGTTGGAATGATCCACGATCAGGATCTGATAGACTGTCGCTGTTGGTTTGCCAAATGAGGTTTTTGTTACATGCATAAAAGGACAAGAATGAAAGAAAAATCCCACCTGCCGGTTGCCACCCTAGCATTCTTAACCCTACAACTTAATGATTAGCCTTCGCTTTAGACAAATACAGCCGCTGTGCTGACGACTCTCACTCTCCGTTTGAAATAGGATGAGTGCTGTAATGACATGTATCAAACAATTCAACTCCAGCTACCGACATCACAGATGACAGCAAGAGGCACCGATACTTGGGACTTCCACATATATTCACGTCCCAAATCCAACAAAATAGCGATAATTTTTAGAAACCTCCTATAGCATAAAACAGACGTGCATCGCAGTTATATTTATACAGTAACCACTCACAAAACTTGAAAACACCCGAGAAATTATTAAGAAGAGCAAATTATGACAAACTGGCATTCAAGGACAATGGGCAGATGCTACTGGAGTCGGCATCATATTAATATGAAACTGTTCTTACCTTTTCGTCCAAATAGATTACACTTGCCAAGATATGGAGACAGGAAAACGAGACGGAAAAAAAATTAAAAAAAGAAAATCACTAAATGCCTAATGAAAGAAGTACAAGAAGTTCATGAAGTCTCTCAACAAATTCGACAATCAGAGAAAGCCAAAAAAGCAGCTATTTCCAAATATTCTGTACAAACTACGGAGACATAATGCCCCAGCACTGTGCTGCGCCGAAGCCAAATAATGTTAGTCGTGCCTTCCAGTTGCAGCCATACCCCATCCCATTGTATCGTCAAGGTCATTGTTAAAAAACCCATTTTCTGTGAACTCATTGGCTATATCCTGATCTATATCGTCCTGCAAATGGAGATTCTGCTGCAAATCTTGTGCTCTCTGATTAAATCCATTATTGCCAGCTGGAGCAGACGCCTCACTGTTAGTAGCAGCTTTGAAACTGTTGCTCCGGCTTGCTGTAGGGCCTGCCACCCCGCCTCCTGATACATTGGAGGTGGACGGAGCTGAAGCTGGAGGTGCACCTGCTGCCGGAGAGTTGCCTCCGAAACCTAACCCATTCCTTACCATCATTCCATTTGCCTGTCCAGAAAGGGACTGCTGTTGCACTCCTCCATTGTTATTAGACATTTCCTGCAGCAGTTGCTGGATCATCTGCTGCTGCATTGCCTGATTGCCTTGAGAAGATTGTGGATGGCTCTGTTGGAGTAGGTTATTTCCACTCAGTGAGCGCTGTTGCAGTTGCTGTGGTTGTTGTGGAGGTAAATGGGGACTAGAGAAGCCACTAACAGGCAAGTTCTGCATGGAACCTGGTATGAAAGATGCAGGCCCTTGGAAGCTTGAAGATGGACTCTGGTTAGAATTACTAAATGAAGGTGACGCCTCCTGTTGAAGCGAGTTAGGGTTTGAATTTATTGAGTTCTGCCTCATAAGCAGATTCTGGTAGTTAGTTAGAGCCAGAGCAGCCTGTGCCGAACCACTTAAAGCTCCTCGACCCACCATGTGATAGTTATTGCTCATGTTGTTGTTCATTCCACCAGGATGCAGGGCGATCAGCTTATTAAGGGTGTTTCTATCAGTTGGCAGACCCTGAACACTTGCTAGCTGCTCCGCTTCCTGCATCTTTTGCATCTGGTGCTTGGCTGCCGTTGCATGCCGAGGGAAACTTTTCAAGCCCTCTGCAATTTGATGGTTGATATTAGATCCAAGAAAACACACAACCATGTTCTCTGGTCAGAGACCATAGCAACTAACAACTGAACTATTAAACATAATTTGCAGACACCTCAAGAGTAAACTTTTCAACTGGGTGGAACAAGCTAAGGAGGGGAACAAAATACAAAAAGTGGGGATGTTGCTCCACTTATTGTTATTAACTAAGAGAAAAACAAGGAAAACACATAAGAATAAATAACAGATGACCAGATGCAGTTTCTCTTTTCATTTTTTTGTTTTTGTTTCTTCTTTTTAAAAAATACATATCATACACCCAGTTCAGGGCATTTTCTGGGAAACTGATAAATATGTTAAGACTCAACACAAAAGACAGTACAATACAAAGGCCAGCATGAAGGTGTGCAATAATAAGTATGGTAATTCTTAAAATAATAATATGTACGGCAATTTTCCAAAAGATACCTATTGGCCCAACTTTCTGCTCCCAACAAAAATTTATCAGATCTTTCATGCTGCTGACAACCTCCGAGATCTGTGACAATTGACAAGAAAACTTAGAAATTAGACACACACACACACACAAATAAAAATAAAATCAAATTGCAACTCAAAGCCAGAAACAACTAAAACTATACCTGCAAGCACCTCACATATCTTTTGGAAAAACCCAAGTCATTCAGTGACTGTAGTTCTAAGCTCTTTGCAAGCTGACGCCCAGCAGTCAGAACCCTAAATCAAAACAACCCATGTCAAGAACAATTCTACATCGCCATTCATCAACTGTTTGAACCTAGTTAGTCCTGAGCAATCCACTATGTAGCATATCCTTCCTTTTACGTATTGTGCAATTAAGTCTGGACTTGAATCAAAAGCAATAAAAGGGAGGATTAAGCAGCAAGCAAAAGCTACTCAAAATGTTCAAGAAAAATCCAAAGACCCTTATAGGCCACTGTACGACATAATACCCCTTACTTTTCCCAGATAAAAGCAAAGCCAATTACAGCTGACAAGAGATCACTCTTTTGCCAGACAAAAGCAAAGCCAAATACAGCTGACGAGATCACGCTAGTCACCACGTTATAATAAGGCAGAAATGAATCATATTCTTTCAGGCTAGAATCATTGCATAGCAGGAAAAGAGAAAAGGGCAGAGATCTCCAGACTGCCCACTGGGAGGATGAAGCTTTTTATTCTGTCACCTAAACTGGATTATTGTTCTTTTACTTATATTTTTGGTACCACCAATCTAGATTAATGGATATGATACAGGTTATATGAGACAGGTTTATTTAATTCATTGCTTCAGGTGACTTACGAAATCCTCAAAAGAGGTTACACAAAGACACTCTTAACCCAAAAAAAGAAGTCAAAGACATCTAATCCAGGATGTGATGAGATTATTGCTAAACTAACTCACATATTGCTGTTTGCTTGCAAATCCTGCTGAGATACCCCTTCGGATCCACTTTCAGAAATTGTGCTTTGGCATTTCTGTGCTACTTGAAGCAACTGGTTAACCTGCAGCACATTGGAACAATCAACTTTAAATTCAAACCCGTATTGTTCTAACTTACAAGAAAGTAAATTAGATTAGAACCAGGCAAAGGAATATGAATCACACCAAATAACTTCACTAAACTGAAAGCATTAACATTTTCGATTTGAAACAGATAAATGCATACCTGTGGTGCAACCAGCCTACGAGGAAGAAGTTCTTCATGACGTCGGGCACAAAATTCCCAAGACAATATCTAGAAAAGCATGAACTGTCTTCAAGTAAGTCATCGAGATTGGTTGATAATTATAACACATGATGGAACATTCTTTTACTAACCTTCAAGTCATTGGTGAATATGATACGTAGCTGGCCCTCACGAACAATGCGAAGCTGCTCATACACACTCTCTTGAACTGCTTTTCCATACTCCAACATCATTATTCCAGAAGGAAACCTACATTCACGTGGCAAGTCCAAAAACATAAGCTCATCAATGACGCCACTTCCAAATTTGATTTCATTGAGCCTAGGGAGCACTTCAAAAGTTGCCTCTGCATACAAGCCCAACAAAAATGATAGTCAAACCTTGTTCAAATCAACAGATGACAAAATGATAAGGATCAAACCAAACAAATGGCACCTAACACACTAATACTCAAACTGGAGAGTATAAACATCCAGATTCCTTACCAAATCCCCTTCCAGATTTTGAGCCACATATGTCACACTGCCACGCATCCTACAAATTACATAAAAAACACTCACGTTAGGTATAACAAAAAGATAGTTGAATTTAAAAACTAAACAAATCGACAAAAACAAAAGGAATTAGACTTTCAATACAATGGATCATTCCTAATAGAAACTGGAATAAGCGGAGATCATAGGTGTAGTAGAAAAATCAATTTTAGTCGATCGTATGACATAACATACGTACCCGAATCATAAAGCTAGAAATTTAATATAAAACTTTATAAAACATAATCATTGTCTCATTGTTTAGAATAAGTATATAGTTCTCAAGAACTGACCATAGCTGCTTGGGGAAAAACACCTAGTGCATGATGTCCAACATTATCGTACAAGGACAGGCACCACCTTTTCTTTGCACGAGGAGAATAGTACTCTGCCACAAACTTCCTCCAGTAGGCAATAGTATTATCCTTTCAAGACATAACAGAATAATGGAAAAATCTATAAGCTTCACCAATTACTAAATTGAGCATACTTTAGCAAGAATTATAAAGTTATACAAATTTTCTTTTTAAAAAAAAGTTGCATTAGGCTAATGATTGTGATATGACTATAATTCACAAGGGGGAGATGAAGGAAAAGATGGAAAAGAATGTTTTACAATGTGCAATATACAAATTTATGAAATTACCGGCGGCCGTTGTCTCTGATGATATAAGTATTGCATCAACCGACGAGCACAGACCCCACTATCATAAGGTCGTTTTGTAGCATTTGCAGATTGCATTCCCTGCTGCTGCTGCTGCTGCATTTGCTGCCTCATCTGCATCTGCTGCTGCTGCTGCTGCAACTGGGCTCGTTGTAATGGTGGCATGGACTGCAGAATCTGCTGCTGCCTCAGTCTGTGCTGCTGCTGTAGCAAAGCTTGTAACTGAGGGTTGCGGCCTTGTAACTGCATGGGGTCCTGTCTCTGCAGTAATTGCTGTAAAACCTGCTGCTGAAAAATATCCTCCTGTTTGATATCCAGTCGCGGTTTCTTCTGCACCTGGGACAGATTATTAGGGTCCTGCATAAAGGATCCAGGAACTCGAGAGCCCATGGGAAGTGAAACTTGGCCAGTTTGAGATGTGGGCAGGGATGTAGCACTTGACGCACCTTGCGGCTGCTGGCTTTGCTGCACTTGCTGGGCACTCAGGTCCGGATGAGTGCCCTGCTGCACTACAGAGGACCCATCTACCACTGATGAGCCAGAAATACTAATGTTATTAGATGAAAAGGACATGGGCGACGCAGGCAAACGCATATATGAGTCAGTATTGATGCTCGCACTTCTCTGCAAATGAGGACCTCCAGAAAAAGCTGAATTCGCATCTGTGACCAAAGAACTTGCCCCCACGCTCGGTCCTGAGTTTGCCACACTGTTCAACATCGCATTATTCATATCCCCAGAAACCGGACCCAGATTGTGACGTCCAGTTCCAGGAATTGAATTTGATGAGTTTCCATATGATGAGCTCAAGTGAGAGTTAACGACAGCCTGGGACTGCCCATCTCCTTGGAAGAAAATTCCGGAACTTGAGGAAGACTGGGTTAACCCCCTAGCCACCCGAGATGGTGCCATGGGTGGCACCGCCTCCTGATGGCTAGAGTCTAAATAGCTCTCCAGAGCCAGCCCTGACTAATGGTTTCAATAATAAATACGTACCTCAACCCCCTCAATATCATAAAATACAGAGACAATGCAAATAAAATGAAATAAAATAAGAAATCACTATAGAAAATCTAAGTATTTCCACTTCACCAACCAAACAGAAACTCAAATCTGATCTCCTGAATCACTACTGTCATCGACTAACTCAAGATTATTACAAATCTACAAGTTCTTGCTTTGACCAAATAGAGTGCAATGTTTATGTTCTGTTTGAGCTTTCGACAAATTGTTGTAGGGATCTAAACAATGTCCAAATAGACAAAGCAAACAACAAATATCAGAAATGGAAAAAGCCCGAACGAGACAACATTTAAAAAGCAAAAATAAATGTTACAACTTCTCACCTAACTAAGTAAATCAAGACTTGAAAACCAGCAACAAGACCAAATTATTCCCATTGAACTCCTTTAATGAGGAAATTCCCAATTTCTTAACCATAGCTAGAAAAACCCTAAATTTTAATCAGCTAGCCAAAAGAACCACTAATACAGAGCTAAGACTCCAAATTAGTGAACACTTAAAACACATATTGACAATTAAACCATGCAACTAATAGAATTAAACTCCTTATCATTTTAACCTCACATCAATCACGCACATCAAGAACCACAAACTGTAATCAAGCTCAAATCGATTACGACACACAAAAAGGTGCCAAATTGTTAAGCCCTGATAAAATCCACAGATTAACCTAAATTAAACTCTAACACAAGGAGATCAGAACTGAGCGAACGGTAAAAGTTACAAAGACTAAAATCTTTAAAGGCAAAACGGTGAGTTTTGAGCAGTTCTAAAGATCGATCAAGAGAAAAAGAAGAAGCTCAAAACTAAAGCAGGAACTAAATTGAATAAAACTAAACAAAAATAAAATTTAAAAAAAAAAGAGGAAAAAGAAAAACTAACCTTAAAATTGCAAGCTGGAAAACGCGAAAACGTTACTTTTTGCTCGCTTAATTTGGAACTGAAGAATTGTAGAGAGAGAGAGAGAGAGAGAAGAACTTCGAGGAGGCTGTTTATATACCTAGCGGGAATTGCAGAGAGGGAGTAACCGGCTGCACCGGTAAGCCACGGGCTATAGCAGGTTATCAAAGGACACGTGGCTTGAAAAATGAATTAAAACGTAGTCGGTGTTTGATCTGGCGGTAGCGACGCGAACTCGAATACCATGTGGCGTCATCTTACTCGTACGTTTCTTGTTTGGCTAAGGTAGGTCTCGTTGAGGAGGAAATCCGGTACAATCACATCAAGCCACAGTCAAGCAATGGGAGCATGCCACGTGGCTGGAATGATATTTTTGCAAAAATAATATGTTTTTGACTATTAAAATAAAATAATAATAGAGTTGCAGTGTAAATAATAAAAATATAAAATAATAAAAAAAAATTATATAATAAGTGATATTTAATTTAATTAATTTTATAATATTATATTAATTTATATAAAAATTTGTGATTATGTCATTATTTATCAAGTGAAGTGAAGTGGATGGTAAATGATTGGGGGGCGTAGTTGGTAACAAAATGCAGGGAGGCACGTGATTTTAGCTTAGATTTTACTATATAGGGTTAAGGGATATCGGGGTAGATGGTCAGGTTGCCACGTGTGAATAACACGTACAAATGGGCAGTAGAAACAACCCCTCGTGTGAGCGACTGCTGCCTGCTGCCAGATGTGCTGCTGCGGTTGTGGTTTGTGAAGGCATTACAAATCTCCTATATTTCTAAATATAAAAATTTAAAAAAATATATATAAAATGATAGCTTTTCTTTAGCGTGCTTTTTTATTTTATTTTATTTTATTTAGATTTTTTTTTTGAAAGAGAAGTGCTCGGGTGACTTGACTGTTAAAGTAGCAAAATGTGCTTATTTGATTTGATACCTGCAGACTTAAGGAAATTTTTTTAAAATGAGCTTTTTTTTTTTTTAATGGTAAGTGAAAACTTTGAACCTCCTCAATCTATTATCAGATATCAAACTAAATTCTATTTCCAATAGTAAGGAACAATCTTGTCAGGACTCGGTTCCTCGATTTAAGCTCCATTGATGTGCCAAAATTAAAAAAAAAAAAAAAAGTGTGACATAACAATATATTAGTATATGAAGGGTTAGGTATTATAGCAAACTCCCATTAAAAGAAATTCTAGCAAAATCTTTGGTAAAATCACCTAACAAAGTACACGTGGATATATATAAGTTGGTACCAAAAACAGTTTTGATCTAATTGATTTTAATTTTTTATAATCACTTGTAACATTAACAATATATATAAGTTGCTGATAATTGCTCCACTAACCACATTTGACTTGATGCTCTTCTCTGCACCACTAACGTTGACCACTGTGAGTCCCTGTTCCTTGAATTTTAATTAATTATGCACGTTTAGTTATTTAATTAATAACGGCCAAACTTGCATCTCGAAACTTTAATAAATTATATAATTTACGGAATCACGAAGAACATCTAATTATAAACTTTCCTGACGGCAAGTGGGAACATTATCGTCAGGTCGTGCATAGGCACAAAGCTCGATATGGCCCGTAATTACATTTGATTGACTTTATCTTAACCGTCGATTGACCTCATCAAAATTCTAAAAATAACGTGAAGGTCACATGACTGTCAATTTTTATTTATACATATTGTTAGATCATGTGGTGGCAACTAGTGTAGTCCTATAAGATTAACACACCGTAGTATTTCCATTGAGATTATAAAAATAATTTCGTCACCGTTGTTTGCTCAATAAAGAAATCTAAAGTTTCTAGAATGTGATTGTGTTTAACTTTATTGTGTATCTTTATCATGTATGTTTGTTGATTAAGGAATGCAACAACTTTTCTCATGAGAGCTACTTTAATTTAAAGTTTTAATACTTCTTTACTTGTATGATTTAACATTAGAAAAGATTTTAACGGTTCCCCGCAATCTGACTAAAATATATGCTGACCCATTTAATTAACATTTTCTGGTTTGGCTATTTTATAATTTAAATTGTAAAATAATAATGTCAGAATTCTAATATTTGAAATTAATTATAATGTATCACTTATTTATTAGATGATAGATTTCATAACTTGTAAAATAAATTAATTATTATTTAATAAATGAATACTACATTAATTAAAATTAAAACTTAAATATTATGATAAACCTAACACTACTCATTACAAAAATCTTGTTATAACATAAATCTTCAAATAAATAAAAAATATCTGTTGGTCTAAACCATTCATAAAAATCTTGTTTACAAGTGACCACCTGTTTGTTTTGCCTTTTTCAAAAATACACAAATTTTTTTTTTTCAGCGCGCCACCTGAAGTTTACTTTTTGTTGTATTCGTCCACTTCCATCTAATTTCTGTTAGTGAATTTAATAGAATGACCTTTTTACCCCTCGAAATTATAATTTAATCCAAATAAATAGAAATTAGAGATAAATTGGATGGATTTAATTTTTTTTCAAAGGTGGATGCTAGAAATTGGAGGAAAATAATATTTGCTGCTTGCTAAATTTAGAAAATTTGTATTTATTTTTTTGTCTTTCAAAAAAATAAATATAAATTTTCTAAATTTAGCAATCAACAAACACTATTTTCCTCTAATTTCTAGCATCCACCTTTGAAAAAAAATTAAATTTATTGCTTGCTAAATTTAGAAAATTTGTATTTATTTTTTTGAAAGACAAAAAAATAAATACAAATTTTCTAAATTTAGCAATCAACAAACACTATTTTCCTCTAATTTCTAGCATCCACATTTGAAAAAAATTAAATCCATCTAATTTATCTTTAATTTCTATTTATTTTGTGTTAAATTATAATTTTGAGAGGTAAAAATGTCATTTCGTTAACATTCTGTTAAATTCACTAACGGAAATTAGACGAAAGTAGATAAATGTAATAAAAAATAAACTTCAGGTGGCGCGCTGAAAAAAAAAAGTGTTTGTATATTTTTTAAAAAAAGTAAAATAATTAGGTGGACAATTGTAAATTTTTCTTAGGACAATCTTATCGTTTAACTAAAAAATAAAAAAAATCCGAAAAAAAAGCAAGAGTATTTTTTGTTAGCTGATTCAAACTATAAAACATTGTTTGAAATTTTGAATCGGTGCGTACACACGTGCAACGAATTAGAAAGCTCAAATAACCAGCAAAAACCACGGTATAGTTAGTTCTGTTGGCTAAGCAAAACAGTGACTCACCGGCTTCCAGTTTCATTAAACTCAGCGGGTCGATTAGCCAACAAGACCAACCCGCGGTGGCATCCCATTAATCTTGGACCGGCCTCGCCCATGGGCTCAATAGCTGCCTAACCCAATCGATTCCAATGCACGTCAATTTTTTTAATTAAAAATTATTTTATAAATAATATAACTATAAATTTTTATATAAATTAATATATTATTTATTAATTAATTAAAAATAAAAAATATTAATTTATTTATTAATTTATATAAAATAAATTTACATAATAATTTACGACTATATACACCTAAGGAAAAAAAAAAAAACTATTTTTGAATTCGGGTTTGTATTTGTTACCGAGTTACGGCAGCTATCCAGGCCAACTCGGTCTGCTCTAATCAGCCAAATTTTTGTTAATCCTCCCAAAACTCCCAAACAAAGCCTAAAGCGAAATGAGCATCGTCCCGTACAATTCGTTAATGCAGTCGAAAATTCCCTCTCACTCCTGCGCCAAAACGACCAGAAAATCATTTTCAATCCGTGCACGCCTCGACAATTCACAACAAGAAGAACAGCAGATCAATCTCTCCGTTCTTCGCTTCACATTCGGTAACAAAAGCACAAGCTGTCACTCACTCGCGCAATTTGCATCTACAAATTTTGGCTCTTCTTTTTTAAAGTTAAAATCGAATACTTCTGTTTGGTTGCAGGGATACCTGGATTCGACGAGTCGTATTTACCGAGATGGATCGGCTACGGCTTCGGCTCGCTTATTGTATTGAATCACTTCGCGTTTTCAAATTCCGTCACGTCGGCACAGCTGGTTAGCAATTACCAATTTTTTATTTTAGTTTAATTGGATTTTTTTTGGTAAGTTAATATGATTATTTGTTCACAGAGATCGGAAGTTCTAGGTCTTTCTTTGGCTGCATTCTCTGTCACCCTGCCTTACCTCGGTAAATTCCTCAAGGTAACTTTTTTTCTCTTGCTGTTTATTTGCAGTTTCTTCATGAATTTGGACATTTAATGGTCGCTGTTTAATATATTAACGAATAACTAGCTGTCTAGTATAAAGATACGAGTAATTAGTAAACATTAGCTGCAAAGGAAAATTGTGCATTTATGAAACACATTATGCTTTCAAATTAAAGCAGAACGGAGAAGCACTGTAGTTATGAATATATGTGTGCTTGCATCCGGTGCTCACATTTTTGTTCATATGATGTGATGGTGTGGGAAATCAAGCAGGGTGCGAGTCCAGTAAGTCAGAAATCTCTTCCGGAAAGCGGCGAGCAAATATTCGTCATGTCGCAAAATATTTCTGATGCTTTAAAGGAGAATCTGGCTTGGGCAACATATGTTTTATTGCGTAACACAAACTCCATATCTGTGGTATCTTCTCAAACTAACCGTTTAATATAAAGTTACAGTTGTTTTTTTTTTAATTCTTGATCGATGTCAAACTTTTATAAACTGTTAATTGTCTAAAATTTCCAGTTGATATCGATTCGAGGTGAGTTATGCATACGTGGCTACTGGCAAACACCAGATGGTGCATCAAAAACTCAATTACTTGAATGGTTTGAGAGACAGATTGAAAATATTGGCCTTTCTGATTTGAAGGACAGCCTTTATTTTCCTCAGAGTGCAGGTAAATAATAAGCCTGTTCTGTAGATAAAAACAATTGTACGTATGAAATGCTTATCTTTTCATATGCACCATAATTATCTTCTTAACAACTTTTAGGGATTCTAGAATTTCTCAATCTCCTTCAATTACATCGAAACAAGGGCGAAAAAATTAAAAAGAGTTTTTGGCATTAAGTTGTGGCCAGTAGAGAAGCCTTACCAAAGGGGCATTTGGTATTGACTTTCTCTATGATGTGCCCATCATTAATAATCCATTTACATTATGGGGCCTTCAGGTCAATTCTGGTTTAGTGGCTTGAAGGGAGAACCTTTTTTCTTTTTAACCTTGCCAAACAGATGTCCAAGCTGCCAGATGCTGGTTAGCCTGCTGGTAATATATCGGCTTGCGGTTGTTTGAGGCATATGTATTGCAAACATTTGTAGTGTAAGAAGATTCCATTATTATATATATATGATACTATTACTTAGGTTCCGGAGTGGACAGAACCTGAGCCTGGAAATAGATGGTTCTATAATTATGTTTCGTTATGGAAACCCTTGTGTTCCTTCAGACCAGTCCTTTTATATGGTTATTGACTTATTTACTCATCTGTGGCATAGATTAGATCACAGCTGAACTTGCATGATGAAGAATCATTGTCATTGTCCAACTTTCTTTGTATTGTTGAGATTTAATTGTCAAATTACTAAAGCAATACAACTGTATGGTTGTAGGTTTGTTTGGTTAGCAGCAGATGAGTGACTTTTCCTGATCATATGTTAGTATCTATGCAAGATTTTATTCCATTCCATTTCAAATTTTTTTGTTATGAATATTGGTGTTTTCTTTCTGACCGCTTAAAATCATAGTCGTATTCTATGGTTCTCTAATTGTTTATCAATATGAAAGTTTGATCAATGTCACAGATGCTGGACAGTGGGAGATGCTACCAAAGGAGACTTGTTCTGTCTTTGTTCAGCCCGTGATACAAGCCCCAAATCCTAGTGCTATTGAGGTGGAAAAGATTGAAGGGTTTGTACTACTGGCTTCGAGCATGACGTATGCTTATAGCGATAAAGATAGAGCCTGGATCAAAGCAGTTTCAAACAAGTTCAGAGGTAAGAGCATCTGGATAGATTTGAAATGAAATTGGCAGTTGTGTCTTTTAATTAGTTAGAGATAATGTTCAAATCCTGCTATATAATTCTTCTTTTTTTTCATATGCTAGTGGCATTGCTTGGCTGTGTATATGCTAATTTTGATATTGGGTTTCCAGTTTAGATACAATTTTGTTTCTTGTTTAATACAATGAGCAAGTCCACCATCCTTTTTGTTCATTTACATTGTGTTGTAGATCTGCGTTGAAGCTGTGGTGCATGACTTGCTTGATTGGAATGCAAGAGTGGAATATTTCAATCATGGAAGTTATATTATGCGCTCTTAAAGTTCCACTGCCTCAAAGTGAGTGAAATGTTTCTTATTGTAGTTTGAACACGTATGTTACTGGCATGGCCAGGCGGAAAGGTTTACCCATAATGCGTATAAGTAGATGTTGGAAAATGTTTTTGTCCCCAAAATTTGGGTGTCATGGTTTTGTTGACAACTTCAATAAATAGGAATGATCAGTAACTATTGCCACATGTTTTTTTTTACCTTCTTTATTGAGAATAAAATTATTTCAAGAATATCATCTGTCAGTATTGGTTGGAACATTTTTACCTTGTTCATATGAAAATATTTATGTAATATCTGAAAGAAAAGAAGCCTTCTTGAACCCAAACTTAGCAACTATTATATCCCATGAAAATTCATCAAATTACATTTTGTAGTGAAAGAAAATGATTGAAAATGCCTTTTCCTTCTCATTTTTTTACATAAGCTTCCTCCGTCAAATATGTCTGCAGGACGATATGTATCACCCTTGAATCATTCAAGGCTTACGTTGTACATAGTGGAGATTGAATAATACTTGTGTCAACAGAATTTCTCCAAAGTCATTAACTGGTTCTGCCCAGTAAACCATGATGTGCATCCTCCATAAATTCAATAACTTGGTTTAACGGTATACAAAGGATGTCAAAGAGCAGTTTGAGTCCCTACAAGAACTTTTCCAAACCATACACCAGATTCTGCCCCAAAAAAAGGAAAAAGAAAAAAAAAGGTAACAAGAATTGTTTTATTTTGTGATTAGTTGATGCAGAATGTTTGGAATATTATGTGATTGGTTACCTTAAGATGCACGACCTTTCTTATAGCCAAGATTAGGCCGGGCATGAGACTCTGCACATCTGTGATATCATGTTTGATGGAGTATACCTGTGGCCAGCATCACTAAGGGATCAGACAGAGGTAAAATAGTCAAATCTAGGTTTATTCTACTTCTAAAAAGTTTTTTTAAAAAAGAAAAAGAAAAAGAAAAAACTACCTCTCCTGGCCTAGAAAAGTAAACCGTTGTACTAGATGGAAGCCCTGGAAGGACCATACTGTGCACACGAACTCCATCTTCTCCCAGGACTTGACCCCTTGCCTGGGAGGGGAACATGAAAAATGAGTCATCACAAATTATTGTTCTCTAGAGCAGTATTCGAAGTTTCAAATTATATCTTCTTCTGTTAAATCATGTAATGATATAATCCATTGTCAATGAATTTATCTTTGACTTTTCTGTTTTCTGCAATTAATATGGTGTTATCCTTTAGGTTTAGTTAACTCTGTAAGAAGCTAGTTGACTCACTGCTCATGAAAATATCTAATGTGGAGTCCTGAAACCCGAGTCTTTTAGTAAGCTTATTAAGCAGAAAGGAAAAACTAAAGTTTAAAGAAAAGGCCTCATGTTTAATATCAATGTGGTGCTAACATGCTGTGATTTAAAATGTCAACTTACTTTCATGTCTGTTGAAATATCTTCTCTGTTGTAGATCTGACCAAGGTTGGAGAGGTTGTTGGCGATTTGAGTTGCATCTGGTGATGGAAAATCCTGATCATTAAAAACGATTTTGTCTTCGTCAATTCTTTTGTGCGCTGGGTAAGATTTTACTGAAATTAATATCTCACCCACGCCAATAATGCTACTAGCAATCTTTAGTTTTCTCTTAGTGTGGAAACTATTGTTATTTTGGAACTTTGGATACAAGTAAATGTGCCTCAGACAGGCCTGCAATGGAAATTAAAGTTCTAGTCATATATCTTACTCTTGCATTTGGCCTTGATTCTACAATTTCCACGTTCTTGTAGTGGAAGGAGGCAGAAATGGCAGCTTGCTGGAGAAGAATAGATCCTATTGAGAGAGTTGGTGCAACAAGACATCCCTGTTGAGAATGCAACCAAATGAAATGCGGGAGTAATTTGATCTAAATCATTGTAATTTAGATATGACAGTTGCCGGACTACTGCAGGATAAACAAAAAGGACATTCAAATGTAAATAAGCTCTCACCCTGTGCTCACCATGCTGGCCTTGTCACAGAATGCAGATAATGCTGATACAGTCTCCAGCTGAATGTGTGGCACGTAAACCACGCTTCTCATTCCAAATGCTGTTGCCTGGTAATTGATTGTATGCAGAAAGAAAGTCTCAAATAGTGAATTTACGGTTGGTTTAGGAACATGAGTTAAGGATAATATGTTCTCATGGATATCAAACCTGTTTCACATTGTCATAAACTGTTGAAGCATCTGTGAAATCAATGACGACTGCTCTTGCTTTTGACTGCCAGAATCCCATCAACATGTGTATCAGAAACAAAAGGTTTGTAAGATTTTGAGTTTTGTGAAAGAGAGGCAAACGTAAAAGAATGTTACCTGAGATATGGAACCTAATACCATTGTGAGGTCACTCATTACAGGAATTTCCAGAGGCTGCTCCATATCACACACCTATGAAGGAAGGTGCGACAAAACGATAGAAAGAGAATTATCATTGTCGTACTAATGTTCTTGGATTAGTATTCTTCAGAATACAGGGGAAATAAATAGTTAAAACGTGATATGAACTCAATACCATTCCAATATCTTCTCCTACAGAATGGGAATCGATGGCGCCAGCAACCTCCATCCCTCTGGCTTTCGTGACGGCAATTACTGCTGCTCGTCCTATTTCTTTCACTGCTCCATTTACAATAACCTATCTTTACAAGAGAGAGATTAATTCCCCTTTAGCTATTTGTACGAAGAAAAACTTGTTGGAAAAGGAACCCAATAGTTACCTTAATATTACTTTGTGGGGGATTCGTTGAGCAAGAAATGAAACGCTTGGCTTTAACATTTTGAGAAATGTGATGCATTCTGCAATGAAATTGGCAGCCGAAAGTTGCCATGGCTACTCGAAATTATCTACAAGCTCAACTGGGTTAATGCTCCTTGTTGATAAGCTTTCTTTTACTTACGATAGAGGATAAGGTTTTTGCTTCGATATGCCTTGGTTGGAGGGGATTTTTGAGACAATGACATGCATGTCAGCATGTGCGATAGGAGCAGAGAGAAAAATGTAACAATTCGGTTTTGTCTTAACATCAAGTTTGTATATAATAATGCATGGCCCAATAATTTTTATGAACTATTGGCATGAGTTTTGGATTCTCATGCAATTTCTCTTCATCATATCTTTTTCAATCGTGCCCAGAGTCACATTATTAAAGCAACTTCAAGATCAAATGGTCCATACATGAAAATTTTGGAATGGACTATGAGAGATGGTGTCATTAATTTCAACAAATAAATTGACAATGACAATATATAACAATATAAACATTCATAGTAAGTACTATTATCAATCATTCGCATGATCGCATCACTGAATGGCTCTGATTAATTGACTTTGTAACATTATGATCAGAAAAAAAAAAATTGTTTGCAGAAAAAGTGGCTTCTGATCAATTGACTGTGCATCTGAAGGACAGATTCGTAATCATAGCTTGGCCCAAAACAAGAAATTTGCACTTGATGATGAGCTGGCAGGGCACGCGGATAGTGACCGTCAATTGGAGATTACAAATCAATCAACAGTAACAGAAGCAATCGTGTACATGCATCTTACTACCAAAAGGTGGCATTTAAACCAAGTGTCACAATTAGCGACAGCACACCAATCCCACCTCCAATCATAGTGTTATTTCTAACATTACATAATACCCACATCATTTTCCTTTCCAATCTCTCTCCACCATACCTGAATCAGCAAATTTTACTTTCCCCCCTCAGTCTCTTCTCCCTTTATTTTAACCAGCCCTCAAGTAAAGGACTTAAAAAAAGTTCATTATGGTGGCTGTAAACT
Organism: Citrus glauca; assembly: GCA_029633175.1. Classification (NCBI taxonomy): domain Eukaryota; kingdom Viridiplantae; phylum Streptophyta; class Magnoliopsida; order Sapindales; family Rutaceae; genus Citrus; species Citrus glauca. The sequence goes on from JAQOOD010000009.1 coordinate 7,854,839, forward strand.
GTAAAGTAATTGCTCACTCTATATGAGTACTCTAGTGAAGGATGCCACCCATATATGACCATCTTATAGAACACAACCGACGCAGTTTTATCATGTCTTACACAGTCAATGGAGTGGACTTGGTCAATCATTAAGACTTATTTTAGGACAACATTACTTTATCACATAATATGAGTGGTGTCACCTATGAATGTGAATTGTGCGCTTACGAAATACGAGCGAAGTTGTGTTGTTGTAATTAGACCTTTTTTTTTTAATTTTGTACTTAATTATTTAATAGAAACAAAAATAATAATATAAAATTCAAAAAAATTCTAGTAGGGAAGTTGTTAACTTTAGATAATATAACAATGCATACGAGATGAGTATATTGTGTCCTACCATGAATAGATCGAGTTGACGAAATAGATTATAAAGCAATATTACCTAATAATTTCGCTCATCAAAATGTCGGGCCAGCAATTTTTTTGTTGTATTCTTAATACTGAATTATTAAAAAGCAACAACAAAAATAATATAAAACTCAAGAACTAGTAAGGGGAGATTTAATGAGTGGTTCTGGGCTGATATAGTGTGTGGTTGACAACTAGCGGCAGCAGGATATGTGTCAAAATCAAGCAAGCTGATCATTGATCTGGGAAGAGGACAAAGCGTGTTGCTTTATTTCCCAGTGAATAATAAGAGCTGCCTTGTGCGGTATGCAATCCATGTGCTTGCTTTGCCTATGCTTAAAGCTAAGCATAAGTACTCACCCCCACCGTCACCATGCATGCAGCACCCATCGACCAAAGCCACGCACCTTGTTCTGTCATTTTCATGCCCTCTCAAGTCTCAACAATGCAAACCGTTGCCGAAACTCTTTGTCCCAAGAACTAACATCAGTATCAAAACTAAGTTTCACCAAGCCCTTCCGTGTAAAACGTTGCCGAGTATCAACTCGTGGGGATTCATGTCATGCTATTGGAACAGTTTAATCCAAAATTTAACGATATAAGCCTTAACATGCTTCGCAATGTGAAGCAAGGATCTGATTTCAAAAACAGACTTGGCCAATTGTGTTTACATATGAAGATTCGAGTGTCATGTTAGTAAAACTGTTTGATCCAAAAGCTAGCATGGATATGAAAAATAAGTCTAAACATGCTCCTTATTATGACACATGGATACGGTTTCAAAAACAAATCTTGACCTATTGCGAACATGTGGTTTATGGAGATTCAAAAATGAAACCTTGACTCTGATAATAAACCCAGTAAATTCCCTCAATTAAATTTAATTATGTGGAGCATTCTTCAACGTCTTTCTCCCTTGCGAAATGCGAGTGGAGTGGAGACATCCCTCTTCTATGAGGTGTATTTGGATGGGCATGTACTTCATAGGATAAATGTCATAATATAAGTCTCATGTATATATATATCTGATTGTAATTATCAGTGTAATGCCCTGCTGTCATAGCAGTTGTATATATTTCTGTGTAATACAGTAACCAACTGATGCTTAATCAGTTTAAAAAAAAAAATCGAAAATGATGGATATGACATTATCTGACAACTATTAGTAAGGAGAAGATTTTGGTTGATGTAATTATTAATTTACCAGCCGGTGTGCGTAAAGAATAAATATTATCTGGGTCACAAGAGAGAATTTCTTATTTTCAGTTTTAGTTTAATATTTTGGTAGCTGATTACTCTGATGGCAAGTCATTCGCAGAAATAATTATAGATAACCTGTACGTTGCGTCAGAAATATTTAAAATGATTTTGGAAATCAGTTCACCTTTCAACTTTCGTATTTAATTTTTGCATATCTTCTTGACTTTCGTATTAATTTTGGTTTGAGTTGTTGGATTCTCATTTTCGATTTTGATTTAGAAACTAACGAATCGCGATTGAAGAGACCTCCCACCGATCCTAATGTGACCCTTAGGAAATTATGCAAAGCATTATATTATTTAGATTGAGGCACTTGTGAGGAAACGTACAAAATGGTACTCTTTGCTCTTTCGCATAAGATTGCAACCAGATTATTCTCACTTGATTTTAATAAATTCCATACACATTAATCAATAAATATAAAATTAAACCCTCAGAAAAAAAAAAAGAGAGTGAATGCATATATTAAGACAGTAGATGTACACAACTTATAGCTAGTACGGCCTGAACGCTTGTACATCTTCGGTTTCATTTGGCAGCGACAATATTCATATTTTAATAAGACGATAAACAATTAAATTCTATATACGTGCTCATGAAGCCATTAATGAAGCTGTTAAGAGCTTCAAATGAGTAGAGGACACGGCACATGTCAAGAAGTAGAATGGTGGAGCTCTATTTTCATCTTATCGTTCTTGATTCTCCTCCCCACGTACGATTATTAGTACGTCTCTCTCATTTATACTTGAAGTTAGCTTTATTATTTTCCAAGAAAGTGGAGTGAAGCCGTGAAGGCATGGGATAAGGATGTCTTGCTTGAATCAATGTGTCCTTTTTCGAATTATCATCAAATTACAAAAATTTTAGCCTATCGAGAATCTAAATTTATATACGATAGTATAATCTTGATGCTTGATCAATATAAGGCGATAATTTGTGTCAAATGGAAGACAATATCTAGCCACTCCTATTTTCTTATTTATGGGATAATTTATTTCAAGCAGAGAAGATTATTTTATCATTTGGAATAATAATAAGTTTTCGAAGACACAATAGATATTTGAGTGAAGAAATATTTTGCTTGTTGTATGACTAGTTATTTACTTCTTATACAAACATATCTGGTTAGATAGTATAACACGTTTTTAGATTCTTGATTTTGTTTAAAAAAAATCTACTTATATTAAAAGAATCTATTCTTATAACGAGAAAGACTCAAACCGACAGTCAAATTAACACCACAATTTATTTCAAAATTAAAATTTTATCATTAGACATTGGTATTAAAAACTTTTTCCCAAAAAAGAAATAAATTGTGAGAGAAGCAGTGTGTATTATGATTTATGCGTATGGTAAATTTTGAGAGAAGCAGTTAAATAAAAAAAAATTATGAAGAAGGTGAACCCCATTGCAAAGTCACGTGCGTGAGATAAGGCCAGTCCCACAGGAATTGTATAAAACCAGTGGCAAGCAACCGAAGGCAAGCAAATTCTCTTTGTAATTTCCAAAATTAAATTATTCCAATTGGTCGGTACCTTGTCTCTCATCAAACATGTCCCAAAAACCCAACCGCTCGAAACCCTAAATTTACTAAATTAATCACATCTAATTAATTAATCCATGACCCAATTATTTAAGCAATTAATTGTCTCCAGACACAAACCCCCCCACCCCATTAGGCCATTAGTCAATTACGACCGCCCGCCTTACAAGTAGGTTGCCCGATCCCAATCCAATTGCGTAATGCAGACAATCTCACCTCACCCCGCACGGCTCCCACGTGGGATCTGCCTTCGTTCAACGGCTCAGCAGCATGCCACGTGCGAGACAAAAACTCCCGTGCGATCTGCACGTGTGTGAGTGTCGGTGGCTGTTTGTGAAGTCGAGTCATGAAGTGAGGGAAATATACGAAAGAAAAAAAGTGAAAAAAAAAAAGACAGGCGGGACCTAGATTTTGGGGTACGATCTCTGATGTTATCGATGATGCCACGTGGCGTTTACAGTGCCCCGACGAAAGCCCTGTTCCATTTCACTTGGTTTTCACCGAGGCCTTGACGTGGTTTTTTTATCTCAATAATGTGAAATGTCTCTTTAGTCCTTTTTGATCGATTTTACTTTCGTAGTAAAAGACAAAGCGGTTCAGCGAAACCCAAATAGAAATAATTTTTTTTTCAAGTCTCATATACTTGTCTTGAGAAAAATTGGCTATAGAAAGAAGATTTATCTGTATCTTTTATTTCTTTTATTGGATAGTCCTTTATGAAAATAGATAAATTCTTTTTTTTCACTAAAAAACTTTTTCAATATTAAAAATTTAAAGCAAGTGGACCGGGAAAACGTCACCGGAGTGAGGCAATCTTTCAGAAGGTTCCGGCGAAGCAAGTAAAAAAAAAAAAAGAACTACTGTTTAACAACCTTGACTAGACGCTCTACGTGGCACATACACCATCGGCGGAAACCGCCACATGTAAGAACTTACCGACCTTCTTTATGCGAACAACTCTTCATCATTAACAAGACAATGATTGGATCCTTGAGAATTCCCCACAATACCCTTTCATTCCACACGTGTAATCAAACGACTGGTGGCCAGGACATTTTGACTTGAAGCATTATGTGCTTGATTATTCCCACGTGTTTGGTGAAAGACCAAACTCCCGAGTTTCCTCTTTGGTTCTTTTTTTTTAACCTTTAAACGGAAGCTTTGGCGGCTTTTGCATCGTAGCTTCTTCCTTGCCTTTTTTTTTATTATTTTATTATTATTATAAGCAATAAAAATAAATATTAATGATGTAAAATTGATTTAGTTTTTATTAATATAAATTATATAATATGCGTTGTTCTCAGCTCACAACCAGAAGTCTCTGTTAGCTGTCCACTCGTTTTATATTCATATTCATGTTCATTTTTAACCCTTCTCCTTTTTCTCTCTTCATCCCACTAGAGATTTCCAGAGAAGAAAATTCTCTCACTTCGAAATCCCCATCTTCCCATTATTTTTCCGTCACTTCTCGGGAAAAATTGCTGTTACAACATTGTTTGGCAACTTTTATTACGTTGACTCTCAAGAGATCTGAGGAGGCGGCTTATGATAATTATTATTATTTTAGACTCTCTCTCTCTCGTGTGTAATGCTGCGGACTGTGAAGCTTTGGCGTCAACTGGGTATCTATGATTTCTGTTACACATCGTCTGTCACAAAAGATCTGAAAAACTGAAGAGTTTTTGCTTTTTTTTTTCCTGTTTTTCTTTATTTGCGTCAAGTCAAAGAATACAGTTCTGTAACGGAGAAGGGGAAATAAGTTTGAAGATTCAAAGAGTCATTAAAAAAAATGATGAGAATAAAGACGTCTAAAACGACAGGGCCGTCACCGATGGCGATGATGAATGGCGGTTCAGCTGAGGCAGGAGCTCATGAGTGGGAGCTCAGACCCGGTGGAATGCTTGTACAGAGACGGAATCCGGATTCTGATCGGACATCCGCCCCGCCACCGACAATTCGGGTTCGGGTCAAATACGGTTCTATTTACCACGAAATCCATATCAACTCTCAAGCTACATTTGGTAAATTAATAATAATACTAAGAGTCCTCACTTTCTTTGTTGCTTGCAATTGGGAAGTCAAGTGGAGTTGACAAGTGTTTTTTTTTCATTTATTTGAATTTTTGATGATTGCAGGGGAGTTGAAGAAATTGTTAACAGGGCCGACGGGGTTGCATCATGAGGATCAAAAGCTGATATACAAAGATAAAGAAAGGGATTCCAAGGCGTTTCTCGACGTGGTCGGGGTGAAGGACAAGTCAAAACTTGTGCTTGTTGAGGACCCAATTAGCCAAGAGAAACGGTTGCTTGAGATGAGAAAGAATGCCAAAATGGAGAAGGCTTCTAAGTCTATTTCCGAAATTAGCTTGGAAGTTGACCGCCTAGCCGGCCAGGTGACTTCCCCCCCCCCCCCCCTCCCCCCAAAAACAACTTTTTAGACCCCATCCTTTAAACGTGTGTGTGTTTTTGGGTTTTTTTTGGGGGTATTGTTAGAATGATTTTTTATTGGAATTGGAATGTTGGGTAGGTGTCGGCTCTTGAATCAATAATCACTAAAGGTGGGAAAGTGGCCGAGAAAGATGTGCCCAATTTGATTGAATTGCTGATGAATCAATTACTTAAGTTGGATGGTATTATGGCCGATGGAGATGTGAAGCTACAGAGAAAAATGCAGGTAATTTTTTTTAATATTTTATATATTTAATTTGAATTGGATTGTAAAAGTTTTTAGGTGTCTTACTAGTCCAGTGATTGTGTTGATGAAGGTGAGAAGAGTTCAAAAGTATGTTGAAACTTTGGACATGTTAAAGATTAAAAACTCTATGCCTAGTAGCAATAAGCATCATTCAAATGGGCAAAGATTAGCACCAATCCAAGAGCAGCCGCAGGAGCAGCCGCAGCAGCAGCCACCAAGGCATTCTAATGGGCATGTATTAGCATCAATTCAAGAGCAACAAGCAAGACATTCTTTTGAAAACTTGTCTATACAGCAACAGTACCACCAGCAGCAGCAACAACAATCAACAAGGCATTCAACATCAGGACCAGTTGTCGTGACTACGAAATGGGAGACTTTTGATTCAAGCCCGGGATTGATGCAGGTCCCTTCATCATCCACATCCACATCCACATTCAATCCTGCCACAAACAATAATAATAATTCTTCAGGCCCACCTAAGTTCCCTTGGGAATTCTTTGATTAAGGCTTAAGCCACATATTTGCTTCCCTTTTTCTCTGTGTGGATGTGCTTTTCGGTTTGTTTCTCAATTTGGGTTTGTCATATGTTCTTGATCATCATTCTTTTCTGTATTTAGATTCTGTTGGCACCCCCTTTAATCTGTCATTCACTCATCAGGAATAAACGGGGTTACTACAATAGCCATTATTATGAATACTCTACTGAATCAATCTGTTTCATCATTTGTTGTATTATGATTCATTTTTATGCTACTTGTCTATGAAAAGACATTTATTTGTAGATTAATTTTGCTTTCAGACGAAAGTAGAGGTGTATTTTGCAAATGATAACTGTTGCAGCAAAAGCTTCAATAATGGCCTTATTGAGCTGTTCTGTGTGATCCTGCTATGTGAGATAATGAGACAGAATTGGTTGATGAAATATTATTAATCTGCATACCTTGCTTCCTGTGGGGGCTATAAGATGACAAAAAGAGGTGTTAAATTTATTAGATTTCGGTAATCAAGTAACTAACACCTCCAATGATTCATGGAGAGAGAAGAAGGGGATGAAAAATGATAGAAGTGGATCAGTTTAAACTTACTTAAAATGGAGTTGTCTCAATAGCATATGATTACTTGGTCCTGGACTAATAGGTAAAGCAATTTTTTCATTTTTTAAATCATGCCACTTTATCCTCCCTGCGAGGTTGGAAGCCGTGATAATGGCGATAGCAGAAAAGGAAACAAAAAGGACCAATGGGGAAGATGAATTGGAGAAGAAGCTTTTTAGTTCTTGTTGTTGCCGACCTTTGCGATTTTGAAGATTCAACACGCCACCTCCATTGGTTACATTTCATCCTCACCTACCGACCGAGAGTTTGATAAGTTAACATTACCAACTGCTGGCTAGTAACCGAAACCTATAACTATGAGCAAATTTGGATTTAATTCACCTTTAATGAATCTGCGCTTTTTTTCCGTTCAAAATTGCACTTTGATCTCGCATATTATGCAAATCAACGCAGGGTTTAGCTAACAGAAATACACTTTGACAACTTAAACTTCAAATTTGTTATCCATTTAATATCAATTCTCGGTAGTATCTCACATTTAGATTCTCAAGATTTGTCTCAACGAACAGTTTCACTTCTTAATTTTTAACAAATAAATTCTTACGTTTCCACGCAAATCTTTTCTGTTAGTGAATTCTATCTATTTTAGACAGAGAAAGAATATTCACGTACAATAATATCATCATTTCCATCTTAATACATGGAGGAAAAAAGGTTTAAATATTTATTTATGAAATAGTGGAAATTTAACTATTTATAAACGGTAGAATCTAACTGTTTGTGGGAAGAAACCTTGAGAATGTGGGTGTTATTTTTCCTCATATGTATAATCAAAGTTGGGTGCAGTGATTGCGGAACTTTTACTCCAAACTTATTCTGCAAATTAAAGGACCAAAATGATGCAGCCTATAGCCAAAAAAGGGTACAAAGAGAAAAGGCAGATCAGAAGATGATTTTTGACAAGCCAATAAGAAATTATAGTAGAAAGTTCACGAACTGATAATAATGACAACTCCACAATAATTGCTCAAAAATGCACTTAGTTTACGTCAAAAAAAATCCTATATCTAATTCACAAACTCATAACAATGACAAATCAACAATAATTGCTCAAAAATGCATCCATTTTACGTTAAATAATCCTACATCAACACTTGGAAAAGACCATTGGATCAACCAATTCAATTGTATTGAAATACCATAGTCGAACCCCAAAAGCACATGCTGTATAAACTTATTTATTAGCTTTATTTGAATCATGACCCAGCGGGATTTTAGATATTAAGTTGGAAGAGCAAAGGGAGAAGGAAAAACCCTAATAATTAAAATAACTAACTGATGATTATGGCGCTTTACTAATTACTAAATTAGTTGTGCATCTGCGAAAAGCAACACATACATTACTAGTCAGAAACTTGAAAACATTTGTGAACTCGCAAGCAAAGACAGAATCATTCATGAAACACAAGTCGGCTGAGTGATGCGCAAGCCACAGGATAAATAAAGCAAACTTTGCTAACATATAATCAGAATCTGACCAAATATGTATGAAATGGGAATATTTTTTATTTGGGAAGAAACTTCAAGCATTTCTATTGACTTTGAAACTTTAAAAAGCATTCAGTTAATTATTCATTTGAGCTCCTAAAACTTGATGTTTGAAATTTTCTGTATTTTTATATTGAAGCTGTAATAACCACAAACACTAGACATTGTTAGGATAATGTTTGTCTCTACTGATGGGTCGGGAACTCGGATAATTTTTTGAAAATGTGAATCAACCCGAACATGGCCAACTAATTAATCATGTCGAAAAATTAACTATTTAAGCATAATGATATACTTATAAAATTGAGATACAAATATTTGTATATTTGAATCCTAATTAATATCATCTCACCAATCAATGACCGTCGTCTGTTTAGTAATGTTTTAAGCACAAATGTTATGCCATGCGCATATTCAGTAGGTAGGTATACAAACTATTTAACTTGCTCAATAGCATATTTTTTTTATCGAGTTTTATTCCAACAACCAACCACATTCTACCATTGTCGGCAGTTTATCAAATGATGGTGGCTATAGTGGAGATGCTTCATCTTAGAGTATTGACGATGATTGTCAGATTATAACAATAAATGCAGATTTAATAATAATTTTTATAATTGAGGTTCACCTACGGTACCACAGTGGTACGGTATCACTGTTGTACCATAGGCCTCCCCTATAATAGTATGGTTATCAGCAGTGAAATAGTTCCAACATATCCGGACCCTTATCAAACATATATTAAAACAAAAACACGGCTGACTTCAAACAAAAGCTTTCGCAAAAGCTGAGAAAGTTGCAAAAAGTTATTTTCCGTATAATTTCTTATCATAAATATCTTTTTTTTTTTAATTTACCATTGTAATATTATGTCTTTTTAGAATATTTTGCCAACTTTTCTACCGGATCAAAATGTTAACCTGAGCGTTTTACGGGTAGCAGTGGCAAACAGAGGAGATGAATTCAGCAAGAGAAGGGTTATTTTAGTAGTCGTGAGATGATACGGGAGATACGAGTCTGAGTTTCTCATTGAGTGGTCATATTCTGCTGACAAATTTAAGAAAATAATTGAACCAAATTTAATTAAGCATCACATTCAACTTTTGAGAAATAGAAACAACAGACGGTAGTGTGGAGGAGCAACTACACTGGAAAAAAAAAAGAAGCAAGCTGGTTCCACCTACTTTTGGAGAAATTTAATGTGCCAAATAGCAATATTGCTGCAACATTGAAGGAGAATCTGGACCTGCTGCCACTCATTTTTTCAAATCTAAAGCAGTCGGCAGTGAAAAAGATAAAAAGGGGAGACAATTCATGATCAGGCAGACACAGGCAGTTTCAATATGATCAGAGGCTTGCAAGTGGGAACAACTGAGATAATATTACATGTGTTATGGACTAGATGACTAGAATGGGTGGGCACTATTTGGTTTCATTTAGTTTAGGCACAAAACCGAACCAAACTAAAACTAAATAGTTCATGAATTTGTGAATTAAATATGAATTAAATTATAGAACTTAACCGAACCGAATCAAATTAATTCAATTCGATTTGGTTTGGTACTATAATTTGGTTTGGCTTGGTTTTGTTTCATCCTGTCATTATTCAATAAAAAACGATAATACACTATTATTACAATAACAATCTTGAGTTTATAAATCAACAAACAATAAACAACACAATAAAATTTACTAATAGTAAATTAATATAATAAAATCCAACAATACTCTACAAATACACTAATAATAAACAACATAATAAAATCTAACAATAAAAGTTAACGTAATAAAGTATAACAATAATATAGAAATCTACTATTTATTACAAAATAAACTTCAAACTTCTACTACCGACGAGCACTCTTCGATTATCATTTCTTCATTCTTTAACTTCTACATCAGCAATGCTTACATTATCTCTCAAAGTCAAAGTGAATCATTAGCCAAGCAACAATTAAGTGGAATAAAGTAAAGTTTATGCTACAACATATATAATTACATGTATTAGCTAACAAATAAAAGTAAAAAAAGATAAATTCTAAATTATTTTTAATTTTTATTTCAATTTTCTTGAACCATTATCAAATAAAAACCAAACATTCTGAACCATTTGGTTTTTATGCTCCGAATCGAACTGAACTACCATAACACAATTTGGTTTGGTTTAGTTTAATAGAACCGAACCAAATGCCCACCCCTAACTAGAGAGTTGTATTTTAATTTGATTTGAGAGTCGATACTTTTTTATAATTAATTGAAGGATGAAGCTGACACAACACACAAATCACTGACACTACAACTCCAATTATTTAGAGTTGCATTCAAACTTCTAATATTTCTTTTTTCCATTTTTTTATATTACATGCTTACATTATAAATCCACTCATATTTATAGGTTATTAGGCCTTATTTAGTATTAAACTACTGTAATTTTTTAGTTACCATTGCTATTAGAAAAAAATTGTATCAGTAAAATAAAAGTTAACAGTATATAGTAAAAATAATTGTTAAATAATAATTTTGAAAAATTAGAGTAAAATGAAATTAACTTAACTTTCAAACTACAGTCATTAGTGTTTACTAAATATTTTAATTTCAATTCCAAAGAGAGCCTTAGTTCATTTATGCGGTGGTGTAATGACCGCAGGCTGAATATCTAAGTCCAAACCAAACTCTTTTTTTATAAATACACTTACGAGATTCAAACCCTTCATAGTGCTAAAAGAGATTATTTACCCAAAATCAATCTCAATTTATAGAAAATAAAAAATTTAAAATATTTTTTTTGTGTTCTCTATTTCAAACTAGCTTTGGATTGTGTCTGTCAGTTGTTATTTAAGTACTCTTCGTTGTTTTCTCAAGAAAAAAAAAAGAATAAACTCGACTTGAAAAAAAAAAGTACTTGTATGAATATCAATAAGAAAATACAAAGCCATAGATTTTGAGGTGGACTAATGCTAGCCAGGATCCCAATTTAATGTCAATGAAAACCTAAATTACCTCCTTTGAATTAATGGTGCAGAATATTTCACGTCTCCTTTTTGAAATAGCCCAAATTGCAGACACTGACCATTCATAGTTCCCAAACAACTTCACGAGGAAATATTACACGACCAAATTTCTATGGGAGAGATTCTGGACCACAAAAGGCTTTGGGCCTAACGCGGCCCATATAAGTTTAGATTTTCAGTTTAGGATAGTCTTGGGCCTTTATTTTTTTTTTTCATAGCCTGTACAAGTACTCATCTGCTTGGACCAAAAAGAGCAAATTGAGAAACCATCAAGCCCTGTGCATCTGGGGTTGTGACAATGCATCATAAAATACAAGATAAATTTGTTGGCAAAGATAAATTGAAAATTCTCAATTGTGTATACTCATTTTTTTTTTTAAAAAAAAAGCAACTTTCGAATTAGATCAAGATAATTAACTATGACTAAATACTAAACAATAGCCGGTTACTATGTTTTAGTCATATATAGTTTAATCTAGTTACATATAATTTAGTATCAAATTGAAGGATCATGATCTTCTTTTGATCTCATCTTTTTGTGATCAAATTTCATTAACATCATTAATGATTAATAAATGAAAAAGTAGAAGCAATTAAATTCTAATCATTTACTAGCACTAAAATATAAAATTTATAAATAAATCAGGAGAGCTCAAATTACAAGAGGATCCTAGTTCCGAATGGAAACACAACTACACTTTTTTAACTCAAATTTACATTACATTTCATAACGTGCGAAAGTTTATTATTACTAATTAGAGAATGACGAACTCATGTTGGCAAATGGATCCAATGCAATGGGCTCGTAGCTTTCAATTGGATGCCCACAGACTATTGAAATCCCACGTTACCGCCCTCTTTATTTGCTTTCTTTTCTTGGTTTTGAGTGTTGCTCTCTCTTGGTCACACTGAATTTAGACCGAATGCTACTTTGAATTACAATTTCGTAATGTAAAAAAGGACTACAAAAACACTTGAAATTTGAACATTACATTCTTGCTGGTGGGTGGGTGTGCGAAGACTTTAGAGGCTTGAGCAGCTGCACGGGCGCATTTCATGCTTGACTTCAAATCGGTGACGTATTTAAGCGTGCAAGATTTAATATCTACATTGATTTTCAGCCTTGTTTCTCAAAACTCATAGCCTTAGTTCGGCCTTGTATAATTATTGAATAGAATCAAGTTGTTTGATTTATCAAATATCATATGATTAAAAAGCCAGCAACTTCATTCCTTATCGATAAACTTAAGCACATGACTATCATGATGTTAAAGATTGCACCGCTTACTTTTTTAACATTTTTTTTCAACCTTGCAATTAATGAACTATTTCCAACTTCAAAACTGTTTTGTCATGACCTAAAACGCGTTCAGATTATTGTGACTGCGAGTTATTTTATAGGTTTTTCATCGATTTATCTTTCGAGGAATAACAAATAGTATTTATCAAACACTTATTATTAAAACTTACGTATTTACTAAGAATTTTTTAAACCAAACTAAACAGTTTTTTAAACCGAACCTATCCAGTTGGATCTGTTTAGTTTGAACAGAATTCAAGCTCACCCCTAACGACGAAAAAATAAAAAATCATATCCGTGAACTTTGCGTGAGACTTTGTTTACTGATTCTTTTTCTAAAGAACTTTCTTTGTTTATTAATTCTTTTTTCTAAAGAATTTTCTTACTTTAGTCAATAGTTGATGCTGATGATAATCCAAATACTAGTAGTTTAAATTAAATTGTTTACGGAGATACAAGTTGACACGGAATCGTGGCCCATGGCTGCTAAAGGCTAAAGCTGTCTCACAAACGAATGCATACATGACGAGTGACAACTGAGCCCCAGCCTTGGGGTACTGATACCTGTATTTGTATTTGATAATTAAAAGTATTATGAGTGGCGTCATGTCTCCATTAGAGGAAGCCACTACCTCTGCTGTTGCCATTGCTCCCCCGATATGTATATAATCCTACCACTTTCTTTTCTTTTTTTTATTTTCTTTTTGGTTGGCTTAACTAGTGGATCCGCTCTCTGAAAGCGACCAAATCTTTTTTGGTCCAATATTTTTGCTTTTTCTTTATGTTTATGATAGCGAATCTAGTCTGCTTCTGTGCAAGCAGAAGCATCAAATACAAAAAGGATTCGCGTTTATCTCTGACCTTTAAGTTTCACAGGATAAGATACAGACATTAGTATCCATTATTAATACCATTTAAATGGATAAAATTTTAATTTATCTCCTTAAAGGGTTCTAAGGTCGCTTCTGGTTCGTGGGGTGTTTGATAAATATTAGCGACTTTGCGGTGGCAGCTAGTTTTTATTTATTCTCTTTTTTTTAATTTCATTTATGTTTTAAAACAAAGATTTATAGGGTTTAGTTATGCATGCATCGAAACAAACCCTAGGGTTAAGGAAAAGAAGATATGAGGAAGTCCATTGTTAACTGCTTGGCTTGTGAAACTCACGGGAAGTTTATGTTCATTCCACTCTTCAAGTTCTCATTAAAATAGGAATATTTACAGGAAATAAAATAAGAAATTGCTTACATTTTTAAAAAGGTTCGAATCAAATTATACCTTCAATGGTTGCTATTAAAGGGGTGACGATGGGAGATGCACACGAATCAAAAATAGACTCGATATACGCACACACTAATCTTATGCAAATTAGGATATATTTGTATGCTACACAATTACAAATTAAGAAAAGTGTTAGGATTTTCATTATTGGAATAGGATTGAATGTTATCTATTAGACTCTCTTACTTTCATCTAATCAATTTAATTACATATTTTTAGTCACTACAATGAATTATTGGTCACATTGTGATATCAATAGAGCCTTTTAGCAAAGCCACTAGCTAGCTATCACTTGTCTACAATAAAGTTGAGACTACGTCGTCGTTTGTGGCTTTGTGCTTGTTCTAACTTGAAGACCAAACTTCAAACGGATCGTATTCGCATACGGTGTGCGCACGTCCTTTAATATTTTATATTCCTAACCTTTTCCTTTTTCTCTCCTTTTCAAATTTATTCATTCTTTTATTTTTTAATAATTTTTTAACATACTATCTTATCGATTTCTGACATGGAAAGCACACTTTTTAGGTAAAACTAAATGTTGAAAAAGTGTATATATATTTGCTTACCTTCCATTAATGCTTAATATACGAGACTAATTTAGGACTCCTCAAAAGGGGTAAAAACGAAAAAAAGAAAAGAAAAGAAAAGAAAAAAGATTTGGTCTCCTGGGGTACATCCTTTTGAATGCATGCATAAGTATTGGGTTAAAGATAAAGAATTTGTTCCCCTAATCGAATCCTTAAGAATAGATAGACATAAAAGAATTTATTCAAATTAATCTGACGTTTGCGGCAGCTATGAAATTAAGATCGTGACAAAGCATCTCTAATTAACGTATGTAGCTAGATTCAATTCATTTGAATGTTTTATATAAGAGTAATAATACAACTATAAATTTTTCTATAAATTTATTTTGTATAAATTAATATGGTACGATAAGATTGGTTGAATTAAATATCACTTAGTCAATATGATTTATTTTTATTATTTTATATTTTCATTCAATCAATAAATTAATACTATATCAATTTATACAAAATAAATTTATATAAAAATTTATAACTGTATCATTATTTTTTATACAAATGACTTCTGCCTTTCCAGGGCACAAGAGTCCCTAAGTTGCACGCAATTACGGGCATTCAAGCCCCCACGTAATATGGATAGTTTTTCCCCCTTTTTTTTTTTTTTCCTTCACTTTTGAAATTTTTTAGCGCACGTTCGTGTTGTGATCATACAGAGGCGTGGCAGCCAGAGCTTAGCTAGCATTGCTTGCTGCTTTAAGTTAACCAACGTACGGGTACAATGTTCGTATCCGAATTTGGGCGGCATTGAGGACTGTGAGTTTGAATTTGTAACGATTTGTGCTGGGTTGGGGTGTTCCGAGGGAGGATGCCGTACGCGCCAGGTGCCACTTCTACTCTCACTCAGTCGGCCCACTAGTCTGTCGCCAACCTTTTGACATTGATCGGTCCCCAATTTTGGCTTCTTTTGACAAATTTCTTGAGCTGCGTGCTTGATTTTATGCAACAACTAAAATCCAAATGCGCCGTCTAATTATGAAAAAGCTCATCCAATCAATTGAACTTTCCAAAGGTTTGAATTCAAACACTGTGTTGTAAATGCCACTTTGTGTACTTGTGATAGGTAAAATTTGGTGTTTAGTCGTTAAAAAAATGAACAATTAGAGCCGTAAATTGAATTTCTAATTAAAGTGCGAATATTGATCGCGTTTAAATAATACGGATTAGACCAATATATTTTTATTTCACCGCAAAACATTATTACATTGCTACACAATATATTGAATTACTTCTAAATATTTTAAAAATATATAAATAAACTCATTTTAATGCATTCTTCAATAATGATAAACATTTTAAATTTTGAGTGGCTTATATTTACGAGATTTCAAGTTTTGGGATAAGTAAGAAAGATACAAAACATTGAAATTGACTTTGATAATTTAATTTGTACATTCCATACATCACGATTGTGTGTATATATCATATCTGTAACGTTCGGTACAATAAATTTTGACAAGATTGGATCTCGTAATTTAATGGGAATAGAAACTGATTTTACTGCTCATTTCCCGGCAAATTAATTAAGGGTATACAGAAAGGATGAAAGTGACAATGGTGGACTTGGTCCAAATGAAGCCAATTGCGTAGGCAGGCATGTGATGGGGGTAAGCTTAGGAGCATGTGAGAGTCTAGAAGTTAGATGGCGACTTTCACTTGGAAAAAAATTGAGCCCCCGTGACTCTGAACTTTGAACCTTCAACACTCAACAGTAATTAATTAAAACCACATGCAAATGAACGGCAATTTTCAAAAGCTGATCGCGTAGGGCCATTAAATAGTTGTTAGAGGTTAAATGGATGTTAACCATAAAGAATGTAACCAACGCAAGAAAAAATGATACCGAAAAGAGCTTGCTTCCTATAGCCTATGCTAAAGTAGCTATAACATCATAATATATGTAAAATTAGGGAGGTAAATGGCGGAACCATAATGAAGAAAATCTTAAATTCTCGTAGCTTGTAGCAAAAATATGTGTAATTTACAAGACCAAAAATATTTAGATGCGGATGCTTAAATTTCAATCTCATGCGAATTCACATTAATATCATATCGTGTTTATAGTTAATTGAACAAAATCATGTTAACACTATATGGTGTGAATGTGAATTTGCATGAAATCCGTATTTAGCTTATGTGCACCTGAGAAGTTATGTTTGTAGCACTAATAACAAATTATCTTTAGGGAGCCAATAGCAAAATACACGGAAACGTTTAAAAGAAGTTTGACAGAAGAAACAAAGATTTCTAAATAATAATAAGCTTTTTTGAAAAGTCCAAATGAATAAAACTAGAGCTTTGAGCCCCTTTTTATCACAAGGTTGAGTATCGCAAATTTACCAAAATAGGCAAATCTGAAATCTAATATGATAATTAAATTATCCTAATCAAAATAAGAAAAGAAAAACAAATGGCACTCAAATCTGAGGTCTAGAAAAAAAAAGATAAAAATCCTAAAATAATTAAGAAAAATAGGAAAGAATCTTAAAACTGAAAAATGACCAGGAAAAAAAATGAAATTTTTGGTTTGACAACATGCCAGAATGGCTTAAAC
Organism: Citrus glauca; assembly: GCA_029633175.1. Lineage (NCBI taxonomy): Eukaryota > Viridiplantae > Streptophyta > Magnoliopsida > Sapindales > Rutaceae > Citrus > Citrus glauca. The sequence goes on from JAQOOD010000009.1 coordinate 7,872,067, forward strand.
TTGTTATGGGCTTTGTTTGTTTCGTTGCAAGTTTTAAAACGGTATATTATACGCTGAAAATGGATACTTGTAGCCCAAGTTACAGCCTTCGGAAAATACATTACTTGCGACACACAACACATACATCAATGTAGTTGTATTTACCTTCAATGTACTCTGGACTTTTTTATTTCATTAATAAGATTATGTTCATCTTTGCTTGAGGAAGTAAAACTAAGGTTTGATATATGTGTCATGTGTACACACATATTTTAAAAATTATGTTAGATATGTGACTTAGTATTTCAAAATACCAATATCTCACATTGCTAAGACAAGAGAGCACACATTGGTTAATGTACAGAAACCAAATATATTATGGGGACGAGTACATTAATTGGAGGCCTACGCACACGAATCCAAGCCCAAATGAAAAGTCCATCCCGAAGACCTCTAAACTAATAAGTCATTCGTTAGTGGGGGGACCTTCTCAATAGAGTCGTGTATGGGCACATGCGTAGCCTAATTTTATCAAATCTTTATTATAATTTGGATTAAAAAGAAAATAAGACTATAACTTATATCTATAATGGGAGATGCTTATACCACACAATTGGTACTTGGAAATTACTTAAGTTCTCCATAGTCTTTAATTTTCATCTTATTATTATTGAAGTCCATCATGCTAGGAGTGCAGCCTCACAATAATAGTCATTATGTCTTGGAGATTATACTACTTTGGTTGCTCTTCTTATACTAGGTTATCAAATTTTTGTTGGTGGTAAAATTTGTGGGGAATGGCAAATATAGAGAAATACAACAATAATAGTGGAACTTTATTATGTAAAGTAATGTGTTTACAACTAACTCTGTATGTTGAAAGAAACTGCAGAAATTTTGTGTGCTTCAAGACACGTTACAAATATCGCTTTCCTTAAAACGTTATTTGCCCCCACTAATTGAGTGATGCACATGGGTTAAACAAATATGTCTCCAGGATACAATGAAGCACTTGTTTGTTTGCTTGCGTTGTGCATCGACGAAAACAAACCAGAATACTTTTGAATGTTGCAAGTCTGCCAAGAAACAATATATTGTTCCTGCATAAAATAATATATTGGAATGTGAATGCACAAAAGAAATGGGTGTTTTGTGTTGAAATTCGTACTAGAAAAGAATGCTAAGAAAAGAGTGGTGTAGGATCATTTATTTTATGTCCAAATGGCTTAAACATGACCCCTATTTATAGATATACTTGTGCCCTCTCACTTGGGTTGTCATCTTTCATGATAACCTTTCATTCATGGCCATTGGATCTATATTTGATTTTAATCAATGGTCCAAATTGAATCATCACCATTTCAAATGAAATATCACCACGAAATGATGCATCTCTAAGTGAAATGTTACCATGAAAAGTTATATCATTTAGTAAAAAGATACATTTTCTACAAGACACAATTAAATGGACATATCTTTACAATAAGATATTATTTAATTGGACATATTTTAGCAAAAGGTACCTTTTCTATAAGGCACAATTAATAGAATATATCTTTACTATAAGACACATTTATTTTGAAAATTTTCCAACAATTTTGAGCCGCGAAATTTTGTCTTAAGGATAATGTCATCACACGATTTGATTGTTTTGTTTTTTGCTACCATTCACTGCTTGGTTTGCTGTTTCAATCTCCTCTTTGGTGGAATAATCATATTTCCAATTAGAAAAAAATTATAGTGAAATAGGTACATTAAAAACTCAACTAAAAAATTCACAATTAGCGTCCAATCTAAAAAATATGTTCGCGCAACACATGAAGAAACTCAGACCCTCGACCTTAAGAATGACATAACGAGGAGTCTACCATTCAACTAAACATCTACTTTCCAAACACTATTAAGATTGTGCCTGAATTTCGTCCCTACTTCATAAATTTTCTTAGAAATCTTGAACACCTATATTGTTACCATTAATGAAAAGTACTCGTAATTGTTGGACCTATGATAAATGGAAATTTAGAACAACAAAATGAAATGGCATAATAGTCAAAGCTTGTAACATCAGTCCAGTGCTCACAATTAATCAGCTCTCAACTCTGCAAAGTGCATGCATGGTAAATTTATCTCAATATTTGGCTTCCTGCTGGGTTTGTGAAATTGTTCTTTGACGTGGAAATTATTTATAAAGCCATTGACATTTAATTAACAATTGGGATTTATTTTTTAATTGTCCACATGGTTTAAATAAACTAATAAAGAGTAAACGCTTATTTTGCAAATTAATGTAATGCTTTTAAATGTTCCCTTTTTAAAAAATATTTAGCTTCATGCGTTCTTTTGTCGTTTCGAAAACAATTGAATTTGTGCCCTTTGAATTGAATTAAGAGGTTAAGTGCCCTAACTATCACGTCCTTTAGCCGTCTGCTTCTTCAATTTGAAGTATGGTGTGACCCTCAAATGCCCACTTGCAGTGCAATGTAATTTGATATAAATGGGTGCTCCCCTGAGCAAATTTCTTGGATATTTTCAAGCTACATGCACACATTTCTCTTCTTCAACTTTATATGATTGCCGTTTTGTATTACATAATTTGTAAGCACGCATGATCCTTGCCGTGCTATAATTCTAAGTAAAGCTACGATGTTTGGATTGAAGAATGCCAAAGTATGACATTACCAATTCGGGCAGCATGAATCAAGGAAACTATTTCTAAAGAACGTCAAGTATTTGCTAACTAAAATTAATTATCATCCAACCGCGTCATGTTTCACTCAAAACTAGATAAGTTTTCCCCCTCTTATGCATTTTGATTCCATTTGTCGAATCATCAAAGATATTAATTAAGAGAGTTGACAACATATGCATACATTTATATTTGGAATGGCTTAGGACAGGTAGTCTTCATAAGTTTCTTTTTTAATATATACACTTAAGAAATAAATTAGCATTAGTAAGGCATGTTATGTACTGCCATAGTACGCATTCATGTGCATAGGATCTTTATCACAGAGAGCCCAGCAGCTTCCATGCTTATTTAGCTTGATTATTGGAATATTAATTATAACAAATTATACATGTTGCATGCGTGGTGCTCACAATCATAATGGCTATTGGTTTATGTGTTGGCTTTTGATTTTCTGTCCACTGTTCAATCCCATGCATGGCTTGACTTTAAGGTTGACTTCTTTATTTTTTCAATTTCTTTTTCCCAAAGAACTTAATGTTCTTTCGATCCCTCCTTATAAAATTAAACATTATTAGAGAGCATGTGAATATCAACGTCAAGCACATGAATAGATTATTTTTAATTTATTTTTATTCGTTTCCTATAGAAAAGTTTCGGCTAAAAAACATCAGTTTCAGCAGGTGCTATAGTATAATGTTCTTATTATGTACTCTTGTTTATGTAGATGTTATTGAATCAATTAATTAGCTGTACACAACTGAATCAAGAAATGTTCTCAATGCATTATACGCTATTTAGATCTCTCGTAAGTCATTGTTGCAGTAAAGGCTCCGCAGATCAAGCTTTAGACCAGGCTTAATTAGATTATTGTTTAATTGCACAAATAAAATTCAATGCCATTACAATTATTAATTACTCTTGAAGCCTAAGACTTTACGAAGTTCTGTAGAGCCACATGAAACATCTCTCTTGTTTTCGTATTTTGCATATTTATTAAGTTCACATTGTCTCTTCCCTTTTCACAATAGATATAAATTCTTGCAATGGTGCTTATATTTTAAGTGCATAGTCTCTATCTTTCACTTAAATTTTAATTTGTTGCGTGCCTCCAAAACAAATCCCTAGTTAGTGGAATGTGGTCAAAATTATTGGACAGGCTAGAAGCAATATATATTCGAAGACGAATCAAAAGTGAATCTCATCTTTTGTACAAGCAATAGTCAAAGGAAAAGAATTTATATATACATGCATATATGTGTATATTTTATTTTATTTCTCTAAGTTTGGATGCTTGGCTGCTCTAAAGAGGTAGGGTGGCGGCCATTCGTAGAATGAGTATTATTCAATCAACAACAGCCAACATTTTGAGTTTATGAGATTTTTTTTTTCAAAGGAAAAATACTGATCTCTTCAAAGTTTCGAAAGGTTTCTCTTAATAAATTAATAGCTATTCATCAAATTGTGCAATTTTATTATGGAGAACCATTGCAAGTTTCTTTTATGTATTGCTTTCACAAATTTTGGTATGCATTGCTTGCACAATTTCTATCTTATCATTGCATTATTCAAATGGTTATCCCATTCATTTTCATAACTCTTTGTAATTCAATTCTATGCTCGTGTAAATGGGGATCTATGAATCTTTCTTTTCTTTTCTTTTCTTTTTTTTTTTAATTTGCAAATTAGTTAAAATATTGATTCCAAGACTAAAAAAATTTAATGACTTATAGCATATGCTCTTTTAGTACGAGATATACTTGTTTATTTGTTCAAAGAAATTAATATATAGTTTTTAATATAAAAAAATTAAGAGTTATAATAAAGTTCTAAACTCTAGGTATAAAATATTTAGTAGAATTTAATGTGACATAATACTATTAGTTAAATGAAAACACCACATCACTCTTATGGTTTATTTTGTTATTTTTTATTTTTATGCCATCAACGATGCTATACCAAATTTTGTTTAAAAAATGATTTGTACAAATAGTCTTTGGTTCTAACAATGGTTTGATTTAAAGAAAGAAAAAGAAAAATAATGATAGTTATACAAAATTTTGTACTCATTTTATTCTTACAAACAATGGTTTGATTATCATTTCTAAGGGTATCGTACCCCTTGTCTGGACACCATTAGATGATAAAATCTGACCATCTGATGGTTTCCTACAATCATAATCTACCAACTGATATAACAATATTATATCATTGCCACATGTCCTGCACTTAAAAAAAAAAAAAAAGAACGAGTGACAATAATAAAATATGTCAAACTAATTTATACAGCAATTTATTGAATATATATATATAGTCCGTATGGCACTTTTTTTTCCGTGTCCACAAATTGTTAAACCGGAAAGTATAATAATACTTATCCGCATTAAAAGAAAAAGAATTTTTGCATCTAACAATGATTATACATATTTATAGAGCGAGAGAATGTTATATAAGTTCTTTTTCTATTTAGTAGCAACTAATTTTTTAGAATGGGACTATTGGCAGCCCTCTAAATATCTCTTAACACCCATTTTCTTAATTAATCTCATTAAAATATTTTAAAAATTATATAATTCTTTAACACCTCCATCAATAACAAAAATACCCTTAATTAAAACGTATTGTGTAAACCCCATTATCTAATTTTTATTTTTAAACCCCATTTCAACAATGAAGTCTCTTCCATTTAAAAGGAAAAATAACGGGTTTTCATTCTCTCCATTGTAGCTATTAGTGGTAAAATTTTTACCCGAAAATAAGAGGAAAAAGTAACTTTTTAATTTCTACAATATTAGATTTTATAAGAGAAAAAATTATTTAACTTTTGAACGGAGATTAATTAGAAATTATTATATTATATAATTTTAATTTTTATTAAAATTATAAAATAATTAAAGAAATTTAAAAAGTATTTAGAGGAGTGGCAATCGTACTACTCAATTTATTATTGTCAATGCAGACAAGGATCGCATGGTGTAGATCAATTGCAATTATAAAGTCAAACATCTAGATGCATAAGCGCCAGCGAGCTTCCACCATCACAAAAACTTTGGTTGAAGCTGCTCTTCTTCATTAATGGGTCCATTGCTCTAATTTATTATTCTTATTCCTTTTTTTTCCCCAATCTTCAAGTCTACGCTCATGGCCAAAAAATGTAAATAAAAAAAATTAAAAACCTGTAGTCGACTACACGGTGTTAGCACTTGTGTCCTTGTCATTACCTTTAGCTATAGGCAAGTCTAGTAATTTAATATCACAAGTTAATAAAATATTTATCGAATTTTCAATTTTTATTTACTTAATAATAATAGTTATATACCCACTTGTTATTTTTTTCTAGAAAGAAGGGATATTTTTACTTAAATTTTTTCTAATATTAATGATGGTAAATATTAAATTCAAAGTAGTATTTAATGATGTCAATTCATCCACCGTTGAATTGTATAAGATCAATGACTCAAATTTTGTGTCAAAGTCAAAAATTCAAGTTGAAATATTCCTTCCTTTTTCTAATACCCTAGATAAATTTTCTAACAGCCAAAAAATTTTGTTTCAATGTTATAATTATTTTTTTCAATTAAGAAGTGTGAACCTTATCTTTGAAAAAACTCAAAATGTGCTAATTTGGATCTCACAATCCGTTAATTGATTAATATTGGATATTTTTACATCATTATAAAATTAAGTTTAAGGTATTAATTCATGTTTCAAATAACAGCCATACTAATTTTTTTTTTCCTTAGATCTTGGACTATACTTCAAATTAATATTGACAAATAACAGAAGTATTGAGATGCACAAGACATGAGTATGAGAACAACCTTTTCAATATATATGTTTCCAAAAATTAAATTACGATTATTATATTTTTACTTCTAATTGAAAAGAAATATGATTAATTCTTGTAACTTTAAGGATAAACTAAAATATAGTTGAAATATATAACATTTTTGGGTTGGGGAAAAAAACTCTCTTTTAACTTTTTTAACTTTTCTTTAAAGAGAAGAGTGTAACTTGAACAGAAAGCGAAAATAAGATTAGATAAAATTGTACGAGTCCTTTTGTATTTTAAAAGGTTCAACATATTTTAGTGCCTGTGGATGGTATGAGGAACTAAAGCTGCTTTCTTCAACTTTTGGAAAAAAATTATAAAAATAAAATGAAGATTATGAGTTGAAAGTGGGAATATTTTTTAAAAACAGAAAACCAAAATTACAACCTATGACGTGCAATTGTGATACCAGTATATATATATATATCTCTCTCTTTTTTCTCTAATATGAAACCATTATTTAAAAAAAAGCTAGAAAAAAATAGTAGGTTAAAAGATTTTGATGGACCTCAAATGTATAATTTAGTTTGATCTTTAACACTAGCCGTAGGTTTTTTGAATTAATGAGTAAAAACAAAGAACCATCTAATAATTAGATAGCAGGGAAGAAGTTCAAATCTTCTCGCTTGAATGTTAGTAAATTTGATCATTTTCATAATAGTTGAAAGTTCGATTAATTTAGGAGGTTATGATATTTTTTTTTTTGTAAATTCGTTATATAATATTAAAAAGAATAGTGAGCAAAGACAAAATTAGTAAAAGAAAACAAATTTTGATAAACAAGAGTTGACTAGAAATGCTTAAGATATTTAACCAAAATCAGCGTTAGTCAACCCATATTCTCACAGCAAAGAAAATGAAGGTACAATGGCATAAATTTCTTAGAATTTTGAATCGAATTGATTCCCATATTCCAAGAAGTGGAGACTTGATTGTGACTCCAAAGTTTTAATTGACTTCATTAGTTAAAAGGATTTTGCAACTTGCACTTCCTCTTTTTGTGGTGACCAAATGAATCTTAATGTCAGCATATGTTCTTTTTGTTATGGGCACAATGATTCTCATTTCAGGTGTGTTCTTATTAGTTTCGCTTAATGCGTTTTACTGTATTAAAAACTTTAATTAATTAATTAGTCAATTAACAGTATTGAAGTTTAATCTTGTGCGGATATTGTATAATTGAATAGTATGAGAACACAAAGGGAGAGAGAGAGACCAGCAGACCAAGTCATTTAGGCAGTCGGCAGTCGGCAGTCGGCAACGGCGACGCGTCATTTTGATTACAGCTAAACAACCGACATGCACCCAGAAATTATAAGATTAATCCATTTAATTATCATATTTTCATTATGTCTTACCTCATTTGTGGTTTAGCTTCGTGACAAAATTTGGGCCATTTCTAAATTAATATCTTTTTCTTTTTTTTACTATGTTACAAATTTTGAGGTTTCATATCAAAACTATACCCTCCGTGTAGGACATGGGCACTCACTTTAAGTAGGGAAATTTAAAATTTTAAATAAATAATTGTAAACGAATCCTTAATCCCGCAAAGTTGTTTGTTTGCCTTTGACATATTATATAATATAAGGGTTATGATGATATTTTATTTGTGATTTCCTCGTACAATTCTGAATCAGGAGATTGTCTGCTTATAGTACTTCGATAAACGGTCAAACTTTCTTATGTCGGCATTAAAAATCACTAAATGATTTAGAATAATTAAGTGTTTGAATTTCAAAATTGCATAATTGAATTGAATGATTAATGATACATTTGTTTCCAAACAAATCATTCAATACGTTCAATTTGATTTTTCATAATCATGGTTATTGGCCTGATTCCACCTCATTGTATTAGCCACAATGTGATGTGAATTATTCTAAAGAAACTAAAATTCAATGCAACATTGTTGGAAAAAAAAAAAGTCTATTCCAACGTGGTGGCTTTCAGCTTAACATTCCGTGTTCAAATCAATAATCATGTTCGAAATAGTTTAAATGAAACCAAAAAAAAAAGAATAAGAAGAAGCAGCCTTCGAGTTTTTTAAATGGTTTTTTTATTAATTATGTATAATAATTTTTTTTTAATCTTTACATATAATAACTGATAAGTTCATATAATATTCATTTTGATGGCGTCAGTTGACTTAGCTTGTAAAATCTCGTGTGATACAAGAAATTTGATGTAAAAACCTTTTCATATAAGTGAAGATGTGATTTAACTTTCAGTTAAGCTATGCCTAATGAAGAGAAGAAAAAGTGATGCCTATTTTGATTCATTTGATATTTGTATAGGCCAATCAATGCAAATAACGTTAAGACATAATTTTATTGAGCCTGTAACTTGAAGTTATTTGGTTACGTCCATTTTATTATGGAAACAGAGAAAAGTAGCAACATGTTCCAACTGGAGCTCAAAGGTATTGAGTGGTGACGACGTTTGTACAGAGTGTGGTTTGATTTTATTGTATTTGAAACTTAATCCTCACTCTTGTGGTTGCAATTAATAGCCAAAAATTAAAAAAAAAAAAAAAAAGCACTGTGTTTTAGAATACGACCAACTGTTTAATTTTTCGTTTCAATTACTTGTATTCAATCTCCAGAGGATGCAAGACAAGAAAGAATGGTTCCCAATTCCCATTCGTTTTGCCCGGTTACAAGAAATGAAAAGAAAAAATGGCCAGCTATACAATTTTAAGCACAAAAAGTAAAAATAAAAAAGAAAAAGATTTAACTAATTAAACAGGACAATCATGATGAGACGATTTATTATCAAAATTATTGCCATCTAATAAATATAAAGAATCTTCCTTGATTTCAGCTTTGGATGGTAGCTTCTGTTGCTCAACATCTTTGCTGTCATCAACAACCACCCCATCTCCAGTCAGCTCTTTGGCTCTTCGTGCCTCAAAATCCCAATCGGTTTTACCCAAAACCACCAACATGGTCACTACGCATGAGCCTTGTGCCGCCAAAAGCCCTAGCCACAGCCCTTCAAAATCAAACCCCATGTAAAATGCTAACCACACTGCCACTGGAAACCCCACTGTGTAAAAACATCCCAAGTTTATGTTTGCTCCCACTTTTGGCCTTGCCGTTCCTCTTAGCACCCCACATCCTGTTGTTTGTGGGCAGTTTCCAAGCTCACACAGCCCTATTATAGGCAGTACGATTGATGTTAATGCTATGATCTCTTTGTCTTGTGTAAACATGCTAGCCCATATCTTTCTTACACTCGCTGCAAAGAATAAGGCTGAAAAGCCAAGCATGAAGCTGCAAGAAAGGCCAACAATAGCCGCTAGCTTTGCTTTCTTGGGCTGGTTTGCACCAAGCTCATTACCAACCCTTGTTGACACACTGAAGCTTAGAGATGATGGGAAGATGTAGATTAATGCTGTGGTTTGTATTAAAATGCCCATTGAAGCAATTGTTGCTCTCGGGTTTAACAAATACCCACAGAGCAAGATCATGATCTCATACCACCACCACTCAAGGCACACTGAAATGCAACTTGGGATGGCCAAATTTAACAAAGTTTTGCATTCTTTGAAGCAATCCATTGAGAAGCCGCCCCATGTTTTTTGGTAAACTTTTGAGATGATGATGTAAATGATTAAGGAGGCTACAAGATTGAAGTTAGTCCAAACCCCACTCAGGGCAACACCTTTTATGCCTAAATTGAGCTGTGTGACAAGAAAGTAATTGATGGGGATGTGTAAAACAATTGAGAGCGTAGCACAAAAGGTTAAAGGTAAGGTTATGGCTTGAGACCTGAGGTAGATTCTTAAAGGGTGTAAAAGAGATTGAGCTAAGAGGTCAGGGAGGGAGTAAAAGAGATATGATTGTGCTTGTGTGGCTATATCTTCATTTTGGCCACAGAAGAGTAAGATATTTTTCATGTTTAGCCAAAGGAGAGATATAGGAATTGAAGTGAACGTGAGGAGGAGAATTGTTCTTTGTAAAGCGAGGCCGAGGAGGTTGTGTCTTTGGGCACCAAAAGCTTGGCCACAAATGGGTTCCATTCCCATCGCAAGGCCAGAGAGGACAGAGTAGCCGGTGATGTTGGCGAAGCCAACAGCAAGTGAGCCCCCAGCTAGGGCAAGCTCGCCGAGGCGCCCGAGGAAGAGCACGGAGATCATTGAGCGGGAGTAGAGTAAGAGGCCGGTTAGTATCATGGGAAGAGCTATTTTCGCTATGGAAATGGCTTCTCTGATTGCAAGTGATGAGTCAGTTGTTGGGCTTTTTGTGATCAATGGGGCATGCATGTTGGGATGGCTTGAAAACTTGCATTTAGGGGGAGAAGGAGGCTGACGCATTATTGTTACTATTATTTTTCTTCCTTTTTTTTGGAACTTTGTTTTGGATGTCAATACCTAAAAGCGCTTTTGGAAAAAGCAGGGAAGTGCTTGTGGAGAGAGAAAGAGAGAGAGAGAGGGAGAGAGAGTTGAAGGGGGAATTCTGAGCGGAGCGGTGAAGGGGGTTTTATAGGGGTTTTGCGGACGGCCTAAATTAAAAACTTTTGGAAGGACGCTAGTGTTGTTTTGTACCGGCCTGCAAAAAATCCACTTCGCGAACTAAGATTCGAAATTGCACGACTAATGCGTCTTTCTTTTTCATTTCCTCCCCATCTTTTAACTTAAAATCGCTTAATTTACAATTCGCATGGAGTTCAACTCTTCGATACGAGATTTGGTGTTTGCTGAAATAAATAAATGAGTCAAAATGGGTTTGAAGCATTTTTCGATTGGGGCCAAACAGAACTAAATGCCATGTCCTTGAAAAGCAATTACAAGGACAAATTCTGTTTTTGGACAATTCGTGGACGTAGTTCAATAAACCAAAAAAGCCCATTTGGCCACTAGGACCGATCAAAAGTGTCCTAGGAATTCTAGATTTTATGCATAATACAAATTAGTATGGTGCCATTTTTGTCAACCTAAAAATGTCCGCTGTGTGGCTGTATAACTAAGCAATTGCAACACTTAATTTATTATTATTATGATTATTTTTTAACATGATGACACTTCTATATGTGTGTTGTGTGTGTGTGTGTGATTGATCCAAAGAAGATGTCTTTGGTCCTAGCACCGTTAAAAATTTCAGCGGCGAACAACCAAAAGGAGTTCTGTTCCAACACAAATTTCATGGTCAAATTTTGTAGACCTCAAAAACAAATTGCTCAACTCAATCTTAGCTAACCATTCATCTTCCTTGAATTTGACCACTGCTTTATTACTCAAGTTTTTCAACTATGCTTGCAATATTAATAGTGCCCATTTCATATGGTTTATCTACAATTCATAAGTACTTCTTTAATTTCATAAGTTTCTTTTTAATTTTTTATTAGTATTTAAGTTTTTTTAGTAGAACTTTTAAAGATTAAATAATCTATTTTATCTCCGAACTTAAATTTTGGATTTTAGAAGTAGAGTTGAATTTTTTTACAAAATATTAAGATATTAAAAATATTATTTGTTTATTGGATTTTTTTTTCATAACATAACTTTAAAAAAACTCATTTATTAAAGTAATTTTATAGTTTTTAGTAAAAGCCCTCATTGAGAGCCAAAAAATTAATAATTTTTTTAGTGAAAATTTATTAAAAAATTATATTTAAATAACTTTATTTTAAAAAATTATACCAAACGAAATTTTAATGAAAAATAAGTCTCGTAATTATTAGGAGAAGGACAAAATTTAAGGATCAAAGGATGCATTGGGGATGAATGAACGAACCCATTTAGAGGATAGGAATCAAACTATCAAAGCTCCTAATTTCCATTCAAAGTGCCTTTGGCAGTCAGCTTTTGCTGGGGAGTTTTCATTCAAAGTCCCGCTTTTACACCGGCAATGGACCTACAAAAACAGCAACAAAGACGAAGGGATGGCAGTGATTGTCTCACAACAAAATTGTGAGTGGGTTAGTCTCGAGTCTCCCAGCAATTGCAATGCCCTTTATGACAAGGACAAGCAAAGGCCAAAGAGCCCACGGACTTTGGGACCCTGTGATTTTGACTCCAACAAGGAGGACTTACTTTTTGGGTCATAACAAGAACGTACAGAAATTGAAAAATAATAATAACACAACAACAAAGTTAAAGGGAAATTTACAACCGTCCATCTGATTGTTTTTTCTTTTTTAAAAATACACAAATACTTTTTTTTTCTCAGCGCTCCACCTGAAGTTTGCTTTTTGTTGTATTTTTCTACTTCCGTCTAATTTCCGTTAGTGGATTTAACGGAATGTTAACGAAATGACCTTTTTACCCCTCAAAATTACAATTTAACTCAAAATAAATGGAAATTGGAGATAAATTGGATGGATTTAATTTTTTTCAAAGGTGGATGCTAGAAATTGGAGGAAAATAGTATTTGTTGCTTGCTAAATTTAAAAATTTGTATTTATTTTTTTGAAAGAGAAAAAATAAATATAAATTTTCTAAATCTAGCAAGTAACAAACACTATTTTCCTCCAAAAAAATAAATACATATTTTCTAAATTTAGCAAGCAACAAACATTATTTTCCTCCAATTTCTAACATCCATCTTTGAAAAAAGTTAAACCCATCCAATTTATCTCCAATTTCTATTTATCTTGGGTTAAATTGTAATTTTGAGGGGTAAAATTGTCATTCCATTAAATTTACTAACGGAATTTAGACGGAAGTGGAAGAATGCAACAAAACTAAACTTTAGGTAGCGCGTTGAGAAGAAAAAAAGTGTTTATGTATTTTTGAAAAAGGGAAAACAAACAAGTGGACGGTTGTAAATTTCCCTTAGTTAAAAAAAAAAGTCAAAAGAAAAACCCCATTACACTTTAATTGACCCAAAAATTTGAGTTCCCATTTCTTGATATTGGAATATTGTTTGCTTGTAAACTGGAATTTAAGCAGATGCCATGCCACGAGCAGATGTAGACCCACCATTTTTTTGATGGTGCTTTCGGTGGATTCTTTGGATTCACGAGTGGGAGATTGAAACATACTCTGATTCATAATATTTTATGACTAAGAAATGAAGGAACACAGCAACACGAATTTGGCGAAAATGAAACCAGGGGACAATTAATCAACATCTCTGCGTCAATGCCCTAATGATTTAAAATACCACATGTCTTCACTATTTTTTTTTTAGTGAATGGTGAATTTGTATGCTCTCAAATTTCAAAAACATATCTTAATTAATCGTGGAAACTACTTGGAAACGAACCAAACATTTTAGCTTTCAATGCTACCAATCAGTCCAGAAAAAAAAATTCAGACTTAAATATATGTATATTATTACAATTTATATTCGTTTCAATAAAATGCGAAATTTAGACTAATTCATGCATTTGTATTGTCTTAAAGTCCCGCACTTAATGATTTGCAAATCTCTGTATTATGACATGGATCCATTGCCGACTGAATCTCAAGCCTGAGCAAAATTTGATCTCGTGCTTGAAAACATTATCATTGCATGCCCCGACAAGGTACCAACTAAGACTATAAGCTCGTCTAGATCATTCAAAAGGGAGGGGAGCTCGAAGAAGGTCAAAATTATGCCCAAAAAGTCAAATAGTTTTCACCCTTTTTTTTAAAAAAAAAATGTTTTATGACCACGGAGAGACGGTATTTGCATTTTTTTAAAAAAATTGGATTGAATCTAATCAACCCTAAAAGCATAAAAGCAAACGATTCATATTTTCTTGCTACATCTTATACTTTGTACGACCGTTGTCCCGAAGAAGCCAATAAAATGGTGGCTCGATTTTATTCTTGGTAAAACCTTACCACTTGTTGCGGAAAGAAAATGATGATAGCAACATTCATGAACCCATTAATGAGAATTCAAATGATCCCTTTTGTTTAAGGTCTAAAGCTACGGGATGATTTTACATTAGGATTTATCGTGGTTGGTTTTAATAATCCTTGACATTTTGAAGTTGTTTCATACATGTTGAATCGATGGCTTGGATGAATAATTATATGTAATTGCAGTTGACTTAGGGCTAGAGGTGTCGGATAAAGGATTTGAGTAAGTAATAATACTGTGATAGCAGTCTGAAATTTTCGACGACAGGGTTCAAACTTATTACCCATTTGGTGATAATGTTCATGGTATTATATTTGCCAAATTCCCTAGTTTAAATTAGGGATGGCAAAAATCCCTACAGGGACGGGTACCTTCGGGAATTTTTTTCATTCGGGGAGGTTATGGGGATAATTTCATACCCAATTTCTTATTCGGGGAAGGGATGAAGAATTTTTTTTATCCAATTTCTTATTCAGAAAGGGGACGGGGATGAAGTGAAATCTTCATCCCCTACCCATTTCCCCATTTTAATTTTTAATTTAATTTTTATTTTTTAAAATTACTAGTAAATAAATAATAAAATTTGAATCATAAAATTATAAGTATTGGTAAAAATAAAAAAATATCAAAATATTTATATTATTAAACTTTAGGCTTAATTAACTAATTAAAGTCCTAAATTTTTATTTAGGACATTAAAAAGACCGGACAAGTTCTATTAGCCCAAAACTTTTGTTTTAATTTTAATATTCATTAAATATTTTAAACTTAAATCTATTTTTTATTTATCCTAAATATATTATTTATTTATTTTTAGATGTTATAATTGCCCACAGCAAATCATAATTTTAATATCTAATATAATCTAATATTTGTTATTGATTTGCTTAGACTTAACTAATATCTAATATTTGTAAAGGGAATAGTCTACATTTATAAAGTGTCCACTCCACCATTAAAAAGTTAATTTTGAATTTAAATTTGATTTTATTTGTAACAATTTTGTATTAGGCTATTAATTTTTTCATGATAGTTTATATCATTTGCATGCTGCGTTACTTACAAATTTAATGTATGCGACTTTTGTAATAGATATTAATGTAAGATATTTTTGAACTTTACTTTTATTTGAATTTTTTATTTTAATATGATTAACTCAAAATCAAAAACAAAAAAAATGTATTAGTTATTCGGGAATCGAAGATCCCCTGTTATTATTCGGAGAGGAGATAGGGATTCTCTTAAATAATTTTGACGGGAATGGGGAGGGGACGGAGACATACGTAAAATATCAAGGATGAGTACAAGGAGATTGGTCCCCTCCTCTCCCCTCTCCTCCCCATTGTCATCCCTAGTTTAAATGACTTAAAATTCAATTTAAAGTCTCTGCTTATACTAATTTTAGGAAATTTTGGAGATTTTTAAGTTTTTCTAAGATATAGTCGGGTTTGGAATCAACTTCATCACCTTTTTTTGCTTTACAAACGGATTTAGATTACTTCAAGGTTTAGTAGCTAAGCAGAGTTGGCAAGCTTAGCTCGGTTTATTATCCAGTCTTTTCTATCAATAAGATTATACTTTAAAAGTTTGTTTCTTCCCATCCTTTCATATTTTCGGTCATCAATTTCATTCCTTCTTTTCCTCTTTTTTGGGTAAAAGCATCTAATTATTCAAATCGTCTTAACATGATAAGATCTCCCAAGAATGGACGGCTCTCACAATTTAGGCTTTGCCCGCTAACAATGGAGATTATCAAGACAGAAAAGCCAAGAAATGCTGATGCCAAATCCTAATCGCTCCTTGTCACCGAAAGAGAAGAAAATAAAAATAAAAATAAAAATAAAAAAGGGAAAAAGAGAAAGGTAGCCTAGGAAGCTTTTTTTTTTTTTTTTTTTGCAGTTATGTTATTATTAGTCCTGTTTAAACCGCTTCTTAACTATAACTTTGATTAATTTAAGTTTTGTCTGTTGAGATAAAGCTGTGGAAAAAGTTAATTTATTAAAGAGACGATAAGCTTAATGAAAAACGTGTGTCATATCAGAATCCTTTTTACTTGATCTTCACATTCTGTATGGTAATATATTCATTTGAAGATTTTATGGGATCCAAATTCTATGACAGTCAAGATTTGCACACGGACTTTATTAACAATGTGGTTTACACATGCATATATTCTAGAAAAAGTAGTCAAATCCATGTTGTTTAACAAAACTAATCAAAAACCTTCATGATGTTTTAAAATGCATTTGAATTCGCAAAATTGTGAACTTTTTTTTTTTTAAAATACGAATCTTATTATTTTACTCTTTGGTAGTTGTTTGGTGTTTGGAATAAAAATAACTTTAATTGTGTTAACTAATTGAATAATATAATTTTTTATCCATAATTAATTAAAAAATTGGGGAGAGTTTCTGAAATATTACGACAACTCTCTTATTTTTTCCTACAATTTTTCATTTGATTTTTTAAATAATCATGATTAAAAGAATTACTCATTTAGCAAATTACTTGAATATATTCATATTCCTAACATTAAACAATCACCATTAGTTAACTGATAAGATTTGTAAAAATTAATTGACATCTAGGAGAGATTTAAATGCGTTTTAAAATTATTAAAGAGGTTTTGATTAGTTTCATCAAACATCACAGAGGTTATATTCTTTTTCCCCATATTAGGTTAAGCAATAACAATAAGGATGTTATCTAGATAATCTCCTTAAAGTTTCAGTTAAAAATATAGCTTAGATTTTGATAAATGTGAATATCAGTTACTACTAACTATGCTTATGTGTCTTTTTACTAAGCACTTGAAAGGGGAAGCATCCTAAAAGTTCTTTGATGAAGATTTTGGTTTGGGTTCTTCGTTAAAGTTGTGTTGATCTTGCTTTGTTCGTGTAATTGTCGTCTCAACTAAAAAGCCGTTCTCATTTGGTTGTTAGTGTAAGAATGCGACAGCACGCGTGTGAAATTGACGGATGTATTTGGCGACCCACGCGTGCCTGTCGATGCACGTGTGTGACATGTGTGAAGTGAAGCCACGTCGGTAGACGCACCGCAATTAAATAATAAATGTATGCATGCGCACGTGTGAAATTGCCTGCCGACTGTAACTGTAGGGAACATGTGGTCGTTTATGTTAAACATCATTTGGGGGGAGAAAAAAGAACATTAATTGTTAAATGAATTGTGTAATATGTTTAGTGACAAAATTTATTACTTTTAAAATGATTGTTGGAAGAAATTTTATGGGTTCAAATAGTCTCATTCTTCTCAAAAGTTATTTAATAATTATGTTTTATTATTTTTTAAAAAAATTAATTTTTTAATCTATATATATTAAATAATTGCTAAATCATTATTACAAATAAAAAAGATTAGATTGGCATTGTACTCAAAGAGAACGACTAAAGGTATATTTGCTTAATTAGATTGAGAAGAACCCCCCATTGGTGTTTTTCTTTTACTTACACATGATATGTATGAAGTTGCTTATTCATGTCTAATCATTATTTAGCTCTTTTCAAGAACTCCTATGTACCAAAAAGAAAAAAAAATGATAATAATTAAATAAAGTAGAATACATTTCATAAATTTATCAATTTTTTTTATATGGAATGATGTTTATTATTTTTTTAAGTTTTGAAATAAATTCTAAATGAGAGGTTCTCGCATTATATATTTCATAAAATTCTCCCAGATGATTACTATGTTAGGATTTTTCTTTTTTTACAATGTGGGCTATTTTTTTCCCTAATTGTTTACTATCTACATAATTATTTTATCATATGAAATCAAATAAGAATTTAACTATACATGTTTATGGTATAACCATATATGTCCATCAAGACTAATTCGGAAAAATACACTAACACTAATATTGATGTGGAGATATAAACACTAATATTTATATTTTTTACTTTAATTTTTTTAAGATAACAAAAGCCTACTGCTAAAACAAGGCCTTAGTGGCATGGAGGCGTTCGATAAAATGTGAGTAATTTTTTTAAGAATATTATCGTTTTAACACTTCATATTTTTTGATATATCACTTTATCATTAAAATTTTTTGACAATTATTTTTTTTACTTAATGTTTTAATTTATCATTTTACTACCAAATCGTAAGTCTATTAAAAAATTACTGATGCTATAGGAGTATCTAAGAATTTCAGTCATATTCAACATTTTAAAAATTTCACAAGGTATAATATCTATAATTTATTAATTATTTATATATATAAAATAAGCTGGTAAAGAGATTATTTCTTTGTATGATAATCAGGATTCAGGGCTGTTTTTAAAAAATTTTAAAAATGTTGGGAGTGGTAATTTTATAAACGTTGCTGTAACAGTTAATAGATTGAGTGAAATCACTATAGTGGCAATTGTGTGAAATTGAAACCGTTGCAGTTTGGTAATAAAATTAATAAATTTTCTCAAAATTTTGCCCAGCTAAGCCTTCAAAAAGTTTACCGATTAGTTTGAACTCAAATATCTAATCATATAAACTGTTTGAAAATTATTCCATTAAATATTTAGAGATAACATTTAGATGCGGTATATATATATATATATATATATATATATATATATATATATCACGGCCGCGATAATCGGAGTGGATAAGATTTCCAGAATAGAAACTTTTTAAAAATTATAATATTAATTTTTAAAAAGTAAATCAAAAGAATTTGCGAGGAAAGTAACGTGATGTAGCGCAAGTGCACGGAGGGGCAGTGCTTCCAAAACGACAAACGTGTCCCCAGAGGCGCATATTAAGTGGGAAAGGCAGACTCAAAGATTTGGGTCAGTGGGGGACAGTGATACAAAATCGACATGTGTAGGGTTGGCCCTACTCTTTTTTCAGATCGTACGGTGGAATCTAGCTGAAAAGAGGCCAGTTGTATCGGTGTTTCCATTTACGTGACAGCTTACCGCTTTGCCTTTGATTGACATACGTGGGGTGGCGGGCAGAGCACCTCGTGTCATTGTCCGTATCCTGATATTCTCCCCCGATAAAGAACGGTAATAATTAATTGAGTCCGCCTAAGTTACATTTAACGTATCTTACGGCTGACCTGCAAAATCATCTCGCACCCTATACTCTTTATTATTTATAATTCATTCATAAATATTATAAAATTTTTTATCTTGTAAAATTTCGTTGAACCCCTTATATAAGAGGTTCAACTAATTTTTACAAGACGAAACGTTTTATAATTCTTATAAATAATATAGAGCACAGGGGGCTAATTGATATTTCAAATTATAAATATTTTGATTTAATTAGATAAAAAAATTTTATAGCCACATGCCATCTGTTACATTATTATATATTTATATTAATTGGATGATCAATTTTACTAAATTATCGTAAAAGCCCTTGACGGGTGAGCACGGCCGCAGCATCCGCAAGCGACTATTCGGATTAGGTTCGAGCAGCTAGAGGTAGCTGTCTGAAAAAGCAGATGCAATATGATTGAACGCACATTGTGCGGCACTCTGGCCCTGGCTGTGCCACTTGTGGGTTGCTTTTGAACTGTCGGACAAAATTAGGCAGCCAGCAATTTGTGAAGCTTTTAAAGTTTTACCATGGATGGAATTTGAAACTTGTAAGGAACCAATCAAAAAGAAAATGAAAGTGCACCAGTAGCAACTTGCATTAATGCAAGATTCGTCATGCGCGTCACACTAAAGCCATTGACAACCCGATGATCATTGTCAAAAGTCCAACACGATTTTCATAAGAAAAGAGAGACGTAACGTAACGATCATCTTCTCAATTTAACAATTCGAATGAAGCAATGTTTTGATTCAATCGTAGACAACAGCTCGAATGGAAAATCGGCCATACCCTTAAGTTATTACAAGAACAAGAAAGGTGCGGCCGTTGTGTTTATTGCATTATATAATAATAATCAGCGTCGATACAGGATGTTTCAAACGGTTCCGTTCTTCCTAGAGTGCAATTCCCTATGTAATAGGCCCATCCAATCAGAGGATGTTCAAGTTTGCCAGAGGCAGCAGCACAAAGCTCCAAGCAGATAGATCATCGTAACAAAAGTTTTTCATATTTCATGCATCGATGACTTTGTACGACTAAGTATATTTACATTCCAATTCAAGAATGAAACCCAAATTTGCTGAAACACAAACCATTGAAAACGACATGATTTCACACACACAGACCATTTCGAAGAATGAGCCTCCGCCGAAACCTGTAAGATGCTGAGCATTCATCCACACAGCATAACTCTGTAAGATATGATCCCCACAGAAGCATAAGATCATTTACGATAAAATGCATAAATGAAGTGAAATCAAGGTGATGCATAACAACATCATACAAATGGCTACTTAGTTCATTGCCAACAATTAAAATCTTTTTGAAATTTTTGAGCAGAGACATGATAAAATGCATTAACGAAGTGAAATTAAGGTGATGCATAACAACATACTCCATACAAATGGCTACTTAGTTCATTACCAACAATTAAAATCGTTCTTGAAGTTTTTGAGCAGAGACAGCTCTAAACTAGAAACTGAACTAATTAGGACCGACATCACAAGTTCCAAAGCAGATATTATGATCTAATTGGGATGGTTGCTGTAAAATGGCCAGGTAAGCTCTGTCACCAGGGCTCCTCTGGGAACCATGTTCAGTCCTCAGCTGGAGGTGAACGACTGCAAAACAGAGCGCATGAAGAGAAATATGTCAATTAAAGATATGGTGGCTAAAAAACAAGCAGAAAATAAATCAAAGATGACCAAACAAACCTGCGGTATCTCTCATTGATAGGGCTGTCAGCTCCATCATAACCAGGGCTATCCCTAGGTTCAGGCATTGAATTTGGACTGGGAACACGACCATTGTCGGGGCTAGGCCTCTCTCTTCTATAGGGACTTCGGCTGCCTCCACGACCGTTTTCAGGACTAGGCCTCTCTCTTTCATATGGACTGCGGCTGGGGCCACGACCATTGTTAGGACTAGGTTTCCCCTTACGATAAGGACTAGGACTGGATCCATGACCATTCTCAGGACTACCTCTGTCCCTCCGGTAAGGACTACGGCTAGGGCCTCGACCATGACCAATAGCAGCTCTCTCTTTCCTGTAAGGACTGCGGCTGGAGTTACGACCGTAATCAGGGCTACCCCGATCCCTCCTATAGGGGCTTGGGCTTCTAGCACGACTATAATCAGGGCTACCCCTCTCTCGCCTGTAAGGACTTCGGCTAGAGCCACGGCCATAATCAGGACTACCTCTTTCCCTTCTATAGGGACTTGGAGATCTCCTCCTACCCCTATCTGGTGACCTATCACGATTTCTATCAGGACTGTGTCCATTTCTCCGGTCATCGTCATCACGAACTGCATATTCCACTGAAATAACTCGATCCGTCAACTTGCTGTACAAAAACAACAGTCCAGTATGATTATCTAAAAAACCAGCAACAGTTGAGAAAACTGTAATTCAGACCCAAAAAAAAACATAAATAAGACTAATTAAAATCTACCTCATGTTTGTAGCATCCAATGCTCTGGTGGCATCCTCCTGCACTTCATATTGAACAAATGCAAAATTCCTTCTGATCCTAACACTTATTATTTTTCCATATGGCTCAAAGTGCCTCTCTAAGTCCCTGGTGCGCGTATGATATGGATCAAAATTAATGACAAACAAGGTCTTTGAAGGTCTTGTATTTGTTGAAGGTCTTCTTGCGCTTGAACCCCCCCCAGGCCTTCTGATTCCTCGTTCATGCTACAACAAACAAAAAAAGAGCTTAAATAAGATGATTAATCAACACTATAAATATAAGATAAATGAAAAATATCAATACTAGAACTAGCAATGACATTACCTTTGTCCATTCAACACGAAGTCTGCGTCCCTTACGACCGAATTCAGTTCGATCGAGCCCTCGAATTGCATCCTCAGCATCTCTCTCATCATCCATATAGATAAACGCAAATCCTACATTACAAGCAAGAAAAGAAACAAGGTTTAATAAACATTTTTTTTGTCATTTTCTATGAATGTTAACAACGGGACAACAAAGTTGAGGATCCTCCCGCCAAAAGGAATCTTCACTATGAGATGGCATTTTCCTCTTCAGCAACATACAAACCACCTTAAACTCCTACCTCAGAATAAAAAATTTGGCAACCTCCGTGAAATCTATAAACTAAGTGACCAGCAAAAGTAGTAACAGACCTTCTGAGATGTATTAAGTGATGTCAAGGAACAAGATTCCAAAAGTGGATGTCTCATGGGAGGTCAATGGATAGAGTGCCTTCCCCATCTATTCTGTTGCCTCTGCTGTGAGGTCGGCAATGTTTCTAGCTTGAAACATGTCTGAAATTGGAGGCTGGGCAAAAGTCATGAGGAATGAAAAGGCAATAAAAATGTGGGATAGTTGTGCCTTTGCGGATGAGAGTGACTCTTCTTGAGAACAAGAAGAGGATGCTCGTCACAGGCAGTTAATGAAATTCTGATGTGTGCATCCATTAGCCGGGAGTATGGATATCCCAAGAAAATCCTGCGTCAAAGAAAATGTTGAGTATGGGGGTTTATGTTTCAAAAAAGATACTTGCTTTTTTTCTCAAACATATCCTGAACCCCCACTGGATCTCAACAAGGGATAGTTGCTGTTTCCAAGTACACGCTCTGGATCACGTAAGGATATAGATCTGAACGATTATGACGATGAAACTGCCACCTTCATGGATGGGACATAGGACCCACCAGATTGCCATGTCACTGAAGGACTTCACTGCCTTTTACGAATTGTGTGGTGTAAAAGATCATCTATGTCCTTTCAAGATAATACGCTGACAGATTATAAGGATTGAGATCATTTATGTTTTTTCATGCGTGGAGTTCAATTACACATTATATGGATAAAGGTCATTTTAAATCCACAATGATGAACACATTCACCTACTACACCAACTTACAAAATAGTAGTTCCATTCAAAATATGACCATAGAACGTACAACATAGCAAGTACTCAAACAACATCTTTTGCACGTTTCTTCAATTGGGGGGGGGGGGGGGGGGGGGGAAGTTCAAATACAGCAGAACCTCAATAAATTAACAGCATCAGGACCAACAAATTTTATTAATTAATCAAGTTATAATTTGGCATGTTGACCCAAGTGGAGATTCGCAAAACCTATTATTTAATCGAGGTTTTTATTTTATCAAGGTTCTACCGTACAAGAGTTTGGTTTGATAAGCACTGCAACACAAAATCATTTATACAACATAAAATAAATTATTTAAGCTCATTTCATAAAAGACTGCAAACTTTCAGAAACTTTTTTTCGTGATACTATACTATTAAAAGTTTTGATACTCAAAATCGGTGATGTTTTGAAGTTACAAAGTTCTTTAAAAGATTCATTTGCTTGCCTGAGATAATAAATCTTCCATGTCCCTAAAAACTCATTCAATCCTACAATTTCTGAGCAAACTTTACATTTCTTGTCCAGCTAACTTTCAACAAGAAAGCTGCAATAATAGCCTAACAAAACCATAATAGAATAATGTTAGGAGAGCAGGCAAGCTTACCAGACTTCATGTCCACTCTATCAACTTTTCCATATCTTCTGAAAAGCCGCTCCAGATCAGACTGACGAGCATCATACTCAAAGTTCCCACAGAAGATAGGCCTCATCATAGCTACTAACAAAATGACACAAACTTTTTACTGCATTTCTTAAGTAAAAATGAAAACAATTAAAAAAAAATACCACAAGAACAAAGCACTGTTTCTTAAGATATATTGACCAATTTGCATCAATAGGAGACAAAATCATCATTTCCCCATTCAAAATTATACAAAATATTCACCCATTTCCTTTATATGCTCTTGTAATAAACTTAAAGTCGGTTATTTTCCATAAAGAAAACAAGCGTGAAATCATCTTCAGGCATAAGGCGAATAAATGTACAGTAAATTCTACATGTCATAAAACCAAAGATATGTTATAGTAATTTTTTATTCATCATACAAAATCAATTATATCACAAACAAAGATGTAAAAGACTAGCAAGATCCACATCAATTGTACAAAGATTCAGATAAACACCAATCAAGATCTAGATCTACAGTAAAACAAATCATAAAACTCAGATCTGAGCATATCTTGACGCTTAGTACTAACAAACTAAAGACAAACCGTAACAACCAATTGAAATCCTTAAATCTACCTACTTTTCTCTCTTTTTCTCGCGTTTTCTCGGTTACCGAAACGCTAGAGAATACGAACGAAATTTAACAGTTAAACAGAAGGAAATAAAAAGGTTAGTGAGCCGTTCGGAGTTTACCTTCGAAAGCGGCGATTGATAGCTGTGAATGTGATCTTCGAAAACCTAGAACGTGAAGTCTTCTAGGGAGATTTTTTTTTTGAACCGGCCAAATAGAGTGTGAATAAACAATTAACAGATAATGACATTGATATACGGAGACCCATTTAGACATTGCCTTTTCTTTCTTGTTATTTACCAAAGTAGCCTTTTTGTTGAAAAGTTCGTAAATTCAAAATTGACCCCAAATTGATTGTATTATTTCATATTTACCCCTCGTATTATGACCCATAATATGTTAGTGCACCATCATATTGTAATTAAGTTTTATTTTTTTGTTTCATTAGAGAGTACAATATAAATAGTGATAAATATAATAAAATATGTATGATAAATAAACTCAGCAGATTACTTGAACTCTTATTTTTTTAATTTTTTATTTAAAAATTATTAATTGGTAAAATTCATATATTTGTCAATACTTTAGCTTCCTTAATATTTGAATTTGGATAGCCAACCAAGTAAAAGTATTTAAATCAACTCAACTAATCCTTTGGGGGTAAAATATAATAATACTTATAATATAAAATTTAATGTTTAAATATTTGAGTTTATGTTCGGCAACTAAAATAAAAATATTATATTCTGCACTTGGCTCACTGAAACTCACATCCATGTGAGTGAGTGAGAAAATAATTTATGATGTGATTAATTTGTGATTCTCATCACGTGTTAAAAAATTAACCTAATCTTAGAATTATTTATGTCGGTTTTTATATATTTAAATAATATAATTAATCATGTTTGACATACAAATATAATGGGTACAATAAGTCAATAGATTAATTTATTTTACAAGTGGTAATAGAAGATTATGATTCATCATCACAAATTGACAAAAGAGAAAAGTTTCAAAAATAGGTTAAAATATTGATCTCATAATAACTTCTTTTCTTTAGAAAAATATCATGAAAATAAGTTCAAAGTGATGTCACCGACTAATAAACAGTACTTAATTACTGGGCATGAATGTGGCATTTAGTGAAAGGTGCCGTTATGAAGAAAAGATATTTAATTTGGGTACAAAATGAAATAAGGATTTGTGGAATCGCGATGTATAAAATAATAATTTAGGAGGCAGGGGGTTTTCTTAATAAGATAATAAGTCAATAATATAGAGAGAGAACGGGGCCAACAAATATAAATAAATAAAATAAAAACAAACGAAACTTCAAGAGCAACTTGCTTGCCATGGGCCCAAGTGCTCCCAGCAATCTGCGCTGTAGCAAAAAATATCTCAGCAGCGACGAGTTGGGGAGACTTAAGAGTGAATTCGGACACTGGTCTGATCGGCTGGCGAACTACAAATATTTCATTACAACTCGTTTATCTATTTATCATTACGGCAGCGAGGCTAGCAACAATTTGTTTTTTGGGTGGGTTGGATTGTTTTAATTAAATTTTTTTATTTGTTTGAGAGAATTTATTAATAAAAAATTAAAAACACACTTAATAAAAAATAGAATAAGTCATTTTTTTAGAATACTTGTTCTGTACAAAGGAAATTATTGAAATTTGTAATTGCTATTTAATTTTAATTTTAAAAGCTTAAACTGAGACAGAGAGTAAGATTGGTAAATTGTGGACCTGAGCAGGGACTTGAAAAACCCAAGCCGAAGCTCATATTATTACTAAAAAGCTCAAGCTTTTTAAAAGCTTGGACCAGACCTGAGCTTAAAGGGTATGGGCTTTTCATTAATTATCAAATATATTTTTATTAAAATAAAAAAATAAAATTAAAGAAAATTATCCAATTAGTAATAGAATAATAATCTAATATCCAAAATATTAGTAACACAACATAATAAGTTATAAATTTTAATATAAAAATATTAATTTAATATTTTGAATTATTTTTTATTTTAATTTATTTTATTTTTTATTTATAAATACATGCTTTTTAGGCCCTTAACCCAGCCTAATGTATGCAAGCTTTATATTTTTCAACCATATTTAGGCCCAACTTATACAGGTTTGGTTTCAAACTTACAAACCAGACCGGGGCTAGGCTGGCCTGAGCTTTTTCGCCGACCCAAATAAAGAGATACGAAAAGAGAGAACTTAAAGTTGAAAGTAGTATGAATTGTAGTAAAAATTTAACTATAAATGAAGAAGCGGCATAGCTAACTAATAAAATTTCTTATATATAGGTTTCAATAAGGTTTTTTTTTTTTTGTTTAAGAGGGCTAAGTTGGGCTAGCCTTTGATTAGCTTCATCCCTAATCATTATAATACAATTTTCTAATATTACAATAATAAAATAAAATTATGGAGAATGTAAATAGATAGTTCTATGATGACTCAGTCATGATATTTGAATCATAATGAGTTGAATATGTTTTCAAATTATAAATCTGTTGAAACTTCACCTAAAAATTTGTTTATGGTGCAATCCGGATCTTAGGAGCTATAAAAAAGAACAAAATGAAAATTTGAAATGCTATACGTATAACAATTTGGATTTATCTTGAAATAATTGCAATTCTTTCTTCTTCTTTTTTCATCATACTTATAGAGACTCGAACTTCTGCACACATGTGTAAGGAGAAGGGAAAAAAAGAAGAAGAAGAAGAAGAAGTGGTTTATCACTTTATTTATGATTCCAAAGTTGGTATTTGATTTAAGTGCCATCACAAAAATTTAAAAACGAGTTATATGTGTGATGGAAAAACTTCGGGTATTTATGATAAATTTTATTGATGGTAAAATTTATTTGTTTTAAAAAAATTATCATGCTTACCAAATAATGTTGTAATTTCATTATCCACAAATGATAGTTTAGTTGATTAGCCTCTTGTCATAGAAGTAATATCAAATATCAACGGTTCAAATTCAAGCAGTACGTTAAACATATATAAGTTAGCATCATATATATATATATATATATCAATGACCAATATTGACGAAGGAATTAATGCTATTAATTAGAACCTCACAGACTAAAGGACTAATGACCTAAACTTCTGACTTGACAAGTGTGATTCAAATTTGCGACAACATGAAATAAACCTATAGCTCTAGTACATATATATATATCAAGATTGATTGTTGTCATATACAAGGATCGAAATGGCCATAATTGCCTTCTTGATGATGATCTGCATAAACACTGCTGCTGAAAACGAGCTGATTAAATATCTTGAACGTGATGACGAAGCTCTTGTGCATGAGAACTGAGAACAGCAATTTCAGCTCTGGCCTTTATCAGCTGGCTCTCCGCATTGTGTATCTGTTGTTGCAGAAGACTGATCATTCTAACACATCCGTAAACTGGATCTTGAACTCGACACTGTGCCTCAATGCAAATGGCATCTGCTGCTCCCGCTCGTAGCTCCACTGGCAGGTCCTGTTTCATTAATAACGTAAGCATTTAAATAACTCAAAACAATTGGATGGTTTGAACTCCAGGCCTCTTGCATTGTACCAACTAAACTAGCTCGCTTCCACAAAAATATTTGGTATTTTTCAGATTATAAAACTTCAGAAAAGAAATAAATTAACTAAATTACACAACATACACAGGGTTTGCAAAATATATTGATAAATAATACCTGAAGCATATTTCCAACTTTGCTGGAGCCATAGATTTTGTGAACGCAAGCGAATCTATGAGGGTCATTGGCAGGGAAATAAGGAGCGAAAATGCAATCTGAAGGGCATCTTCTTCTCAGATGTCTGCAAGCTGCACAGCGACTAGAAGTTGACATAATCGCTTGCAAATATCTTTACCAAGTTACGTAACCACAAAGATCCTCTCGAATGTTTCAGATTTTTTTTTTATTTCTTGAGGAAATCTAAATGGAGATTCTTTTTTTAAAGGGTTTTAAGAGATTTTGTAAGGTTATAGCTTGTTCATAGTATTTGTATAGCAAGTGTAATTAGCTCTTTGAGAGATTTTCCAACGGCTATTTTCCATTTTTGAGAATTTGGAATTTGAGAAAGGAAAGTTTGGGAAGATGAAAATTGACTCCTATAGTATAGGAGGAATTAGAAGATTTGCAAATTGGGAAGAGTAGATTTTATTTTTTCCCTTTTTGGGGCAAAAAATAAAAAGGGTCAACACGGTTGGGCCTTTTGAGCCTTCCATACAATGGCCTTACTCCACTTTAGACATCATGATCAGTAAAAATTCTTTGGTACGAACATTCGCAATTTAGGAAATGAGAATTATCTTTATTTAGTATTTAGTTGTTAAACATGACACACACAAAAAAAAAAATGATTGTCATTGCGTTACGTGGACACAATGTAATGCTGGATCGCATTGCATTGAATTGTTTTTTACAATAATGAAAATAAATATTGAATGCAGTTTATATGTTATTCAATAGTATATATAATTTTTTTAATAAAAAAAATGTTATATCCATGATTTTAGAGTGGAATTTATGTACTAGTTTTGCATTGTTTACTTCCTTTAATATTGATGTTTTGCACTTGATAATAGTGATTTACTTGTGTTTTACTTTTGTAGGTACAATTCTATTGATTGGTAATAAAATTGAGCTACAAGATGATGTTTAAGGATGATTGTTCTCTTGGATAAATTATGAGCATCAAAAGAATTTTATTGATAAGGCGTGAGTGTGTGCTGTCAAATATGGATCTGCAGTTTTTAGTTTAACGTGTTTTATATTTTTAGTTATTTTTTTAATTATGAATTTAATATTTCGAATATTAGTATTTTATTTTAAATAGAATTCTAGAGGAGAATAGAGAGAGGATTTAAGGGAGAAATCTATTTTGAAAAGGGGGACTTTTTTTTTTGGAAAAAAGAAAGAAACCCTATATTTAAATTTTTCTTTTCTCTTTATGAAAAACTAAACCTATTATTTTGGTTAAAGGATAATGAAGCTTTGATTCATCACTACTATGAGATCTTTCTTATGCTTTAATTATTTTATTGATTTTTGGGTATTTGTTTATTCTCTTAGTTGTTTTTATGATTATGTTTGTTAACTAGGTAATTGGCCACTATTTAATTATCAACTTAATCTATTGTTAATTAAAGGATTCATCGTATGAAATTTTTAATGTTTGTGGCAAATAACATAGCAGTGAGCTGTGTTATGAAAATAAAGAATCTAATTTAAATGAATCATCGTATATGTTGATTAGAATTTGGGTCTCTCCGGTCTTTCAGATTGTCAATTGTTTAAATCATATGATCGTATCTAGGGTTGTCTATTGATTAAGAAAATAATCAAGATTGTTCCTTGGTTATCGACTAGTTAATGAGAGATTGACTATTAGAGGATCTCAGTAGCTATAACCGATCTATTCATAAGTAATATTAATCTATATTTAAATCAATGATCAATAGTCGAATCAAGTTAAGTTAATTCCTTCAACCAGAGCTTTTTCTAATTTGAATTATAACTTTAATTTGCATTCTTGTTATTTTAATTTAATTTTTATTATTGTCAACAATTCTCCCATTTTACGTTTTACATTTCAAAAGGATTTAAATAATTACTGATCTTTGTGGATACGACCCTACTCAATCACTGTATACAATTTATTTAGAGTAGGTATTTATTTTTGTTGTCTTCGACAACCATCAATTGTGTTACGTGGACACAATGTAATGCTGGATCGCATTGCATTGCATTGTTTTTTACAATAATGAAAATAATTATTGGATGTAGATTATATGTTATTCAATAGTATATTTGATTTTTTTAATTGAAAAAATATGTTTTATCCATTATTTTTTTGGGTTCGGCTATGTTAGAACCGCTCTAAGATAAAACATATTTTTATGATTATACGATTAAAGTTATAATAAATTTTTTATTATATATTACTTTACATACGTGGATGTGATTCGTATTCTAGTTTAGAACAGCTCAAAAGTAGTCATAGTCAATTTTTTTCATATAAATATATATACATGATGATTTTATTAGGTCAGCATATGAAGGCAATGCTTATGCACTTCTGCTAAAGTCTATCCCAATATTTCAAGTCCAGTGTCTAATTAAAAGAAATATTAGAAAATTAATTGGCCAAGCTCTTGAGAGCAAAGACTAATTACTTAATCAATTAAATAGAAACGAGCTATTATTAGCTAATTAAAACTACTCAACTATAAGTTAAAAGTTACTTCACTCAATTTATTTAAAACAAATGGTGTAATTCTCAAGTGACTTGAAAAGAGGCAGCCTTTTATTTAGGGTAGACACTAGAATTTATGGCTAGCTAGAACATTTTAGAAGAGCACTCTTTTGCAATAGTACTGCATAATTTCTATAAATAATTGGTAGGGAAATTGCCAATTTTCCTCCTACACTAATTAACATATACTATTTTCTCCCCTACTGTTTTTATAATAGCCAAAACCCCCCATGACAGCATAAGTTTATAATATTACTCTTATTTTCAACTACTATTTTATTTATATTTATTATAAATTAAATAAATCACATGAATAGAATTTAAAAAAATTAAGTATTAAAAACAAGAAATATATGTTTTGATATGAGCAAAAAAATTAATTATCAAATTTTTTTCTTGTACTTATTTATTTTGTGAAAATTTTCTTATAATAAATATATAAGAAAATTATTATAAAATGATAAAAAAATTATTATAAGAATGAAAAATAAAAATTTATTATAAGATAAATAATAAAATATTTTGCCTATACTTTTTACATTTAATTTTAAAATATTACACCATGTTTATTATAAGAAAATGTTCACAAAATAAATAATTACAAGACAATTTTTATTTTTTCTCATATCAAAACATATATTTATTATTTTTAATATTTAATTTTTTTATTTAGTTTCTACTCATATAATTTATTTAATTTATAATAAATGTAAATAAAAGAGTAGTTAAAAATAAAGATATTATTGTAAACTTATACTGTCAGGGGGATTTTTGGCCATTATAAAAACAGTAGGGAGGTAAATGGTATATGTTGATTACTGTAGGGGGAAAAATGGTAACCTCCCTAATTGATAATTATTATATCTTAAATTTAAGACAAAACTGCATAGACAATAAACAGAGATGGCAATCAATTTGAGAATTTTAATTAATCTTTAGACTACTTCTAAAACCCAATTGAGGCTTTGTTATAACTTTTCAAATAAAATTTATTTAAGTTGAACTTTTATTAGCAAAACTTTTACAAATAAAACTTTCACTAAAAAAAAAATTTAGTTGTTTTGTTGTTAATGAGAACTTTTATTAAAAATTACACAAGTTTTTTAAAGTTATGCTATGAAATAAATAATATAAGATTATTAAATAAGAGTAATGATACAGCCACAAACTCTTGTACAAACTTATTTTATACAAATTGTTGTGGCATTAATTCATTAGTTGAATGAAAATACAAAATAATAAAAATAAATCATGTGGGTCAAGAGATTTTAATTCAACTAATGAATTAATGCCACATCAATTTGTACAAGAGTTTGTGGTTGTATCATTACTCGTCAAATAAATAAATGATATTTTAGATAATTGAATATTTTTGAAAGTTTTTCAATCTCTACTTCCAAAAGCCTAAAATTTAAATTTTTTATGGTAGAGGAAAAATAACTTATTTAATTTTCAAAAGCTCTACTAAAAAAAAATCAAACAACAATAAAATTTTTAAAATAACTTATAAATTAAATAAATACTTATGAAATTAGATAAGTCATATTAAACATGTACTAAATGTATCTTCTGTGTCTAATAATTATATCTTAATTTCTAATTAAGAGGTATTGTTGTTTTATGCAATATAACTTAAGTAATGTTTGAAAACCATGGGCTGTACGCCGGTACCTGGTTTTGCATTGTAGTAACTGCTGTTTTATGATTTGGCATGGTATAAGTTATTTTGAGTTAATTAATAATTATGTGATAAGTTCAAATTTATTACAATTTCTTTTATTCTTCTGAAAGAGAATAATTCATAAATTTCATTAATGGTGTTACTTCGTAAGATGCTTTTCTTCGAGGCAAAAAGCCCGCCCAATTGGCCCAACAAATGGAGCGCTGCGACGCGGGCACGTTGCTTCCACTGACCGGGACTCACGGGTTTTGTAAGAGACCCCCCGTTACTCTTCGGCAATGACTTAAAATAGGTTTAAGTTTTTATTTAATTTCTAAAGTTTTGAAAATCTAAGAAGAAAGTGGAATTATTGGGAAGTATATATTTTAATGTACGAATAATTATATATTTAAATCAATAACAATGAACTTGTAAGTACTAAATTCTTCATTTTTGCCCTATTATTATGTAATAAGAATTTGTTGGAGAAATTTAAGTTATTATAAATACTTTAGACGATTATAAATTAAGTGCCAATGATTTTTTTTTCACCAAAAAAGTTTAACTCATACGTGATGAAAAATTAGCGACAAGTGGCAATCTATCACCAACAAAAATGATTAATCGTTATTACTGTTAACCGTTAGTCGTTAACAATTAATGATAGTTGTCGTATTATTTTCCTAGAAAGTTGTGTCGTTTTCTTTTTAATAACTATATAGTCGTAATAATCAAACTATTAGATCAGTTTTTTCCACGTGTAAGCTAAATAATATCTACGGAATATTTGGAACATAATTATTTTCTTCTCAATCATTAAATAATGTTAAAACATAATTAAATATATTCAGGAAATCATTTAAAAAATCAAAAAATCAACTTCATTTAACTCTCATATTCTAAAACCATTTTAATAAACTAAAAAAGATTGAGTACACTATAATTTCAAGATTTTTTTAATAATTTCAGCAATTAGATAATTGTCAATTTTCGACATAAAAAAGCAAATAAATCCCAAAATAGAAAACAAAAAAACTTAGAATAATCATTTACACAAAAGATTGCAAAATCTTCTTTAAAAAGAACTCTTTATAATCATCTGTCAATTGTGGTAATTTGCATTAATTATTAAATTTGCTCTAGATTTTCGACATTAATTACTTAAAATTTCAGGGGGTGTGAACCCTGGTGTAGATATATACCGTTTTTTTTTTTTAAAGAACAGATGGGTTGGAAGAAACTAAAAAAAGAAAAGAGAATTAATTAAAAAAACAAAAAGATAGAAAATTGTATACTACTGTCCGTCTTTTTAGCATTGTAAAGCAACATTGCGACATTTGTAACACCTTCTTTCAAGCCACCTTTGGCACTACCACCGTCTTCTTCTATAAATTTCCCCTTCTGCTGTTGCAAATTTCTCAGACCATTGAGTAGTGAGACTGTGAGAGAGTCAAAATGAGTCAAACTTTCTTGACAAAGCCATCTTTTGTTAGATTCAATATCTTGGTTGTGGATGATGATTCCACATCTCTTTCGATTGTTTCAGCTATACTTAAGTTTTGGGATTATGATGGTATATTTGATCAAAATCTCATTCTCTTGTATCATCATATATCATGTTTGCTAATCATCTTTATTCACGATGATTTTCACAAAACATTTTGCCTGCACAAATCATCTATTGTGCTATATTTTGCCGTTTTGGCTATCGTCTATCAGATTTATCAATAATGTTTTGACATTTTGGTTTCTCTTCTCTTAAAAATGCAATTTTTTTTCTCATTCATCTAATTATTCTTCTGTTTCATTTGACAATTCTTTTGCATGCATGAAAGGTTTTAGAAGTTTTTTTTTTGTTTATTTCAATCACTTCCCATCATGCTGTTGAAGCGGTGATGATTCTAGTAGTGCACAAATCCATGATTTATCTTTCATTTTATGACCCATAAATCAAAATTTCAAAATCTTTTCTCGCTATAACCACCCAACACTGTAGATTCAATTAATTTTCCTCTTATATTTTACCGTGTCTTTTAAGATTTTTTATTCAACTAATTTCTTTAATTACGGTGTTCATTAGTCATAGTTTGTAGTTATAATTTGTCTACTTATAATTAGTGCTTCATGCATATATTTTTAAAGGGGTCAATAATAGTCACTACGTCCCCTAATTAGGTGTAACGCCTCTCTTTTTTTTTTCTCACTCTTCAAACCATCAAGGTAACTAAAAAATAATAATTTTACTCATTCTTCAAAGTAGATTTCAAATGTTAATTTTTTTATTTATATTATTTATAATTTGAAAAAAGGTGGGGTGAGCAAACTTGATATCGATTTCTAGTCCCCTACCGCCTCCCAAGATTTAAATTAGATAGCTAACCCAAAAAAACTTTTTGAAAACCACTAAGTTAATCCTGGTTCTAAAATATATTTCATATCTTAGCTTTATTAGTATTATGTTTCAAAAAATCTTCATATAAGGCAAGTGAATGATTTGTAAGGATATATATCTATATGGGTCGACTCTTTGGTAAATGAACTGAAAAATTCAAACACTATTATTATTATTATTATTATTATTATTATTATTATTATTATTATTATTATTATTATTATTTACAGTCTCTGTTGTTTCAATCAATTGCTTCCTTCGTTAGTTTCATGTTTCAAGGATATATCTTTACATGATAAATAATTTTTGCATGCATGCATGGCTTTTCAGCGTTGTACAAATTAAAAGATTTCTTTTGTAGTAGTGCATCAAAGATTTAACCTTTTTCCAGGGAAGATTTGGCTTCTGCAATTAGAGTTAGTTCATACTTAGCTTTATCTATCGAACAGATGATTTTTTTTTCATTTTTACTTACTTTTTATGTTTGTTCCATACGTTAAATATAATTTTCTTCTTGGTCTTGGCATCTCATCTTTTATTACATGATGAAAGCCAGCTAGCTACAAAATGAGCCTTCACTCTCTTCATTTGTTCTCTCCAGTAATAAAGATGCATTAATAAAAAATATTAGATATACTTTTGTCGGGTAGTTATTATTATTGCATGCTGATTTTTAACAGTCCTCTTTCTTGAATTTCAGTTGTGACTGTGACTCGCCCGGTTGAAGCATTAGCTACAGTCCGGATTCAAAGAGACATCGACCTCGTTGTCACTGATCTCCACATGCCGGAGATGGATGGGATTGAGCTTCAGAAAGAAATTAATGAAGAATTCACTCATTTGCCTGTCATGGGTAAGTTTAATTTCATTAATAATTAATTAGTATTAGGAAATTATTCTTTTTAATTATGTAAAGCATATACTAATATCATTATTTTAAATTAAATTTTGCAATTTTGTCTAATCAATTTCAATTTCAGTAATGTCCTCTGATGACCGGGAGAGTGTGATAATGAAGGCCCTAGCAAGTGGAGTTGCGTTTTATATATTGAAACCTTTGAACCCGGATGATCTAAAAAATGTGTGGCAATATGCTA
Source organism: Citrus glauca (assembly GCA_029633175.1). NCBI lineage: Eukaryota > Viridiplantae > Streptophyta > Magnoliopsida > Sapindales > Rutaceae > Citrus > Citrus glauca. The sequence goes on from JAQOOD010000009.1 coordinate 7,907,999, forward strand.
TGACGTACAAGAAAGCAAAATCGATTTCCATAGATGAAATTGGGAGCTTTGAACTAGCTGGCTTCTCAGCTGATAAATTCTCTCTTGACGACATTGTTTCTAGATCATCTGTGAATGAAAGAAACAAAAAGGATTCTAAAAGGAAGTCTTCAAAAAAGGGCAAGGGTAAGCAAACACAACAGAATGCGACAGCTCCAAAAAAGCCCAAGGTGGCTTGGACTGATTCACTTCACAATCGATTTTTGCAAGCAATTAGACATATTGGTCTCGAGAGTAAGTTTCTATCTAATCAAATCATTATTTTGATTTAATTACTGACTATAATATTAATTCATCCCTTTTTTTGTTAAATGAAATTCTCTTAGGGGCTGTTCCAAAGAAAATTCTGGAATTCATGAATGTTCCAGGGTTAACGAGGGAAAATGTGGCTAGCCATTTGCAGGTTTGTAATTAGTTTAAACTCTAAATTCCACTTTGCTATTTGTTCTTTTATAAGCATATGAGCCTAACTCATAGCTCAACTCAAAAACAAGTTCAAGAGTAGAGGATTTTCCCAAACTTATATTTTTAGCCGAATAACTAATCTCATGTATGATTTTTCCTATCATATGGATTCATAGACCTTGTACATGTTTATGAACCTCTCTTCATTTTTTGAACTTAATGGAAATTTGTATGTCTTCTTGTAGAAATATCGGATCTTCTTGAAACGGGTTGCGGAACAAGGAGCTAGCGCAATGGGAAAGAACTTGGCGCTCAGATCCAGTTTTGTATCCGGCCATGTCTCTATGATGTTACAAGATGCACATGAGTTTTCACAAGTCAGAGACCAGCAGCAGCAAATGAGGACCTCAGCATTCCTATCTGGATACGGAAGTGGTGTCTCAGCTCTCAATGGTACCACATTCGGTTCCATTGGCTTCCCAAGCCTTGGAGCTTCAAGCAGCAGCTCTGTGCCTCAGCCTGGATTGATGGGAAATCAAGCTAATTTTCCTCAATCACTCTTTGGAAACACTAGAAATCCGCTTTATCAAGCAAACTCTGCTGGAAAGACATGTGGCTCATCAGGGTCAAATGCCACGGAAGCAAATCCGTTGTCGCGTGGAGGTCTGGCTGCTGGTCTTATGAATCAAATGTACCGGCAAAAATCACAATCAAGGCCGAATCCCTATGATAATTATAACATCGGAGCTTCCTCTACCAAGGCCTTTGGCACATCGGGTTGGAGCTCCAGTAGCAACACCGCAAGACTTGATCAGAATATGCAAAAATCACAATCAAGGCCGAATCCATATGATAATTATAATATCGGAGCTTCCTCTTCCAAGGGCTTTGGCACAGCGGGTTGGAGCTCCAGTAGCAACACCGCAGGACTTGATCAGAATATGGGATCTATCAAGAATAACACATATTCAAACTATGCTGGGATTCTACTTAATGATGATGGGGAGCTCATTCCAGCAGGTCAAACGAGCCTCATCAATGGCAATGGTCTGAATGGTGGCTATGGCTTGATCAGTGGGACTTCTGGAATTATGGCGAATGCGGCTTTTGGTCATTTGACACCAGGAGCGTCTTCTTCTTCTGCCCGCTTTGATAATGCAACTTACCAGTTCCCTTCGGCATTTGCCGGTGTCAATGAACAGGAAAATACTTCCATGCTGTCGCAATTGTCATCACAACAACAATATGGTCCCGGAAACAATGCACAAAATGATTTCACTAATTTTGCTCCGATCAATAATGCTTCTGTTAACGGTAACACAGCTCAACCTGAACGACTTGGCGAAGGTATTGACCTCGTTGACCTTCTCTTTGACCCATCCGACTATCAATTCCTTTTCCAGGTATTAAAGACTTACTATTTGGAATGCTAAATATTACTCTATTAATTAAGTGTAATTTTCTTGGGCACACTTATTAAGCAATAATGACTCATTTAATTTTGTGCCTTGACAAAAATCTCATTGACTAGCAGCAAGGTGGGGAAGGTGCTGTGAATCCTAACCCAGGCAGTGGCTCTGGCTCACATCAAGCTGGGCTCAATCTTCCCATCAATCAATACCAGAATCCTGATCTTTCTGAGGCATTTGCTGCTGGGGATAATTTTCTTAGTCCTTGGATTGAGCCAACTCTTGAACAGGCACGTCCAATTCTTAATTAATTACCCCTTAAATTTCACACTTGATTTTGTTCTGCGTTAGAATGATCCTAGTAATTTACTAATCACTTGTTCTCAATAATGCAAAATTATTGTATACACAGCTCCTGGAGATTGAAGACGTTTCGGACCCAGAATTAAGCAGCAATGCGGATCCCCTGAATGTCTACTATCCAAGCTTTGACCAAAACGCCAATCAGGCAAGATTTTTAGTTTCCTCTTTTCTAGCATTATACTGCTTTTAATAAACTCAGGCAGCATCTCAAATTAATCCTAATGGTTTTATGTACGTGTAACAGCAAGGCAGCCAAAACAATATCAATAAGTCTAAGCTAAATGGCCCGTATCCGCAAGAAAAATCTCCTTCAGGAGATCGGGCATGTCTATCGAGTGGCTCCATAATAAAAAATTTCACGTTGTCGTAATTTTAATTAAATTACATTGCCTTGATAATTTGGGTTTTAATTTATTAAATTTTATTGCAGGGGTGGGATGACGAGTTCATAAACTCCCTATTCCGTGAAAACCCAAACTGAGAGAATGGCACCCAGGAAGGATTTAAATCCGGTCGTGAAGAGGCTTATCCTATTTACATTATGGGCGTTAACTGGATTTAGTTCTTATATATAGGTTTAATTAATAAATAGCGGTTTGGTTTCGAACTGGCTTTTACCTTTGGCTTGCTGTTTGTTTTGTTATTTTGGTCTGTAATTACAGTTTATGTTTGAGCTTGGTAAGCTAACTGGGCAGCGGACATGTATCCTACCTCAAGTGGGAAACTTTGAGCTTGTTATGGCTCTGGTTTTATAATATGGATCTTGCTTTCAGCTTAATTTTATGAGCCATGAATCTCTCGTTCATCTTAGATTTTTTTTAGCAATTATATAACAGCCAATGGGTGTCAACACCCTGTATTGCCTAGTGAAAAATGGTTAATGGGCGATATATATATCGCAAAATTCTATAAGTATTTTTGCACTTTGGAGTGCAAGCCTAGTTCTAAATAAGAAAATATATTATTACTACCATTAAAACTATACCTACAAACTTTTGAATAAATTATTTTTGTATAAATTGTAAAATTGATTTGAAAAAATAAAAAAATAATAAATATAAATCATGTGGGCTATTTAGTTTTTGAATTCAACCAATCATGTTATGTTACATTAGTTTATATAAAAATAATTTGCAAGTATATTATTGCACTGTTATATATTGTATAAAATTGAATCATTATAAATGATATCATAATCAAATCTACATTTCAGTATGGTCCAGTAAATCCAATGTTTTGGTTGTAATTACCACATAATTAACACATAGGGGCTGGTGACTCCCAATGCGTAGTGCCGAAGGTTGTCTATCCTCAAAAGGGGTGGTTGTGTGGGAGTGAGTAATGGTACCACAGTAGCTAATGAGAATATTTGTTCGACTGTTATGCGATGAGTATTCTATTGATGTGCTTTCTACTCCAAGAGACCCTTGACTCTCAACGAGAGTGATCGCACCCCTTTCTTTAGCCATTTCCTAAACTAAAGCTCTTTTTAGTGATTTCATCAACTTAGATTTAGATTTGTGGTGGTATATTTATTTTTATTTTATTTTGTATGATTACTTTTAATTTTAAATTTTGGTCGGAACTTTAATTCTCCATTCACGTTTCTAGGTTTTAGATGTTGAAGATAACATTTTTTGGAAGGTCAATCTATACAAATTTGTTACTATATAAATAAGAAGGAAGATCTGACGAGAGTAGGTGGAAGATGATATGAAGGAAGAACATAAAAGATATCTTCCATATTGCTGTATTTGGTATGTGCACCTCATTATAAAGAAGAAACCTCAAATCAATGAGATTCATGCCTGAATCTCAGTAGATTTATTTACCTTAACAATGGGACGAGTGGGGCAACTAAAATTTTTAGAAAACTTTTTTAAATTTTAACTAAAAATTTTATTTGTCTCATATTATCATTATCAAAATCACTTTGAAGAATATGTTAAATTTAAAATTATTTAAAAATATTTAAAAAACAAAATTTTTTAAGAAAATTAAATTACAACCCCAACTAAAATTCTCCAAAATATTATTATCTAATTAATTAATTTTCATCCTTACCTAAATAAAATTAAATGACTAGCATTATTACTATCTCTATATAACTTGGGATAATATATAGTGGTAGACTATTATTATTTTTATCTTTTTATTTTCTTCAAATTAGCATTATTCATCTTCATAATTTTTTATGACTATTTTCCATTTAAAAACATCATAAACTCTAATAAAATTGATTAACATATACTAATATAGATATTAAAGGATTATATTCAATTGAATATGGTTTATACTATGGCATTTATTATTTTATATATGTTATGTGAGATGTTTAATATTCGCTTAACATTTATAATTTGTAAGCCTAACATTTAACATCTCCCGCGCAACCCACAATCTAGCCACCAGCATCTTCCGTGCGATGTAATAGTGAACCCCAGCCACTAGCACAGCTGCGCGCGCTGCAACAACCACCCGAACACGCGCGAGGCAGCAGCAGCGATCTGCAGTCTGTGCGCTATTCAAGCCACACCAGCCATCCGACTCCGGTACTCCACCTCAATTAAGCTTCAAATATTTTATTGAAATATCTAAGGCCTAAATATATGTAATTAGTTAATTCGTTGAAGAATATTGTGATTTTGAGCTGTGAAGAATATAGTTTGATTGTTGGTTAATGTAGAAATGTTGAAGAATATTGTGCTGTTGGTTAATGATTTTGAGTTGTGATGTTGGTTTTGTTGGTATTTCTGGGTTGAAGTACGCAGTTCTGTGCTTGTAAATTTGCTTGTAAATGAGGCATTGTGGTGTCCTGGACGTGGCAAATTTGAGGCATTGTGGTGTATCGTGCATTGTTGTTAGAAAATTTATTATAAAATTATGGTGTAAAAATATTCTGCATTATTGGAAATTTTTTAGAATTATAGAAAATTTTTTATATGATATTTGATTAACTAATTAATTAATTGAATATTTTATGTGTTAGCTAATCATGAATTAGATAATTATTTTTTAATTTTTTAATAGATTATAATATTATGTATTGAATAATTATGTTTTTAAAATTTATTATTTTATTAAAAAATTTATTTAAAAATTAATAAAAAGCCCAAGTTCGACCCAAAGAGGACTTGGACTTTTCACAAATTATAACGAATTGGGCTTGACAAAATTCAGCCCAAACTCTTAAATTGTCAAGCCTAGTTTACAGTTTTGGATTTAGGCCTCCAATACAAGCGATAAGGTACAGTCCTAGCATGCCCAACGGGCTGCAATCAGATAGCTAACTTCACGATTAAAATTTAAACTACAAACTAAAGAAATGAAATTATAACACTGCCGCAAGCTGAAGCCCCAGTCAAAGTCTCTCACTCAGTCCGGCTAATCACGGAACGGGGAGTCTATGAACTCGTCATCCCAATCCTGCAGCGACAATCAGAATTTATACCCAAAATTGTCAAGGAAAATTTATACCCGATTACTAAACAAGACGAGAAGATTGATTTGTCCAATCAAACTTCAAAGGGGGTTGACTCAGCGGCTAACATTAAGTTATGAAAGATCCGCTGAGAAAAATAACCCCCCACCCGTTTCAATTGGTCAGAGAAAAAATCAACATATACATTAAAAATAATTAAAATGTACGCACACTGGAGTCCTCTGTCACCCTTTATGTCACGCATTAGTCTCAAGTTCTCTACCATCAAGCATATCTGATTAGATTGGTTCCCCTTCTTTTTTCAAACCATCAAGCATATCTGATTGGATTTCACTTGTTAATTTTTTTTATTTTTTTATATTATTTCTAATTTAAACAAGGGTTGGTTGTGTTGACCGATTGAGAAACGTGGTAATGATTTGTAGTCTCGCTTTGGAACACCTGATCTCAATGTGGCACGCAACGCAACTTTTTGAAACTCATCTTTGAAATATGGGACATTTGATACGGACCTGAGCAGCTGCAAAAGCATCCAAATAACTAAACCGAAAGGACTAGATAATTAAGATACAAGAATAAAAACTAAGTATTCCAAACAACCAAACCGAAAGGACATTTGATAAAATTCACAAGTAACATATCAAAAGGGATTCAAATTTAAGTATTCCAATTCATGAAGCACAGCATCACACTTTATTTTATTTATTTTTCTAAATCTTAATGGATTTCTGATTGACATATAGGTCACTTTGTGATACTCTTATAAAAATTATAACATCAATAGTGGTCTAAACATTAATCATTAGATTTAATTAACAGTTACAATAAAATAATAGTTAGTTGGGATAATATTTTAATTTCAATTATTAAAAATTTAAATTTACTAATTAACAAACCTGTTAAACATGACTTTTAAAGATTAAATAATAGCAAGAAACAAGTATAACTATTAATACTTCTATTTTCCTTTCAAAATATATATTTTTTAATATTAACACAACTCAATCTTAGTTTTATTATCTCATGTTCAACAAAACTTTACCAGATTAATAAATATTGCAACAATTAATTCAAATCAATCTTCACCGCTGAGTATTTTTCCAAAAAAAAAAAGGACAATGAATAAAACTAAAAATTCAAAGTTATGTTGTCCCAATTACAAATGAGAAAATAAGTTTGAATTAACATGTGTTGTTGAAGATTGAATAATCAATATTTGTTATTTACACATCTAAATTAATTGATATATTTAAATGTTTAATTTTTAATTTAGTTGGTGATTTAGAAAATATTTATGGAATTATTAAAAACAAAATTATATCCATGAACTTGAATCTTATCTATAATTATTAAGTAATTAATTATTTATCCACTAAATTAAATCAATAGTGAAATTAAAGCATTTAAATCTAAAGGTCTATAATGACTCTATTATCCACACTGTAAAAATTCATATAGCATCATAGGAAATCCTTGTAATAAATATATGTAAAATATAAATTAACCTTAAATGTAGGCCGATTCTGTAAATTCTTAAAAAAAAAAAAAAACAGGCGCCTTAGGGAATCGGGCTGTAGCTGGAGTGGGAACAGGGCTGTCGCTGCCAGCGACTCGCTGGAGTGGGCCATAGTGTCGTCGAATTCCTCCATTGTTTTGTCCCCTGACCACGTCCTTACGTAAAAGCCCACCAATATTTATTAATTGAATTTGCACTTAATGATCACCAAATGTTTTCTATAAATACACACAATCTCCAGTTATGACTATCACAGTGCATGTGATAGTCACATATATGGCTGATCCTCATCAAAGAGACCAGCAGCCTCCAGTTAAACGGCCACCACAACTGTCAAAACCTAGCATCCAATATCCTGAACCTGAACCAGCGCCATCACCAGCAGCTTCTTCTTTATCATCACCATCGAAAGGGAGGCACCCGAGTTATCGAGGGATCCGAAGTAGAAGGGGCAAATGGGTGTCCGAAATATGGGAGCCTCGTAAAACGACGCGCAGTTGGCTCGGTACGTATCCCACGCCAGAAATGGCCGCAGCGGCTTATGACGTGGCCGCGCTGGCTTTGATAGGCCCCTCCACTCTATTGAACTTTCCTAATATGATTATTTCGTACCCAGTACCGGCTTCGACGTCGGCGAGCGACATACGCGCGCCTGCGGCACAGGCTGCTGCCGCAATGGCTTCTGGGTCTGAACCGGGCCCGGTTCAGAGAGAGAGTGAGGGTACGTCGAGTAGCACTTGCATGGGGCAAGAGTTCGTTGATGAAGATGAGCTATTGAATATGCCTAATTTGCCGGTTGATATGGCAGAGGGAATGTTTGAGAGAGCTGGTTTCTCAGCTGACAAATTCTCTTTTGATGACATTGTTCCCATGTCCGCTAGGAACGATAGAAACAAAAACAAAAAGGATTCTGGAAGGAAGGCTTCAGAAAAGGGCAAGGGCAAGCAAACAAAACAGAATGCTGCAGCTCCAAAAACGGCCAGGATGGTTTGGACTTATTCACTTCACAAACTGTTCTTGCAAGCAATTAGACAAATTAGTCAACGAGAGTAAGTTTCTATCTAATTAAATCATTATTTTCGTTCAATTGCTGACTATAATTTTAATTTATCCTTTTTTCTTAAATAAATTTTTCTTAGGGGTTACTCCAAAGAAAATTCTGAAACTCATGAATGTTTCAGAATTAACAAGACAAAATGTGGCTAGTCATTTGCAGGTTTGTAATTAGTTTTAATTTTTAAATTTCACCTTATTATTTGTTCTTATACAAGCATATGAGTGGGGGTGGGTAAAATCAGATTCGGGTCAATTCGATTGATTTTAAATTGGTGGGAAATTGGTGGGATTAAAAAAAAGGTCATCTAAATTCAACTTGAATCTGTGGCGCAATCCAATCCGATTCGGATCGGATAAAAAATACGAGTCGGATCAGGTTCGGGTGGTGTTGTTAAGCAAAGGCCGTGTATATATATATATATATATATATATATATAATCAGATCCTTGATTAGATGACTAAAGTTAGAATTAATCACTACATAGGATGCAGATTGGATTACAATCACAAGAACTTCATATCTGAGTTTCTTTCAATTTGAGCACGTAAAATTGAACAATCATTTCAACAAATTAAAAGAATAATAAAAATCACAATTCTTCAACTTCCCATTGCTTTTGCCTAGGGGTGGGCGTTTGGTTTGGTTTTCATCGAACTGAACTAATATTTTCAATTTGGTTCGGTTGGGTTTTAAATAAAAAATCTGAATGGTTTGAAAATTGAAGAACCGATTGGTTTCTATTCGGTTTGGTTCAAAACCCAACCGAACCGAACCGAACCGAAAAATCATTCGGTTCTTTCACTTAAAAATAAAAAATATTTTAATATTGATATATATAGGTAAAGTGAACGGAAAAAACATAAATTTCACACTCTCATCTCTCAAACACGGCTGCAGCACACCTTCCTTCACTCTCACACTCTCACACTCTCACACTCTCATCAGCACATTTTATTTCTACCATCGGCAACCGCTCTTCTCTAACACCATACATGCAGCTGGCAGCCGCTCCTCTCACACCACACAACCATCGTCAACCCTTAGCATAGCCGCTTATCAGCCACTGGCCATTCGTCACAACCCCACAACAGTCGTCCTTCAGTTGCAATCATCGCAGGCCGTCAGCCACCACACAAGGATTCTTATTTTCTTCTTGTTTCTCTCACAACAAATATTATAGATCTAGATCTATTTCTTTGTCTAAGTAAATTTTGATTTTTTAAAGCATTTTTTGGGTATTTGTAACTGTTGCGAACTTGCTAGCTTTTGGTTTATTGTATTTTTTGCTATTGCCAATTGATAGCTTTGACACCGATGTGTTGGCCTCGTTTGGTTGGAAAAATCGGGATTTTAATGGCCTTGTTTTGGTTGGAAAAATGGGGAGTTTGATGGTCTTGTTTGGTTACTAAAAATGTTGATACAGAAATCCTATGTGTAGGCCTTGTTTGGTTGTGAGAAATGGTGATTTTGAAAATTGTAAAGTTGAAACCGAAATGCCATGTGTAGGCCTTTATTATTTTTCTGAATTTTATTATATTGAATGTAATATTAACACTGCGGGAGTTTCTTATGTGAGAAAATTGTAAAGTTAAAATCGAAAGGAACCAAAATAATCCGAACCGAACCAAAATAATCCGAACCGAACCGAACCGAACCGAAGATTCTGAATTTCGGGTTGTGTTCGGTTTCGGTTCGATTCGATTCTGAATTTCGGGTTGTGTTCGATTCTGATTTGGGAGAACCAATTAGTTTCAGTTCAGTTCAGTTTTTCGTCTAAACCGAACCGAACCGTATACTGCCTAGCCCTATTTTTGCCAATAATACTAGCATCACTTCGGCAGTAGAGAGGTGGCGAACTTGGCAGCCTGGTGTGACCACGGATTGTTGTGCTTGGTGGCAGCTGGTGTTGAGTGTTAGAAAGTGCATATTTATAAAGGAGAAATCGTTATTTTATATATCAAGTATTGCTAACAACCGTTACTTTTATGTGTTTAAATTTCTTGTACTTTAATTATGTGTGTTTTATTTTAATTAAGTATTTAATGTATTTTAGGGGCATCATAGTCATTTCACAATAAACGAGAGATCAAATGGCAAAACGGACATTATTTTTGAGCTCAGGACGGTCGAAAACCTTAGGAGGAGTATAAAAGGAAAAATGACACTGTTCACACGTACGGTACTGTTCACATGTACGGTACTATTCACATATACAGGTACTGTTGGCGTTACTGTGCAAATAGTGGTGGTTGACTGTACTGTGCAAATAGTGGCTGATGACGTGGCGAAATCCTGAGCGTCCAAACTGTTTTTAATCCGATGGCCATGATTTACTCGATGTAACTATAAAAAGGGGGCCTCCCCCCCCTAATTTAGCACCTCTGAATCCATTTTTGGGATTCATTTTCTGTAATTCTCTCTCTATCTTGTATTTTCTTCGTATTTTAATAAATTCCCATTTTGCCCCTAGTTCAACTATGAGTGGCTAATTTTCTTTCAAGCTTGGGTCGAAGGTGAAGTCTCAACATGTGTCATGGGCTTGATTTGGTAAATTTATTTTTTCTTCCCCTCTAGTTTTTGTGGATGTTTTGACTTCTCGTCGACAAATAATACTAATCTTGTCTAGTACTGTCCTGGTTTCACCGGCTCCCTAGTATAAGATTATTATTATTTGGCACGATAAGCCCTTAGCACCATATTTATTAGAGCGTGGTTCATGAGGTGTGGATTTCCCTCTCATGATTTAATTGGTATTAATATGGAATATTTAGCCAATGATGCATGTTGATACGGATCCAGATACCCAAGTACGTCATTTAATAGATTTACACTTCAATTTATTTCTGCCATTTTATTTCCAATTTCAAAATTTAATCTTGCCATTTTAATTTAAGTTTTAGCATATTTCAAATCATTTCCACCATAAATCCAACCATCCATTTACAGAATTAATTCTATAAATAATTAAAATCCACCTCCTCGTGGGATCGACACTCGCACCATTAAGCTATACTACAATATATTCGTGCGCTTGCGAGTTCAATAAAATTTGCACAACAGCTGGCGCAATCAAGATAAAGGCAAACGGCTTGGTACAGTGGAAGGGATGGTGAGATATGCTGGTTTGATTTTGCGGTGGATAGTGGTGGCTTAGGGGCAGTGACTGGTGCCGATGATGTTGGTCTTTTGGAATTGAAGTTGTGGGTAATGGTGGGCGCAATCAAAACAAAGGCTCACAGCTTGGAACAGTGGAAGTGATAGTGAGAGTTGCTGGTTTGATTTTGCGGTGGATAGTGGTGGCTTGGTGGTGGTGACTGGTGCTGGTGATGTTGGTCTTTTAGAATTGGATTTGTGGGTAATGAAGGGCTGGTGGCGGTTGTGTGTCTGCGTGTACAGGTGTTGAGACCTAAGAGAAATTAGGTTTTATGTTTTTTTTCTTTTGAACTTTTGCAACTCAACTAAAAAACTAGCTTAAGAATAGAAGATTTTTCCGAATTTATATTTTTAGCCCAATAACTAATCATGCATGATTTTTTCCTATCATATGCATACATAGATCTTTTACTTATTTATGAACCTCTGTTCATTCTTTGAACCTAGCAGAGATTTGTATGTCTTCTTGTAGAAATATTGGATCTTCTTGAAACAGGTCGAGGTCCTTGAGGAACAAGGTGCCGACGCAATAGAAAAGTGCCTCACCCTCAAATCCAGTTTGGCATCCTTCCATTTCTCTATGTTGTTACAAGAAGCACGTGAGTTTTCACAAATCAGAGACAAGCTGCAGTAAATGGGGACCTCACTATTTCTACCTGGATACGAAAGTGGTGTCTCAGCTCTCAATGGTACCAGACTTGGTTCCATTGGCTTCCCAAGCTTTGAAGTTTCAAGCAGCAGCTCTGTACCTCAGCCTGGATTGTTGGTCACTCGAGCAAATTTTATCAATCACTCTTTGGAAACTCTAGAAATCCGGTTTTCACATATGGGTCATCGGGGTCAAGTGACATGGAAGCAAGTCCATTGTCATGTGGAGGTCTGGCTGTTGGTCTTATGAAACAAATGGACAGTCAAAAATTACAATCAAGGTTGAATCCCTATGCTAATGATAAGTGATAATACTATAGAAAAGAGTTGTTTGGTTAACTAGAAAGCTTAAGAAAATGAAAAAAAAAGTGAAACTAATTTGAGATTTTATTGATATATCTTTTAACATACATCTGAGTACAAAACACATGTTTATATAGCAAGCTAAACGGACAAAATTAATTCATTCAGTTCGTTATTTCAACTATGTGAGATGAGCTGGATAACTAACTTGTCAAGTCAGCTTTCATGAGCTGATCAGTTGCAGTCAGCCATACTCTGCTTCTGTGCTCTGCTTTCGATATCACTAACATCCCCCTTCAAGCTGAAATGTCCAATATAGACATTCAGCTTGTGTCGCAGATAATCAAACTGCTTAAATAAAAGTGCTTTAGTTAATATATCAGTTGATTGATCTTCACTAGGCACATAGCTAACTTCAATATTCTTAGCTGCAACTTTGTCTCGGATGAAGTGAATATCCTGCTCAACATGCTTTATTTTTGCATGATAAACAAGATTGTATGCGAGAGCAATTGCTCCTTAATTATCACACCACATCATGGGAGTAGTACTAAGCTTAATTCGCAGCTCTTGAAGAAGAGATTGTATCCATATCACTTCTGAAGTAGCATGGGCCAAAGCTCTGTATTCTGCTTCTGTGCTTGATCTTAATACTACTGCTTGCTTCTTGGATGACCAAGAGACTAAGTTTGGACCGAGATAGACTGTATAACCAGCTACTGACTTCTTATCATCTCGATCAGAAGTCCAATCAGAGTCTGTGAAGCAATGTAGTTGAAATGCTCCAGTTATGTGAAAATGCAGACCAAAATGTAAGGTGTCTTTCAAGTATTTCAACAACCTTTGACAAGCATCCCAATGTGCAGTGCGTGGATTAGATAGGAATTGACTAAGCTTATTAACTGAATAAGCTATATCAGGTCGTGTAAAGGTCACATATTGTAAAGCACCTACAACACTTCTGTATTAAGACATATTTTGAATGGTATCACTTGAATCCTTTGTAAGACATTGACTAGTAGACATAGGTGTAGAGACTGGACTGCTATAAACCATATCATGCTTTGCCAAAATATCAGCAATGTACTTTGCTTGAGACGGATAAAGACCAGTTGCTGACTTAACTATTTTAATTCCAAGAAAGTAATTGAGATCCCCCAAATCTTTCAAAGCAAAAGTGCAATGCACGTCATGAATCACTTGCTGAATTAACTGAGGATTGGAACCAGTGAGAATGATATCATCAACATAAACCAGAACCAAGATTACACGACCATTGATCCATTCATAGAAGAGAGAGATGTCTGACTTTAAGTGCTGAAAATGCCACTGAGTTGTTATAGCATCTTTGAACCTATCAAACTAAGCCGTAGGAGCTTGTTTCAGACCATATATAGCTTTCTTTAACTTGCAAATGTGATGAGGTTTAGCAGAGTTCACGAAACCCTCAGGTTATGCCATGTACACTTCTTCAATTAAGATGCCATTGAGAAAGACATTGTTGACATCCACTTGTCGAATCACCCATTTGTTAAGAATTGCTAAGCTTAGAATTACCCTTACTGTTGAGGCTTTAACCACTGAACTAAAAGTTTCAGTGTAATCAACTCCTTGGGTTTGACGAAACCCCTTTGCAACCAGCCGAGTTTTATATATTGAAAGAGAATTATCAGAGTTGTATTTGATTCTAAAAACCCACTTATTTTCAACTATTTTGACAGGTGTATCAGGCAATACCAATTCCCATGTCTGATTGTTTTGAAGAGCCTGAAATTCTTTTTGCATAACTTTGAACCACATAGGATCAGCAAGTGCTTGAGATGTTAAAAAAAGGTTCAGAAGGCTGAGCTAATAAAGCTGACAAATAAGCTTTTGGTTTGAAGATGCCAGCTTTTGACCTGGTTATCATGTGATGACCAGTGGATTGAGATTAAGGTCATGTATGAGCTGGTGAATGTTGTGAGGAAGGACTGAATGATTCAGTAGGTAAAGAAGAAGAAAAATATTGGTTAATAAGTGTTTGGGAAACACTAGGAATACTTGTGGATGATGTTGCTAGAGGAACCTTCAGATGAACAAAAAAATGAACAGCAGAAGAAGAAGGGAAATATGATTTTGATAAAGAAACTGGAGACTGACAGTTATCTGAAGATGAAAAATTTAAACCAAAGACATAAAGGAATGAACTTTTATAAAAAAACAACATGGTTAGATGTATAAATTCTTCCTGAAGATTGAAGACACAGATAACCCTTATGACAAGAGTTATAACCAAAGAATATACATCTGCAAGTTCTGAAGTTCAACTTGTGCTTATTGTATGGTCTCAAGGTTGGATAACAAGCACAACCAAAGATTCTGAGAAAGGAATAGTCTGGTGTCTGATTAAACAATTTTTGAAAAGGTGAGATGTTATTTAGAACTGGAGTAGGAAGTCTATTGATTAGGTAGACAGCTGTGTGAAAAATATTCCACCAAAACTTAAGAGGCAAGTGAGCTTGGGCTAGTAAGGTTGAGCCAATGTCAACTATGTGTCTGTGTTTCCTTTCAATTCTCCCATTTTAATGATGTATATGTGGACAGGGGCGTCTAAACGGTATGCCAGAAGCTTTGAGTAAAGAGGTAAAAGTTCTCAATTCCCCTCCCTAGTCAGTTTGAACAGTTTTAATTTTGTGCTGCAAATGGTTTTCTATGAAGAGTTTAAAGTTTGAGAAAACCTTTATGGCATCTGATTTGGCAGATAAGGGAAATATCCATTTAAACCTACTAAAGTCATCAAGGATGGAAATATAATATTTGTATCCCTGAGTAGAAAAAATGTGAGAAGGCCCCTAAAGATCAGTATAGATCAACTATAAAAGTAGTGTTGTTTTGGTTTCTACTGAATTGAAGTGAAGCATGTGATTTTTGCCATACTGACAGGCATTACAAAAAGATAATTTTTCAAACTTATTAAAAACAGCAGAATCTTTACAAGCTTTGAATATTGTTTTGAGAATATAAGGTGCTGGATGCTCAAGTCTCCTACGAAAAACATCCATACTGACTGATGGCAGTGCAACTGCAGAAAAAAGAGACTGAAGACTTCGTTCAGAAACTTTTACAACTACTTTTTTGACATGAGACACAGAAGCAAAAAGAGATTCAGGTTTATTGAAAATGTCTGAGTTGGAAAAGTATAATTGAGATAACTGAGAAAAGATGTTTTTGACTTGATACAGGCCACTCTTAGCAACACCTTCAAGTAAAGTTATTTTTGTGTCCTTGACCTTGACAAAACATAAATTATCAAGAAATTCAACAACAACAAAATTATCAGCCACAAGCTTTGAAATACTAAGCAAGTTTTTTGGTTATATTTGGTACATAAAAGACATGATTAAGCAATAAAGGTTTTGAAGTTGAAGTTGTAATCATTGCTGATCCTATATGGTTAATAACCAATGCATTTCCATTGCCAACAAATAATTTTTCCTCACCATTATAAGCTTGTGAATGAAGAAACTTACCTAAGTCAGTGGTGATATGGTTTGTTGCTCCATTATTAAAGTACCAAGAGGGATCTTTAATAAGCTCAGGGGACACATTTAGATTTGATTGAAGCATAGATGATGAAGTAGAGGCATTGTATTGACCACTGTTGTCAGGAGTTTCAGTTGAAGCATATGTTGATGAACCAGGAGTAAAAAAGTAAAATGCTGATGGAGTAGCAAAAAATTTTTTTGCATGCACTATGTTACCCTGAAAACTAGGACCGCCTTGGAAACCAAAACCTCTTGGTGAGTTATAATTGTTGTTAAATTGTCTAGGGCCTCTACTACCACCATTAAAAAATCTTCCTCTTCCAAATTGTTCAGGAGGTCTAAAATTACTATTAAAGTTGCCTCTACCGTAGTTTTTCTGAGGAACAAATGATGAGTTGTATCTGTTTCTGCACTTATAAGCTCCATGTCCAGGTATGTAGCATATTTGACAAACAACATCAGAAAAATTATTACCATTGCCGAATTGTCCAGAACTATTACCAGAAGCACCACCATTAAAACCACCAAACCCTGAATCGTTTCCATTTCCAAAATTTCCTCCATAATTCTTCTGAAAACCACCATTATTTTTACCAGAATATGTGTTTCTTTTAGCAACATTAGTTGTCATATTATGCATTATATCACTAGTGATTTTCCCTCTCTTCTGTTCAATTCTAAATTCATGATTCAACAACAAGGAATACACTTCATCCAGTGTTATCTTATCCCCTCTGCTCAAGACATCAGTCACTAAGGATTCATAGTCTGATGAGTCAAGACCAGTCAAGACATGCATAATCAAATCATCTAACTCTACTGGTTTACCAGCTAAAGCTAAAGTACTTGCATTGAACCTTTCTTAATGGTTTGAATTTGCGTTCTCAGTGTTTGGATTCGAGCCTGAGATTGGGAGATGAACATACCAGTAAGAGTCTCCCAGAGTTGCTTAGATGTTGTACAGTCGATTACTGTAGAGGGTAGATTTTGCTAGATCGATGACATCATCCAACTCAGTAATAGCTGATCAGTCTTCATCCAAGCTATAAACTCAAAATTTATAGATCTTGAGCTTCCAGTAGATTTTACATTCTCAATATCATTCTCAAAGATGACATATTGTTCTGGACATCTGTTATCACCATTAATGAAACCTTCCAAGCCATTTCTTTTCACAGTTGTAAGAACTTGCGTGCGCCACAGAATGAAATTATTCTGATCCAGCTTGACTGGAGTAACAAAGCTGAAGGAAAGATTGCTTTGACTTAAATTTGTCATTTGTGGCTCTGATACCATGATAAAACTATAGAAAAGAGTTGTTTGGTAAACTAGAAAGCTTAAGAAAATGAAAAAGAAAGTGAAACAAATCTGAGATTTTATTCATATATCTTTTAACATACATCTCAGTACAAAACACACGTTTATATAGCAAGCTAAACAGACTCAATCAATTCATTCAGTTCGTTACATTTCAACTGTGTGAGATGAGCTACATAACTAACTTGCCAAGTCAGCTTTCATGAGCTGATCAGCTGCAATCAGCCATACTCTGCTTTTGTGCTTTGCTTTCAATATCACTAACAATAACACATATGCAAACTATGCGGGGATTCGACTAAATGATGATGATGGGGAGCTCATTCCAACAGATCAAACGAGCCTCATCAATGGCAATGGTCTGAATGGTGGCTATGGCTTGATCAGTGGGACTCCTGGAATTATGGCGAATGCGGCCTTTGGTCATTTGACACCAGGAGCGTCTTCTTCTTTTGCCTGGTTTGATAATGCAACTTACCAAATCCCTCCAGCATTTGCCGGAGCTAATGAACAGGAAAATACTTCCATGCTGTCGCCATTGTCATCACAACAACAATATGGTCCCGGAAACAATGTACAAAATGATTTCACTAATTTTGCTCCGATCAATAATGCTTCTGTAAATGGTAACAAAGCTCAAGCTAAACGGGTTGGCGAAGGTATTGAAGACTCATTATTTGACTTTCATACTGTCCAATCCAACCATCAACTCTTTTTCCAGGTATTAAAGACTTATTATTTGGAATGCTAAATATTATTCTATTAATTAAGTGTAATTTTCTTGGGCACACTTGTTAAGCAATAATGACTCATTTAATTTTGTGCTTTGACGAAAATCTCATTGACTAGCAAGAAGGTGGGGAATGTGCTGTGAATCCTAACCTTGGTAGTTGCTCTGGCTCACATCAATCTGGGCTCAATCTTCCTATCAATCAATCCCAGAATCCTGGTATTTCTGAGGCATTTGCTGCGGGGCATCATTCTCTTAGTCCTTGGTTTGGGCCAACTCTTGAACAGGCACGTCCAATTCTTAATTAATTACCCCTAATTTCACACTTAATTTGTTCTGTGTTAGGATGATCCTAGTAATTTAATAATCTCTTGTTCTCATCAATGCAAAATTGTATACACAGCTACTGGAGATTGAAAAAGTTTTGGACCCAGAATTAAGCAGCAATGTGGATACCTTGAATGGCTACTATCCAAGCTTTGATCAAAACGCCAATCAGGCAAGATTAGTTTCCTCTTTTCTATTATTATATTGCTTTTAACAAACTCAGGCAGCATCTCAAATTAATCCTGATCGTTTATGTGGCGTGTAGCAGCCAAGACAGTATCAATAAGTCTAAGCTAAATGGCCCGTATCCGCAAGAAAATTATCCTTCAGGAGATCAGGGATGTCTATCCAGTGGCTCCTTATAAAAAAGTTCACGATGTCGTAATTTTAATTAAATTACATTGCCTTGATAATTTGGGTATTAATTTATTAAATTTTATTGCAAGGGTGGGATGACGAGTTCATAAACTCCCTATTCCGTGAAAACCCAAACTGAGAGAATGCACCCAGGAAGGATTTAAATCCGGTCGTGAAGAGGCTTATCCTATATACATTATGGGCGCTAACTGGATTTAGTTCTTATATATAGGTTTAATTGATAAATAGCGGTTTGGTTTCGAACTGGCTTTTACCTTTGGCTTGCTGTTTGTTTTGTTTGTTTGGTCTGTAATTACAGTTTATGTTTGAGCTTGGTAAGCTAACTGGACAGCGGACATGTATCCTACCTCAAGTGGGAAACTTTGAGCTTGTTATGGCTCTGGTTTTATAATATGGATCTTGCTTTCAGCTTAATGTTATGAGCCATGAATCTCTCGTTCATCTTAGATTTTTTTTAGCAATTATATAACAGCCAATGGGTGTCAACATCCTGTATTGCCTAGTGAAAAATGGTTAATGGGCTATATATAGCGCAAAAGTTCTACAAGTATTTTTGCACTTTCGAGTGCTAAGCCTAGTTCTAAATAAGAAAATATATTATTACGATTAAAATTATACTCACAAACTTTTGAATAAATTATTTTTGTATAAATTGTAAAATTGATGTGGTATTATACCATTGTTTGAGTGAAAAAATAATATAATAATAATAAATTATGTGGGTCATTTAGTGTTTGAATTCAATCTATTATATTATATTAGTTTATACAAAAATAATTTATATAAAAATTTATAAGTATATTATTGCACGTTTATATGTTGTACACAAATGAATCATTATAAATGATACCATAATCAAATCTACATCTCAGTATGGTCCAGTAAGCCCAGTATTTTAGATATAATTACCACATAATTAACGCATGGGGGACTGGTGCTCTCAACGCCTAGTGCACAAGGTTGTCTATCCTCTAAAGGATTAGTTGCTTGGGAGTGAGTTATTACAAATGATATTATAATAGCTAATGAGAACAACTCATCAACCATTATTTGATGAGTATTCAATTTAGATTCAGATTTTTTAGTAATTGTACTCAACTTAGATTTAGATTTGAGGTGGTACATTTATTTTTAGAGAGATTAACATTTTTCCCCCTACAGTAATCAACATATATCATTTACTTCCCTACTGTTTTTATAACAGCCAAAAGCCCCCCTGACAGTGTAAGTTTACAATATTACCCTTATTTTTAACTAATCTTTTATTTAGATTTATTATAAATTAAATAAATTATATGAGTAGAAACTAAAAAAAAAATTAAATATTAAAAAAAAGAAATATATGTTTTGATATGAGAAAAAATTAATAATAAAAATTTTCTTGTAATTATTTATTTTTTGAGCATTTTCTTATAATAAACATGGTGTAATATTTTAAAATTAAATGTAAAAAGTATAGGCAAAATATTTATTATTTATCTTACAATAAATTTTGATTTGTCATTCAAGTTTTCTTATAATAATTTTTTTATCATTTTATAATAATTTTCTTATATATTTATTATAAGAAAAATTTCACAAAATAAATAAGTACAAGAAAAAAATTTGATAATTATTTTTTTTGCTCATATCAAAACATATATTTCTTGTTTTTAATGTTTAATTTTTTATTTAAATTCTATTCATGTGATTTATTTAATTTATAATAAATATAAATAAAATAGTAGTTGAAAATAAGGGTAATATTGTAAACTTATGTTGTCAGTGGAGTTTTTACCCATTATAAAAACAACAAGGAAGAAAATGGTATATGTTGATTAGTGTAGGGGAGAAATTGGCAATCTCCCTTTATTTTTATTTTATTTTGTATGTTCTCTTTTAATTTTAAATTTTGGTGGGAATTTTTATTATCTATTCACGCTTCTAGGCTTTAGATGTTAAAGATAGCATCTTTTGGAAGGTCAATCTACACAATTTTTTTTATAAGCAATCTAAACAAATTTGTTACTATATAAATAAGAAGGAAGATCTGGCAAGGGTAGGTGGAAGATAATATGAAGGAAGAATATAAAAGATATCTTCCATATTGCTGTATTTGGTATGTGCGCCTCATTATAAAGAAACCTCAAATGAACAAGATTCCTACCGGAATCTCAATAGATTTATTTGCCTTAACAATGAGACAATTGGGGCAACTAAAATTTTAAGAAAACTTTTTTAAATTTTAACTAAAAATTTATTTGTCTCATATTATCATTATCAAAATATTTTGAAGAATATGTTAAATCTAAAATTATTTTAAAAAATATTTTTTTAAGAAAATTAAATTATGACCCCAACTAAAATTCTCCAAAATATGCTTATCTAATTAATTAATTTTCATCCTTACCTAAATAAAATTAAATGACTAACATTATTACCATCTCTATATAACTTGTGACAATATATAGTGGTAGAATATTATTATTTTTATCTTTTTATTCTCTTAAAATTAGCATAACTTATCTTCATAATTTTTTATAAATATTTTTCATATAAAAACATCATAAACCCTAATAAAATTGATCAATATGTACTAATATAGATATTAAAGGATTATATTCAATTGAATATGATTTATGTTATGACATCTATTATCTTATATATATGTTATATGAAATGTTTAATATTTGTTTAATATTTATAACTTGTAAGGGTACGAATGTAAAAGTGCTAGTTTTCAATTTTTTTAAGTTAAAAAATAACTTAATATTTATCTTTAGAGATTCAGAAAAAAAAAAAGTATAATTCAAATTCAAACATTTAACTCTATTTAGAATTCATATTGATTCAGGTCTATTTAAATTTTAAAGAAAAAAAAGCCATCTTAATTTTATTATTGCTCTATTAGACAGAAAATAAACAATCTTACGACAGTTTTAAAGTTCTGGATTTAGGCTTCCAATTCGGGCCATCAGGTACAGTCATAGCATGCCCAACGGGCTACAATCAGATGGCAAACTTCATGATTAAAATTTAAAAAACTACAAGCTAAAGAAATTAAATTATAGCAACTGCAAGCCGAAGCCCCAATCAACGTCTCTCACTCAATACGGCTGATCACGGAACAGGGAGTCTATGAACTCGTCATCCCAATCCTGCAATGACAATCAGAATTTAGAACCAAAATTGTCAGCAAAAATTAAAATTTAATTTCCGTGAACATGAAATTTTTTTAAATTTAGAATGAAGTCATCGGATAGACATGCCTGATATTTTGTAGGAGAATTTTCCCCCGGATGCGGGTCATTTAGGTCAGAGTTGGCGTTGTTTTCACTGGGTTGTAGCTACAGGTTCACACAAAGAAGTAGGGTTAATGTGGGATGCTACCTGATTTTACTAAAAGATATATAGTAAGAAAAAAACGAAAACTTGCCTGATTATTAGGATTTTGATCTAATCTTGGATAATAGTCATTCAATGGTTTCGCATGGCTGTTACCCAAATCCAGGTTCATTACTTCTTGAATGTCCTGAATCTCATCACAATATTTTTTGCATTGATAATAACAAGTTAATTATAAATAACTAGAATATATGTATATATCTATATACATCTGCCTCTATTAATCTATATTAATTGGGGTAACTAATTAAGAATTGGACATGCCTGTTCAAGAGCGGGTTCATTCCAAGGACCAGAAGCATTGTCAGCGAATGCGCTGGGAAGGACAGGATCCTGGGATTGGTTGATTGGACGATTGAGTTCAGGTTGATGTGAGCCAGAGCCACTACCAATGTTAGGATTCAGAGCACCCTCCCCGTCGCCTTGTTGCTAGTCAATGAGATTTTTGTTTAGGCAGCACCAATATAATTGAAATTGAGTCACTACTATTTAATAATTGCGCCCCGAAGATTACACTTTGAACAAAGTAATTAAATGCCTAATATGCTTTCATACCTGAAAAAGGACTTGAAAGTCGGATAGCTCAAAGAGAAGGTCACCAAAATCAGCACCTTCGCCTAATTGCTCAGGTTGAGCTGTGTCATCATTGACAGAAGCATTAACATTGTTCATCAGACCAAAAGTAAAATCATTTTCCAACTTTTTGCCGAGACCGTATTGTTGCTGTGATAATAACAATGGTGGCAGCACTGAAGTATGTTCCTGTTCATTGCCAACAGCAAACCCTGCGGAAGGTGAAGAGTATCCCGGAGGCAAATGATGAAATGTCGCACCTTCATTGCCAGCACCAGCATCCCCCTTGACGTTGAGCCCCACTTCACCTGCTCCAACGAGCTGATCCCCATCATTTTTTAGTCGAATCGCAGCATAATTTAAATATGGGTTATTGTTGATAGTCCACATTTTCTCGAGTCCTGATGCGCCAAAGCCCTTGAGAGATGAAGCTCCTGTGTTATTATCATAGGGATCCGGCCTTAATTTAGATTTTTGGCGGAATATTTGATTTGAATTTGTGCCATTCATAGGACCACCGGATAAACTTCCGCAAGAGAACGAATTTGTTCCCACGTCAATTAATCCTGTGCCAAATGTGGTGCCAGGGTTTGCTTGATAAAGAGGATATGTAGTGTTGCCACAAAATGGTTGATGAAAATTATCTTCAACTCCCAACAGTCCCACATGAGACAGAGAGTTGGGGCTTTGCAAGCCAATGGAACCAAAGCTGGTGTTTCCGTTGAGCTCTGAGATGCCACGTCCATATCTAGGTATGAATGGTGATGTTCTCATTTGCAGCTGCTTTTCTATTGCTTGTGCATAATCTTGTACTTCTTGTAACATCATTGAGGTACGGCCTGATGCCAAGCTGGATCTATGGTTGAAGTTCTTTAAAGCAGCATTAATACCGTTCTCGGCAACTCGTTTCAAGAAGATCCGATACTTCTACGAAAACACATACAAACCTTCCGTTAGGTTCAGAAGATGAGGACTAATATATAGCAAGGTGGAACTATTTGTAGTTTAACAAACAGACCTGCAAATGGCTAGCAACATTTTCTCTAGCTAAGCCTGGAACATTCATGAACTCAAGTATTTTCTTTGGAACAGCCTCTATTAGAATTTCGTGAGACAAAATGGGAAAATAGAAAAATTATTAGTACAAACATTCTCATCTCATGTTCAGTAATTGGATATGGAAACTAATAATAGTAGAAGTTTCTTACTTTCCAGAGTGATATGTCTAATGGCTTGCAAGAAGCGATTGTGAAGTGAATGAGTCCAAACCACCTTGGCCTTTTTCGGAGCAGCAGCATTCTCTCCTTCTAGCTCATCCTTGCGTCTTTTTGAAGCCTTTCTTTTAGGATTTGTTTTGCTTTCCTTTTCTTCGATCATGGATGATACAGGAACAATGTCATGATGAAATGATATTTTGTCAGCCGAAGATCCATATGCAAGGCTACTTTTTTCCTCAATGAAAATCGATTTCCCTTTCTTTGATGTAACAACATATTGCCACACATTTCTGAGAGCATCGGGGTTCACTGGCTTCACCATGTAAAACACAGCTCCACTTGCTAGGCTCTTCATTATGACACTCTCTCGGTCATCAGAGGACATTACTGCAATTTTTTATTGATACTTGTATGTTAATTAAACAGAATATAATTGCAATATAATACTAGCTAATAGCCTATTAGATGAGACTCACCCATGACAGGTAAATGAATAAATTCTTCATTAATTTCTTTTTGCAGCTCAAGCCCGTTCATCTCTGGCATGTGGAGATCAGTGATAACGAGGTCGATGTCTTGATGAATCCGAATCATAGCTAAAGCATCAACGGGGCGTTTGACAGTCACAACTGCAATTCAAAAAAAAAGAGAAACCATGAGATTTTGGGACATGATATGATGATACATATACAACATGAAACTCTTTCTGTATGCGTTATTTATAAAAAGAAAAAAATAGAGGGTTGGGTAAAGTATAAATTAATATTTTAATCCTCTATCAACTCAAGTGGTCAATCAATTAGAGTTGCTTCAAAATCACTTAGATCCATGAGGGTGATAAAATTACTTGAATTAAAAAAATAAATTTGAGGTATCACGGTATGAGTATACTAATAAATAAATAGTTATAAACCTTAGAGAAATGAGGGAGAATTGTTATTTATTATCTTTTTTTAAATTAATTAGTGAAATGTTTTACTAAATCAACATGCACTAATAAAAACTATACCGCGAAAAAGATTATAATCAACTTACGAAGTATAAAACCCTAAGTGCAGGAGTTAGATCTTCACTCTAAAGTGGTAAATACAAATAAACGAATGCACGTTGCAGTAGAGAAATCTTTTGGGCAGAGCTGGAAGCCATGCATGATGCATGCAGAAGCTTAATAAACAAATCACTAAACTTGTAAAGATCCTTGAAAATGAGATTAAGAAACCAAGCAACTAATTTGAAGAAAATGAAAAACAAGAGTTAAAAAAAAAAGAGATTGTAAGAAAATACTGTGCTTGAATTAATGCCTTATGTATCTATTTGAACTAATGCCTTCACTAATTTTATATGAAGATTTTTAAAACATAAATACTAAGGTCCTATTTGATATTGAGGTTGGGTAATTTAAAAGATACAACGTGAGCATGTTTGACAAATACTAGCAATTGTGACTTCGAAGTAAAGATAATTAAATCTCATACTTGTATGATAAAAAATTTAAAATATGTTTACTATTTTTATTAAAATTATTTTTCAAAAATTATATTTATTATATATTATCGACTTTTATTTTATATTTGAATTTTTTATCCATAACAGCTATCCTTTTCCATACCCGTACAAATAGAATAGCCTATTTGGTTCAAAAGTTACAACACCTTAATACCAAACAAAACCAGGAAGGAACAAAGATGAGATCTAGATAAGGAAAAGAGGAAAATGATAATTTTAAAAAAAAAATTAGAAAAGCATTCCACCTAGTTAGTTCGGCACTATTGAGAGTACATGCATGAAGCCAGAGCACGTTGGAGAAATCTTTGAACAAAAAACCAAAAAGGCATGACGAAATACAATATGAAAAGCACACAAATAAATTAACTGAATCTATAGTTGTGATTGAATGGTAATCGCAAGAAATTAATTTTTTTTTATGAATTTTCTATTTAGGTGTCGTAAAAGGAAAAGAATTAAAAATTCTCGAGTGTTATAATTCATCAAATCCTCATGCTATGGAGCCGATTGGAAATAATATATATATATATATATGTTCTCAAAAATTTCATGCACGCATATGCAAAATTAAGCTAGTGAAATGAAACAAACAAAGATTCTCAAGTACGTATGAGGCCAAAATATAATAATTTCAATGGGAAAATTATATGGGGGAGAAAATGATTTTCAGGACGTGAAATCGAATTTTCAAAAAATTATTGATAAATCTATGGAGCACAACTAAGCGCCAAAAATAGTACTCTTTCTTCTTCTCATCGGCAACTAAAATTTGATGAAATTGAAGTAGAGTTGAAAAAAAAAATAACAATAATAATCTTGTGCTTGCAAATGACCAAAATAGATGATTTTGCAAGCATGATGATTCTAATTAACAGAAACAAAAGCATGAGATTTTTATCAAATATACCATCATAATCCCAATGTTTAAGCACAGCTGAAACAATAGCAAGAGATGTTGAATCATCATCCACAACCAAGACATTAAATCTAAGAAAAGACGGTTTTGCCATAAAAGTTGCACTCATTTTGACTCTCTCACAATCTCTCTACTCAATACAACCCTGAGGAATTTGTGGCCACAGAGCAAATTTATAGAAGAAGATGATGCTACGGCCAGAGCTGGCTTGAAAGGTAGTGTTGTAAATGTTACAAAGTTGCTTTACAAGGATTAAAAAGACAGACAATAGTATACAACTTTTTTTAAAGTTATTTTTTATTGTATTTTTTTTTTAATTTCTTCAAAACCATCTCTCAACAAAATGCGGGCTGGATATAGATAATACTATCTACAATTCGCGTACACACTCATAAGATTTTAAGTAATTAATGTGGAAATCTAGAGAAAATAGAACAATCAATGCAAATTACCACAATTGACAGGTGCTTACTAAGAGTTCTTTTTAAAGAAGATTTTGCAATCTTTTTGTTTAAAATGACTCTTCCTAGTTCGCTATTTTCTATTTTTGGATTTATTTGGTTTTTCACTCGGTAATTTCACAATTATCTACCTTGATGATGTTAAAAATTTTACACAAAAAATTCTAAACTTATACGATTCGGTCTTCTTTAGTTTTTTTTTTTAATGGGTTTAGAAGAGTATATGTTAGTTAAGTTTATTTCTTGAATATATTTAACTGTATCTTTTACATTATTTATTGATTGAGAAGTAATTAAACATATTTCGGCAATTCATATTTATAAACTTTTGAAATAGGCGAGCCTCGAATTAATTTAATAAGTGTGGAACTAAAAATTTGAAAATTCTTTTCTACATTTACAATACTAGCACCATCTACAGATCTACTTCTCTTTTATTGTTTATTAGAACTTTACAATATTTTTTTTCTAACATTGAAAGTAATGATAATTCAAATTAACAATCTCTAGTCCAACATATTGATAAAATTGAACTTGGTTGAAGAAATGATCATACAAAAATACAAAATTAGGTTTCATTTGATGAAAATATGATTTTGTCCATATAATGTTGGTGTGACATCAGCATTAGAATAATGATAATGTAATAAACTGTTATTTTTAAAAAGTTAATATAGTTAAATGTTATCTTTCAATAATGCATCTACTGATTTGTTATTTCGCAATACTCAGTGTAGTGAAAGGATAATAATCCTTATAACAACTTAGATTTCAACAACATTATCTTACTATTACAATCCATAATAGGAAAAGTATGAAGAATTTAGTCCTTACGAGCACATTATTGTTGATACTTTTAAATATATAATTATTCTAAAATTAAATAAAAGGGAACTTCGCGTAACCATTCTTCTTAATTAAGTTTTTTTAAAAATACTTTTAGAATTTAGCTAAACACTTTAAATTTCATATTTTGCATATAATTACATATGTTATTCAGTTGACCTACTGTAGTAAGAAAATTATTGCAAAACATGAGAGATTATGGAGTACTTATGTTATATTATATCCACTTAATAATTAAATATAACTATTAATGACATGGTAATTTTTTAAAATAAATACATACATATCATATGTACATTTAAGTGGTGTAATATAACGGAGACACTCTATAATCTCTTGTACAAGAACCATGAAACCGTGGTCAATGGAAGACAATTGCCCATATACGAGCACTCCATATTTTGGGTCAATTGCGCGGGCTTTGTGCTCCAAAGAAAAGCATCTTACACCACTAGTGAAATTAAAATCACAATATTCTCTTTTACAAGTTTTTTTTAAAATAAATTTAGTTGTTATAGATTTGAACATCACATAATTATTAATTGGTTCATCAAAATAATGCGTATTATACCAAATCAGAAAACCATAGTATTCCATATTCAAACAAGGTACCAATTGCCTATGGTTTTGTAAAATTACTAAAACTGCATTCCATAAAATAAGAAATGCCTGATTAAATATGCTTTGGATACGTGTTTAAAAAAATACTAATTTAGATACAATTGTTAGATATTATAGATACATTTATTTGAGTTTTAGATATGGTTTAAAGTTTATTTAGAATTTTTAAATAAAGTATCATTTTTTTTCGTTTTTATTGTGAGATTTTCTTTATTATTATCTATTCAAATACTATTTGACTGTATGTAAGACAACAAAACGATAATTTGACAAGTTATTTTCCTCTTTATTCCATTAGATAAATCATATGTTCTCTTCAATGACTATGAATGTGATAGACTCTTTCTTAAACCAAATTATAAAATAAGAAGACAATAAATAAATGAATAATTCTATAAATCAAACACGAGATGTGTAAATGAAACATAAGAAATGTAAGTTTAAAGTAAAATTTGTAAATCAACGAAAGACTTGTAAATAGTAGGAAAAACAAGTAAATTAACATAGAAGAGGCAAATTTTTAGTAAATAAAATAAAATTTATAATGCAACATGAAACTTTTAAATCAAAGTTAGACGTAAAATAAAACATAAATTGTGTAAATGAAACATAAGACTTATAAACGGAAAGTAAAGCAAGTAATCAAGAAAATAGTGGTAAAAGAATGTATTATTAGTAAACAAAATAAAAATTTATAGATATAACATAAAATTTGTAAGTCAATATTAAGTGTAAAATAAAATATAAAGGATGTAAATGGAATGTAACATAAATAAATTAACATGTCAGTGGCAAATTGTTGTATCATGGTAAACAAAATAAAACTTACAAATATAACATAAATTAGTAAATCAACAACAAGTGTAAAAAAAGAACATAAGTTAAAGTAAATGAAACATAAGACTTGTAAATGGAATGTGAAATAAGTAAATTAACATATGAATGGTAAATTGATGTATTAGTAAACAAGACAAAAACTAATAAATGTTATATTAAACTTGTAAATAAATATTGAGTGTAACATAAAATATTATGTAAATGAAACATAAAATTTGTAAATGAATGGTAAAATAAGTAAATTAACATAAAAGTGCTAAATTAATGTATTATTAGTAAATAAAACAAAAACTTACAAAAATAACAAAAAAACTTATAAATCAACATTAAGTGTAAAATAAAACATAAATTATATAATGGAATATAAGACTCATAAATGAAATGTAAAATCAGTAAGTTAACATAGAAATGGTAGAACTAGTGTATTATTAGCAAGCAAAACAAAAACTTACAAATATAATATAAAACTTCTAAGTCAACATTAAGTGTAAAATATATTATAAATTCATTAAATAACATATAAAACTTGTAAATGGAAGGTAAAATAAGTAAACTAACTTAGGAGTGGTAAATTAGTGTATTATTGGTAAACAAAATAAAAACTTGCAGATATGATATAAAACTTTTAAATGAACATTGAGAAATAAATGAAGTGTAAAATAATGATAGTTTTGGGTTATATAATACATATGACGATTTATGTGAAATTTATTAAGGGTAAAATTTATTCTTAAAAATGAGTTTTTGAAAAACTATTATTTTCATGTTTCTCAAAGTTATTTATAAGATAAAGTGATTTTGCATAATTTTGAACCTACTTAACTACAGCCTAAATGACCTTTAAGTACAAATAAGAAGAAAGTTTGAAACTACATAAAATATGCATGAAACTGAAAACTAGATCTAATTTTATTGACATACAATATATGTCTAGTAATATACAAATATCTTTTTACTTTACATTGGCTTGATCCATATCAAGAAAAATAATTTTGTTTAATTAACATGTGTAGGAAATGAATACTGTAATAGAAAATGAGCAAAAAAAAAGTTTTACAAATGTCCTAGGAAAAATATAGAATTTATGGTTAAACCAATTGAATAAAATTTATTCCATATTTTCAGTACAATTTTTTTTTCAATCAATGAGTGAATTTTTCTTTGCTTAATTAAATTAAAGGAATAAAATATTTTTGCTTGATTAAAGTTTAATATTTACAAGTTTTATGTTATTTTTACATGTGTTTATTTTGTTTGTTATTTACTTAAACATCAATTTACTACTCTTGCATTAATTTACTTGTTCTATCTTTTATTTATTAATCTTTTGTGTAATTTACAAAATTATTTTTATCATGCATTGATGTCGTACTTTTAATCACTGCATTATAAAATTTTCTAAATATTAACAAAGGGTTTACAAAGGAATTATATTTGATTTGATATTGGAATTGTCCTTAATACCAAAATACTCTCAAGTCTCGACTTATTTTAATAATAAATATTTAAAAAAATTAAAAAAACTTTCTGGATGGAAATAAGCCGACCCATCCCACCAAAAGTTAAGTATAAAGAAGTATTTCCTTTGTATTAAGTAAAGATTTGGCCCATCAAAGGGCCGGATCAGCAGCCTTCTAAGATTAGCAATGTGTGCCAATCTATTCTCAACATAAATGTCTGAGTGGTCTTGATGATTTTGAGATATCAAAATTGGGTTGAGCATCAAATTTTACTAGCTTGTGATCTAATAGTTTCTACTTTTGAGCCATTGAGACTATTGTAATGTTTGAAAATTTGTAATGTGTTTGATTATAACTCTTTTATTTGGGCGTTTTGAATTTTTATATGCTATTGAATTTGAATGAATTGACTACAAGAAAGTTTGAGTTGACCATGTTATGGTTTTTCATATGTTAACTTCTTTTGTGAATCATTGGAATTAAATTTGTCTTCAACTTTTTAGAGCAAGTAGCATGACTGCACGAGTTTGATAATCTACTGTTTCTGGAAAATTAAGGGAAAATAAATGTTTAACGCAATATGATGATGAATATTTTGTGTCAGTGAAAAGTTCTTCTAGAGAATAAAATTTGTTTAAACGATAAAACAAGAGAGGTGAAAGATAGAAAAATAAAAAAATCATTGGAAAGTGAGAAAAGGATTTTGGGTATTTAAAATCTTAAATATTAATTTCATTAAATCTAAATCATTGATTGTCCCTTTAAAAAAAAAAAAACAAAGGGGCTCTTAAACAAAAAGCTAAGAGGGCACTAAACGAGAATAATTAGTCTCGCACATATCATGAATAAGAAATTGATTAACACCAATAGGAGGATTAGTAAAATTGTAAAGGTTAAGAAGGAGGTCATCGGCATAATTCGCAAAGTATTCTACTGCAAAATTCGCCTCTCCGTAAATATGATTGACCTTAATGTGCCAATTCCTCTACATGAACTCCTCAATCACCCTCACAAGCCGCAAATACTTGTGAGTCATTTTCGAATAATTACTAATCGGTTGAACAACACAAAAACTATCAACTTCAACAAGTAGCCAAGGAATATCATAATCCCAACACACAAACCATTGATTGTCTATTAATTTAAAGGTTGTAAATTAATTTAAATTTAAATGTAATTTAAGCGGATGTTGGTCCGCCCTCTTAAATTAAATAAATAAATAAATAAAACCTTGAGTGGTGCTATTGGCACCCCTCAAAAACCAACTCTAAATACTTTTACTAAAACTACCCCATTAAATAATTTAAAAAAATATTATCATTTCTAAATATATCTACTTTTATTTCGTAAATACCCATACTTTACAGTTCACACCCGATCCTCACAACATTTTAGTATAATTCATCATGCATACCTCCACCAAATCAAAGCCTCCCACCCACTCTTGCTATTCTCAAATCTCACCCCAATTCTAAGTTTCTAAGAACAACTATGTTTTTGTTGTATGGTTGTTAATTACATTGGGTTATGTTTGTAAAATTTAACATTTTAACAGTCAGATTAACAAGGATAATAAACTAATCATACAACAATTCTATTTGCGATTAGGAAAATTAGGAAAAAGAAAAAAATTAATCTACATAAAATTATCTTATTGATATACTGAAATTGACTTTTACAAGAACGTAGAAATTTACATAGGAAAAATAGGAAAAAAATTAGTCTACATAAAATTATTTTATTGATATACTGAAATTTACTTTTACAAAAACATAGAAAATTTAAATCTGATTTAAAGTTAAAGTATATATGTGCGAGCTTGTGTGTGTGTATATATCACTATTGTAAACTCATGAAAATATTAGGGATGGCAATGGGTGGGGTGAGGGTGGGGAGACTTACCCCAATCCCCATCTCATTTCCTAATAAATTTAGTGGGGGTGAGGATGGAAAATTTCCATGTAGAGAATGATTTCTCTATCCCTACTTCACTCCCCAATTACTTATTTTATCGTAAGTATGATATATTATTTTAGTAAATTAAAAATTAGAAACTTAAATAAAATCATCACTATATTATAAAGTACTTAAATTATTTAAAAAACTCCAAAAGTTTGAAATGATATCTTGAAATGCTATCAAAATTGAAAAATATTTGAAGAGGGTAGCATCTTAAGAGATGAAAGAAAATATTGTGGAATAAGAATTATATTGCAGGGTTTTCTTTTAGTTATAACTTATCTAGAGTTGGTAAAAATAAAAAGAAAATTTATTAATCAACATTGTAATTGATAAAATAAAAATTTAAAAATATTTATATATTATGGGGATTGAGTTAAGTGTCACGGGATGAGTATTTTGCGCAGCAAACCCGTGCGGCACTTAGAGTGTTGGCTCTCTAGCCCAAAATTGTGGGCAATTGGGCTAGCGAATTGGGCGGTCCGTGACATAAGGGTATGGTGGAGAGTACAAATCCAAACCCCACCCCATTAAAAATTTGAGGATTAATTTTTCTTTATTCCTTAAAAATTATTTAAAATTCATTGCATTTGGGGTGGGGTTCTATGGGACCCCAATCTTGTGGAGAACTTTGTCATCTCTAGAAAGTATTAATAAAATAAAAATCTTGGTTACGGATTTTTCGATCAAGATTGTAAGAGAGTGTGTCTTCATTCATTATTTTGCTGGTTGGATTCTGAGAGTTCAGAACTCCTGCTCTTTACAAAACAGAAAACATACTTTTATTGACTTTATAGTATTTTTATGTAAATTTCACTGAGGACAAAACTGTAAATATGCTGAAGGGGTTTGATGGGGAATTTCGAGGAGCTCCATTCACAAACAAGACAGAGAGAAGGTATCATTCTCAAAAAAACAAAAAAAGAGAGAGAAGGTATCTGTAATTGGGCTTCAAACACAGGCCATCACGTATAGTCTCACTAAACCCAATCATCACCTATCCAATTTTGCACCGAAAAAACGAAGCTTTTTTTTTTCGGGTGGGTGGGGGGGGGGGGGGGGGGGGGGGGGTGTGTGCGAACAGACTTGGTCTCCAAACCCAAAAATTAAAAAAAAAAAATCATGTATTGAGTGTGGGGTTCAGAACAGATTTACAAATGTATTACTAGAAAAATTGTATTGGTTCTACACAAGAAATATGAGGATTACAATTTACTTCTACCATTTTTTTTTCCTGAGCATAGACCAATGTGCTGTATTGACGTGATATTTGGCCAACTGAATTTTTAAATTCAGGTATTCTATGATAGTGTACCTTTAACTTGTTCATATAATGCCCATAACAGGATGCCAATGACCGTATCTCTAACCAAGCTCTTTACAAGACTAGCAATCCAGCCATTAGAGCCATCCCCAGATGATCTTTTGCCCGCAAGGTCCCTAAATCTCAAGTTTCCCTGATCTGATACTAATGCATAAATTACCCCGTTCATATGGCCCTTTCCAATCACGCCCACCACTTTCTTTGAGTTGTTCACTGCCTTGCTCCGTTTTAGAGACCATGCAAGATACTGAAGAATAAAGCAAAATATGTCACATCATTAGAGGGCCAAATTTGGGTCTTCGTAGCTCATCTAACAAGAATACATGTAATTTTCTTACAAAATCATGATTCATGTGACAAAATCCAAGAATAACTTAAATTATAGCAAACCATAGAACCAAAATCATTAAAAAAAATTTCATCCATGTTAAAAGTCAACAACACTTCAGCTTGTTGATGTCTTTTTCTTGCTCAATGACAATTACCGTGTCTCGTTCATGTATAAGAGGCGGCAAGAGGGATGGATATGAAAAGCTTAGCTTCTCGTAAAGCTGAAAAGTACTATCATCAGGACTTGGTTCCTGCATATCAGATATAAGAGATCTTTAGACTAACCAATATTACATGTAATCAAACTTTTGCACAAGAGTCATAACTTCAAAGAAATGTAAATCTCAAATATCTAGGATTCAAATACTAATTTCTAATTCAAGATCCAGGGCTCATCACTGCTTATCATCAACGCTTCCTGTATCTACATGGATTGTAGTGTAGATACTTTCATCAATCCATTTCTTCCGCTTTCAAGGTCCATCACTCTATAAGATGGTAATAGAAATTGCAGCTAACATGCTACTCACTGAATTCTACCAAGACACAAGAAATAATTTTGGCACATGTCGAAAATTGAACAATTGTGGTTGTGTAGGCACATGAAAATAAGGTCAATTGACAGCAAAAGAAAAGCAGGACATCTTTGAGTAAGTGAAAGACCTTGAGATTGTCTAAAGACATGTCTGAAGGCGATGTTATCCCCCAAATAATGTTGATCAGTAAATTAAGTTTCTCATTCCACTTTAGAGAATTCCATGCCCTTTCAAGCTGAGTGATCAGAAAAAACAGCATAAAATACATTAGCTTCTTGTTATTTTACGCATTAACCGTGTCAAATAATACAACCTCAGAAAAGAAAAATACTAAATATAGCAATTACAGCCATATTTTTCAAAAAGAACCTATTTGTCCAATCACCATATCCACAAGCCAAATGCATAATTTAAACAGCGCATACAGTTATTTCAATTGGTCGATCCCCCAAGACAATTTGAGCACCAACTTCTTCTGCTACTTTTCGAGCAGCACGGAACTGCAAATCATGTAACAATTTCGTAAATTGAAGACACAAAATTCAAGTTTTTGGCACTGAATTGTAGCAAGTATATTCTTTCCGGTGTCCATTACCTCGTCCCCAAAAGGCCGGTTGACATCAGAAGAAATTTTAGATGAGAAGAGGGCCAAAAGTAGGCGTAACGCTAGAGCTGTTTGTCCCCCTGCCATTCACACGAAACATTATGTAACTTGCCTCCACATTCATCTTCATATGACATGTGTTTGGTAAACAAATTGGAAAAGGAAATTAGTCCTCACCCAGGTCTATGCTCCGACCAACAGCACCAAAAAAACCCAGTGCCACTCAAGGAAAACATATTTGACCTTAACTGTTGATCATTCTCCCCCCCATTAGAAGTGTACATAATCCCAGCTCTGAAAATGATCTGTCCAGTAATTGAAGTCAAATTGTGGAATGAACACAAACATACATAATTTTGAACTAATTACTAGCTAACCAAGAATGAAAATTAGCAAAAACAAAAATGGAAATCAAGCTCGCCTGCTTCTGCATAGCTCCACAACAACATTATCAGGCTTGATAGCCCGCACAACTCGCTCCACGTCAGCAGCTGAATCTTGGGAAAGATGAGTGGTCCCAATCAGCCAGATGTTCTCCGGTTCAACAAACTCCGACCTCCAAGCCGGCACGGGACCGAATTGGCGCTTTTGTATGAGAACCAAGGTGCCGTCATCAGCCAAGTTTAGCAACTCGGGGCAAGTTTTGGCAATTGTGGCTTGGGAATCTGACAGAATCTCTGTCCGGAAATCAAAGTCTTGCGGCGGAGGTTTGATTGAAACTTTGGATGGCTTTATGGGTTTGGTTGATAGGAGATTTGGGTTCGCCGAAAAGATGGGGAAAGTTGCTTTTTGAAAGGCCTCCATTGAAGTCAACCGAAGCAAATTCGATTCGTAAGAAGTAAGCCTCTTGAGAGACTCCGAGTTTGGATAAGGTAACCAAATTTTAACGGCTATCGTCTATGGAGCGAACAGACCGGTAAAGCAGCAAATCTAATGACTAATATTAGTTAATCATAAAGATTCCTTTTGTGTGTATTTTTATCGTGACGCCGTGGTAAATTCAAACATTGCAACAAAGTTTAATATCCCAGGCTAGTACCCACGTTAGTAGTATGTGTAATTAATTAGAATTTCACTAGATTTCGGATTATACACTAAGAACTTAAAAAAAAAATTAATTTTTAGGGTTGTTTTTGTTAATAGAAATATTTATATTTGAATCAACAAGTG
This sequence comes from Citrus glauca, assembly GCA_029633175.1. Lineage (NCBI taxonomy): Eukaryota > Viridiplantae > Streptophyta > Magnoliopsida > Sapindales > Rutaceae > Citrus > Citrus glauca. Next base: position 7,944,354 of record JAQOOD010000009.1, read on the forward strand.
ATAACGTTTTTTTTTGTTTTAAGGGACAGCGAGAAAAGGAAATTGTTGAGCGTGGGACAAAATTTCGTGTCAAGATATTGGACTCAACAAATAAGTAAGAAGACAGATGGTAGCGATATCTAAACCGATGACTTCATGAATTAAAATTTGAATGGACATGTATTCATCCATTTAAGTGTGGTCGATTGAGTTAGAAGCAGCATCTCGGGAGCTGCAATCAATTGACCAATTGACCTTGAAGCCTCACTTTTGGAAGGAGTGCAATGATTGGATGACGACGACCTATATTTGCAAATTAATTTTTTGTTAAATTTATGTAATTTTAATAATAACACATGTCAACAGATCTTTAAAAATTTTAAAAAAATGAAAAGAGAAAATGCGTATGAGAGGATCTGGATCCCAGTTAGAGTTTGAAATATATGGCCGTGTGATTAAGAGATTATGGAAACTAATCTTCTTTTAAATATTTTGAAAAAAAATTTGAGTGCACCATGGCAACATTGGAGAGTTGGAGAGTGACCGAGTGAAAAATGAGAAGATACGTTTTAAGTTGAGGTTGGGTGGGTTGGGGTGCATTTAAAGAATGCAATTAATCTGATGTGGCCATGTGGGATTTACAGGTAGTGACTATCATGGAAAAAAAAGGTACTCGTCCCTACAGTCGGCCCACGCGTCGTTATGGATGGAGAAAGCCCACCGCACGGCTTGCTGGAGCCACCGTATCCAAAAGTAGCAAGCATTATACAATTATTTGTTTATTTATTTATTTAAGGAAAATCCGAGAATTATTGACTGGTGATATGATATGTGGGGGGCGAACACGTGGGCCTCTCAGTTGATTGATTTGACAATTTTATTACATTTTCATTTCACTTATGACAATTTGACGAAATTATTGTATATATCACGTGAAAACCTTTAGAGAGCTTTGCGTTTTTTTGGTTGTATTTTCTCGACTGTTTTTTTTTTTGTAACAACTTGTTCGGTAAATTCCCCGAACATACGTACCAAAAAAAAAATGAAGAACACGTCTTAATTCCCAAATGCGAACTTCAAAATTTAGCAATAAATCGATGAAAGTGATTGGCATAATATGTAGGAATGACAACTGGATCGCTCTATAATGAATATGTACAATATCCATCCAATTAGATTAGATAATATTCATCCAAAAATTTTTAAATCTTAAAATGGATATTTTAAAATTATATCCAGATGGATATGAATAATTATTTTTATCCAATGGATATCCGTTTAACCCAACACATATTATTAATATGTGTATAAATGGAAGAGATTCTTACTCTCTATGTTAAAAAATAAAGTAGCGTTTATATTTTGGATTGCAGTGAGAATCATAAAATTAAAAGTGAGGAGTGGGAGTGAAAGTGAGAGTAGGTTGTTTATTTATACTGAAATAAGAATGTGGAATTGAAACTACAATTTAATTTATGTGTTTATATTGTCTTGGATTAGGAGTAAATAGTTTTAAATTATAATTTTATCCTTATTTAAAGAATTATAAATTTTAATTACAAAATTAATACAAAATATATTTAAAAAATAAAATATATATTTTATTATATTTTTAAATTAATTATTATTATTATTATTATTATTATTATTCTTAATTATGTAAATCATAATTTTGTATTAATTTTAATTTGAATTATGCAAATAAAAAATTATTAATAATAGCAACATTCAATGAAACATTATTATTGATAATATAGTACAAAAATTAATATTTTCTTAGAATAAAATATTTATTATTATTAATTAAATAAATAAATATAATATTATTATTTTAAAATAAATATAATAATAATATATTTTCAAATAAAGATAGAATATAGTAATAATATTAATTCTCTATGAGTGTACTAATATTGTTTTTAAGTAATTTTAATTTAGAATCAATGTAAATTATTATTTTTAATTAAATATAATAATAATATTATTATTAAATTATAATAGAAGCCCACCCGACCCGCACCCGGGCAAAACCCGAACCGCATACACAAATAACTAGACTTGGGTTTGAAATTCTCAAACTTGGACATGCCCGAGTCCGGGCTAAACACCAAAAATTTTGAATTCGGACCCAATTTCTTAATAAATTAAAATTATATAATTATGAATTTATGATATGTTGGATGTTATTTAGATTTATTGTGTGATTATTGTGTTGTTGAATTTATTTATTTTATATAGATTGAACGAATTTAGGTAAAAATTTGGATGAATTTAGCTATTAGAAAGTAGATTGAAATTTTTTTATTTATTATTCGTGTAAAATTTGCATTGTTAGTATGTTATATATTTGTATTTGATTATTTTCTTTTTAAAGCTTGAGATTGAATGAGTTTATTTGACTATTTTTTTTTTTGAATTTGCATTATTAGAGAAGTAAAAGAAAAAAATTAAAGTTATCACATGCGAGCTTAGAAACCCGGATAAAAAACCTATGCTTAGGGGTGCCAGGCTTGAGCTTGGCCCACACTCAGAAAAACTTGGGTTTTAAACCCAGGTTCGATCTTGCGTTTCACTCATTCATTCCGATTCTAGGCAACACCAAAACCCAGACCAGATCCAAATTTTGCCAAGCTTTATTCCAAGCTCTCCCAAGAGTGGGAATCTCACTCCCCACTCCAAATTTAGATGGGACTCATGAAGTGAAATTTCTAAAAAATTATAAATAAATATTGGAATAAAAAAAATTCACACTTCTCACTCTCACTTGAGAAAGTAAACACTAGGTAAGTTCAGTTCATGTCAGATTTTATGTATCATTTAAATTGTTCATGTGGATTAGTAGATTTGTACGTGAAATTAAAGATTAAAATAAAAAGTTAAACACCAAGCCAATGTGGGGTTAAATATTCTCAAAGATGCAGCCAAATACGGTCCGAAATATCTCCTTAATTTCCTCAGGGCTGTCAGTTTTGGGGACAATGAACTGCTTCTTGAATGTCTTTAAATTAAGATGGGCCAATATGTTTTTCGAATAATGCAGAACCAAAATTAAATACGAGGGTTTTTATATTTTTTATTTTTTACCTAAAAAATATACTTTAATTTTATTTATTAGATTCATTTAAGTTGTAGTTTTAAAGTTTAAAACTCATTTAATTTGTAGATTTAAAGTTTAAAACTAACTCATTTATCTATCATTGGATTGGATGGATCCAATGAATAAAAATCTTAACCGTGATTTAAAGTAAACAATTTAAATCAAGAGAATTTTACTCATTAAACAATTTATCATTAACTATGAAGCTTCTTCACTTCTTTTTTTTAATTTTCTTTTCTTTTTATTTTAATTAAGAAGGCCCAATTTATTTTGAATATTTCATATTCAAATAAAGTAACCTATCATTCATTGCAATACTTTATTATTATGGCCGCCTCATACTACCTATCTTTCGGACAAATACAAATTAAAGATTTCTTTTTCAATAATGCGATGTCTTTTCAGATGCAATGAGAAATAAGTATCCCCACCTAAGGGTTGGCAATGAGATGAGATGGGATGGGATTTATCAATCCCAGACCTATTTCTTATATGTAAATAAGATAAAAAAATATTTTATTCCCATCCATATATTTTTTTGAGACAAAAAATAGTCACAATCTTGTCCCAAAAGAGATGAGATTCAGCAGGATCCCATCCCAATGGGAAAAAAATTTCATTTTTAATTGGTAATGAGATGGGATGGGACAGAATTTGTCAATTCCACTCCCGTCTCGCATATATAATTGGGATAAAAAGATGTCTCACTCCCGTCTCAAATTTTTTTATGGAATAAAAATATATCCCAATTCCGTCCAAATGGGCGGGATCCCATCCCATCAGGAAAAATTACCATCCCTACACCTAAAATAACATCATTAATTTAATAGACTCATGTGCTAATCATTTTCTGAGTCTTATTATTTCTTATCCAAATAATAAAATTCTATCAACGTTTAGTTAAAATATAAACTACTTAAATATCACAACTAAGTAAATATAAAATTACTAATTTTATATTAAAAGAAATTGAGACAATTTTTAAATAAATAAAGCCAATAGAATGAATAGACTTCATACTTGTAAAGCAATAGAGCTATCTTGTGTGCATTTGTCAAACATTGACTGAATTATTCAACTACCTAATTGTGGTTTGATAAATTTCAGTTAGTAGTTCAAATCAAATGTGCATGATTTCATTAAATAAATATAAGTACACTACAATTTTTTTTCCTTTTTCCGAATTATAAAAAAATTGATACTACAACCGAGTCTAGAGAAATGCATTCGTGTTTTCATCTACCTCAATCATGATAGATTAAAACAAAATGAAAAATAATCGCTGCTCTAGGGATAAAAAAGTCAATGACTGTAACCAAGACGAGAGATTCTCAATTTTCTTCCCTACTAAAATCAATATATACCATTTATCTCTTATAATTTTCATAATAGTCAATAACCTCCTAACATATAATTTTATAGTAGTACTCTTGTTCTTAAATAGACTTTTACTCACATTTATCATAATTTAAATAAATCATATTAATGAAAATTAAAATAAAAAATTAAGTACTAGAAATAAGAAAATATATTTTTGGAGTGAATAAAAAATTAATGACATGATTTTTTATATTTTTTGGTTGTTTTTAAATATTTTTATAATAAACATATATTTTATATTTCTAAATTAAATTATAAAGTTAATGACACATTTACTCTTCTTTTCCTTTAAATTTTTGGTGTAAAGGGAGTTATTTGCTATCATGAAAATTATAGAGGAGCAAGTGATATATATTAATTTTAGTTGGGGTGGGCACTGTTCGGTTCGGTTTGAAATAAAGTAGAATCGATTTAAATCGGTTATTTTATAAAAAGAATCGAATAAGAACCGAACTCAAACGGTTCTTTTCGGATCGGTTCGGTTCGATTCGGTTTTTTCAGTTCTGAGCCTATTGGGCCTATTTTGAATTTTTGAATTTTTAAATTTTTAGCCTATTGGACCTCATGAATGTAATAATTTTTTTCAACAATAAATTTATCCTAATTTTATTATAAATATTAACAATAAATACAAAGTATTCAAAACACATTTTATCATTAATATCTTACTAACTATTAATAAGATACTCCCGAAATATGAAATATTAAAATTTCAAAATACATAACCAAACTCCAATACTCCATCTATATAAACATAATTATAATGTTATAAAGAGAAATAACACATGTTTGATTTGAATAAAATCATGTTTGATTTGAATAAAATTATTAACACATGTTTGATTTGAATAAAATAAAAAAATAATTCGGTTTTTCGGTTCAGCTAAATGAACTGAATACCGAACCGACATTTCGGTTTTTTTACAAACGATATTTTTGATTTTTTTTAAAATAAAAACTGAACCGAATTAGAACAAATCGTTAGTTCAATTCGATTTTTTAATACTATGGTTTTTTTACTCACTCCTAAATTTTAGTAGGAAAGAAATCGACATCCTTCATAACCAATATCATTGATGCTCTATCCATTTAAATTTCAAGTGTTCAACTTAACCAATAAAAATTAAGTGAAAATAACAATCTACCAATAAAAATAAATAAACCTATAATCAGCATAAGTAGTAAGCATGTCCTACATATCACGATCACCATCAACAATAATAAATCAGCAAAATCAAACGTGCTTTAAAATCTTCAACTATTCAAGCCAACAAAGTCGATCGATCGATCGATGGATCAATGGCCAAACCAGACGGGTTACAGCTAATCAGTTGAACTTTTCGCTCGCCCAGGCGAGTAATACGTGTTCCCACTGTAACCTCAGTTTGCGGTCGCATCAACCCAAATTCAAAAGAAAATTAATAGAAACATCCCTTACTTTTAACCAATTTACAGAAATTATCTAGCTTAAACTTTTCTTACTTTTGTTTTCTAAACAGTGCATTTTGAACAGTAATACTTCCAAAAGTGAAGATGGTAAATAACTGCGCGGTCGACAACCATTAGGGTTGTATTCTCTTTTCTTATTCCATTTTTTTAAGAAAGCCAAACTGTTAATCGATAACTAAATTAACTGGTTTGGTTTATTGCTTGTATTTTATTTTACAATAATAATATGCTTGTTTAATTGAGAATTTCAGAAGGGATTCAAATTTAAGTATCCCAATTTAGGAAGCATAACATCACTTTTTATTTTATTTTATTTTTCTGAGTCTGAATAAATTTTTGATTGACATATAGGTCACTCTATGATGCGGTTATAAAAATTACAACATCAATAGTGGCCTAAATATTAATCATTAGATTTAATCAACAGTTCATTAAAATAATAGTTAGTTGGGATGATATTTTAATTTCAATTATTAAAAATTTAAATTTACTAATTAATAAATTTGTTAAACATGGCTTTTAAAGATTAAATAATAACAAGAAACACGTATAACTGTTAATACTTTTATTTTTCTTTTCAATATATATATATATGTATTTTAATATTAACACAACTCAATCTTAGTTTTATTATCTCATTTTCAACAAAATTTTACCAGATTAATAAATATTGCAACAATTAATTCAAATCAATCTTTGCCAATGGGTGGTTTCCCCCAAAAAAAAGGACAGTGAATAAAACTAAAAGTTCAAAATTATATTGTCCCAATTACAAATGAGAAAGCGAGTTTGAATTAACATGAGTTGTTAGAGATTGAATAATCAATATTTGTTATTTACACATCTAAATTAATTTATATATTTGCATACTTAATTTTTAATTTTGTTGGTGATTTAGAAAATATTTATGGAATTGTTAAAAACAAAATTATATCCATGAACTTGAATATTATTTGTTAACTAGTAAGTAATTAGTTATTTATCTACTAAATTAAATCAGTAGTGAAAATTAAAGAATTTAAATCCAACGGTCCACAATGCCATAATGACTCTATTATCAATACTGTAAAAATTCATATAGCATCATAGGAATCCTTGTATAAATATATATAAATTATAAATTAACCTTAAATCTGGGCCAATTCTGTAAATTATTAAAAGAAAGACAAAAACAGAAAGAAGACCACAGCCGCTTTAGCTGGGTAGGGGTCCGCGAATTCCCCACGCTTTTGCCCCATCATTTACTTCTCCTTAAAAACCTAACAATATTTTTCAATTGAATTTGTATTTTATGATCATCAAAATTTTTTATACAAATCAATCAGACACATGATTTTCAGTTATAACTATCACAGTACATGTGATAGTCATATATATGGCTGATCCTCATCAAAGAGACGAGCAGCCTCCAGTTACAGATCCACCAAAACTGTCAAAACCTAGCATCCAGGTTCCTCCTGAACTTGAACCAGCGCCAGCACCAGCAGCTTCTTCTTCTTCTTCTTCTCCTTCTTTATCATCACCATCAAAAGGGAGGCACCCGAGCTATCGAGGGATCCGAAGCAGAAGCGGCAAATGGGTGTCCGAAATACGGGAGCCACGTAAAACGACGCGCATTTGGCTCGGCACGTATCCCACGCCGGAAATGGCGGCAGCGGCCTATGACGTGGCGGCGCTCGCTTTGAAAGGCCCCGAAACTCCATTGAACTTTCCAAATATGATTATTTCGTACCCAATACCGGCTTCGACGTCGGCCAGCGACATACGCGCGGCTGCGGCACAGGCTGCTGCTGCAAGGGGTTCTGGGTCCGAACCGGGTCCGGTTCAGAAAGAGAGTAAAGAGAGTGAGGGTACGTCGAGTAGTACTTGCATGGGGCAAGAGTTCGTTGATGAATATGAGCTATTGAATATGCCAAATTTGCTAGTGGATATGGCAGAGGGAATGCTTGTGAGTCCACCGAGGATCGATACTCCGTCGTCTGATGATTCAGCAGGGAATTCTGCCGAAGAAAGTTTATGGAGCTACACTTAATAATTAATTAATTAATTAGTTAATTATTAAGTAATGAAGCTTGTGTAGTGTGTGGCTATTTATAGCTTGATTATAATTTGCTGCCGCTATATATATTCGGTCGATCTCTGATTGTAATTCTTGTATATTTGGAAAATTAATGTACCGACTGCACGGTACAAGTACTTTCTTATCTTTGTTTTGTTGGTAAAGATAAAGAAAGGGGAGTTGTCTTTAATTACTTTCAGTAATAGAGTAATTGCCATATTTTGAGAATATCAATTGCTTGGGGCTCCTTTTCTCCCCCACCCCTTCTTTTTTCCCTGTGATTTGGCCATTCGGTAGTTGGTAAAAGGCAGTGGGATTGAATTCAGGAAGCGAGGCATACCGATCTACATGATGAGCTTAATTTGCAGACCATTAAGCTTTATATATGAAGAAGGGAAATTGATTCACAAAACTGGATATGATTCATATGCATATATAGTATGGAGTTCGAATATATATTTATGATCATTGCTTATCTGAGTTTCTGCCTGCTAGTGCAAAGTGCAAAACAATTATACGATTGATCAGTGCTAGCTATGGCTGTTTCTAACAATTGTGTGTGTGTGTGTTGATATATTACATGAGTATGGAGTTTTAATATATATTTATGATCATTGCTTATCTGAGTTTCTGCCTGCTAGTGCAAAGTGCAAAACAATTATAAGATTGATCAGTGCTAGCTATAGCTGTTTCTAACAATTGTGTGTGTGTGTGTGTGTGTGTGTGTGTGTGATATATTACATGCAGATGCCCGCCTCTTTAATGCCAATTAGCAGTATAGAACATATAGTGCATTAGTTAATTGAACAAAAAATGATAAAGACAATAATACACTATATGGTGTATACAACGGATCTATATTTTGAAAGAAATAAGTATCCATACTAGATAATGATCATATATAGAAAAATAATGTTTCGATGAGGGATCCTGTATTTTTATTAAAATAATTAAGGAACTCCTAAAAGATAAGAAAGTATATACTCCAATATATTAAAAAAAAATACACTGTATTAAAGTGTGTGTTTAATTTTCTAGTCTTCTAGCTTATCCATTACTCTTAACAACTTAAAGAATCCATTATTAAAGAATAACTTTATATATATAGTCTCTATCTAGAGCGAGTTTCCGCAGTTTATTAAAGTACGGAAATATATAGGAGAAGATATTGTTTCTGATTGAAACGTTAAGGATGTTAAACAATTGATGATCAATGTGTGTAATTAAGTTATGTACGTTAGAGTGATTACCTAGAAAAACTTAGGATGCGGTTATAGTGCACACTAACTGTACTTAAGGGCTATGAATTAGTAGTATGCGCAATTCTTTTAGAACATTAATTACTATACCAAAAGCCTAATCTCCTTGGAGATAAAATTTATCTTGAATCTGATAACATTTGTACACATATATCTCAGGAATTAATGTCCAATCTATTGTTGATGTCCGCACGTCATCAGTTTTGTCTATTTGAATCTGCTCGAATATATCTTATGCACATTGAATCTATCAACAAGTAAGAGAGCTGGAGGATAGCAGACAACAAAAGAACCAATGTTCAACGATTCAGGTCTTGCTGACCAACTTGTCTGAGAAGACCAACAATTAATAATTTTGAATATAATAAGTCAGAGGGCTCGCTGTTGTTTTTGCTGTTAACTTAGCGTCTACGAAATCTCAGTGAATTGAAAATGTGAAATATCTCTTTATTTACATTAATGTCAGAAACCGCAGCAGGTATCAAAATGTGAAATAGCCTTTGATTTCAAAACCGGAATTCAAAACAAGTGTCATGCTCACAACCTTGAGCCTGCTTGATTTCAAGTTTGTTGGTTATCTCATATAATGCCCTAGCTAGCTTGTACTAGCTAATTAGGAATTCATTGAATCTCCATTAACATAATTAGCTGCAGTTACAGAGTTAATTTGGCCCAACCATTTGCATTATTGATTTCCACAGGTCTGAATGATCATCTCAAGAATCACAATGATTCTTTTTATGTTGTTTGTCATAAACAACGATACATGTTTTAACCATACAGTTGTGCCTTTACTTTATCATAATTGGTTTTACACACACACACACACATATATATTTAAGAACTTCGTAGAAGAGGTGTTTTGAACCGGGATTAATCAAGATTTTTTCATTACTTTATATTTCAACATTCTTTTAACGCATACAGAAGATGTTGGTTTGTGCAACTAGCAAAAGTTGTCAAATTACGTTCACATCAAGCTGGAGCAAAAAGCTCTTTTGTTTATATTTTTTTTATTTTTAAAAATAAATTAATAATGTTCTCAAATTTTGACAAAATCTCTTGTTTACAAACAAAGGAAAAGAATTACGCTTTCTAAAAGGGTTGGATATGTAGAGACAAGTAGCCAATTTGCATGCACTATTCAAAAAGACACTCTAAGCTCGGGAAGTTAATTTTGATCATTAAATCTTAAACTTAATTAGCCGTTTCAATGTGAAGGCTTTTGCTTATTGCGAAGCACGAGAATGATGAGCAAGCGAAGAAAGATTGATGGAATGATGAAGATCCCTTTGGAAAACCATAATATTAATAATTTATTCCCAAAAGTGGCGAGGACATATAGAATCTTTAAAGACGATGATTAAAGAAAAACTTGTGGCCCACAGAGATTAGTTTTAATTTTCTAATTAGAGATTAATCTCTAACATATGGAGTACACTTGGGTGAGACAAGGCCGCAATCACCTCCTTAAAATATTAATTGTTGATTTTATCAGTCGGCATAATTTGGTAAGTTCAATTCACCTTGGGGAACACTGTTCGAATAGCGGCAACCAAAAAGGGGATCAAATATTGAAGAGGAAAGCAAATCTAGGTGTGATGCGATATTGCTGCATTCTTGTTTTAGAAATGTCGATCCTTAATCACTGCTTTAGAGATTTGGAACTTTATGTTAGGTCCTTATCATTAACCTACTACTCTTTGACCTAATATTAAATTAACGCGTCTATAAAATATTTTGAAAAGAGTCACATATTGTAATAATTATATTTTTGAAAGACTTAAGTGTATTCTGTAGCTACAAATTTTTAGTAATATTCTTAATCATAGCCATTGAAGAACGGCCCAGACTAGTATTTTTGTGGAACGTTCAGGAATTAAAAAGTCTATTATTTTCTTAACTTGGACGAAGGCATAATAGTCACTGCAAAGTTAGTTCTTAACACTAGCAATAGTTAATAAAAATGCAGTTAACTGATATTCTTCAACAACTTATAGTTACATGGTACTTTCTGAAAACATGTGTATTTGCTTAATATTTATTATGTCAATGGTTAAGTTATTGGATTCTACATACGCACGCGTGTGTAATGAGTTCTTAGAACACACTTTTATATTTTAATTTCAAATGTGTATTTAGGGACAGATCTAAGATCTTTAATCAGGTCAAGTTAAATTGGACATTTATAAATATGCTTGTATACAAGAGGAATGTTGGTACATATATGGGTTTGGGGGTGGGGGGGGGGGGGGGGGGGAGGGTGGGGGAATTAAAAAAAACATATATATCAAGTAATACAACGTCAAGAACTTAACTCTAAATAAAATACATATATATTTAATGAATGATAAATTATTATTTTAACGTTTAATTATAAAGATCTCAATGCACCAACAAGCGTGAGATCAGCTGACAAAGGGTTGTTCTATCTTAACTAAGGTTCTCGATTCGAGACTTCAGAATGCAGTTGTATTAAATAATTATTAAGAGATTTGTCGTTTTACCGTCCTAGTGGTCCCATCCGATTCGAATTTGAATTATTCAAAAGCCAATATGATATTCCGATATCAGATGATTTAATATATAAAAAATAAAAATCTCAATACAAATATTTAATTAATTAGGAACATGCTTAAGGAAAAAGTGATGACTAAATCCTTAAATATTTAAAAAAAAAATCATGGAACGTTTTGTGTTTATCAAGTGTGGTAAACACAAAATTCTATAAAAAGTAGTAGTTTTTTTGGGGTCCTTTTAACAGTTTTTGTCTAATAATTGTCTATCTCAATTTTTTTTATTGATTTATTTTTTTAATGGGGAAAGTCTGGACTAGATAATTCTTGTTGATCCCATTAAGTAACGGGGGTACTTTCCACGAACAATAAATTCATAAAAAGGTTACGATAAATTCAAATCACTTTCAGTGGAATTCAAGGTACTGCCACCCAATCACTCGAAATTCAAATCCAAACTCTCCGCTTCGTCATTTTCACACAAATATTGACCCTAAACACGTGATGGACACTGCCTCACTGACCTTACCCTATGAATCTACGTGAAAGCCGAAACTGCGGGAGGACCATTAATAATGTTTATTCATTTAAAATTCAAGGGGATGGGTCTTGGTCTCAGTCAAAAGCAGGCACGTGATTAATTAATCTCTCAGGTGGTCACCACTAATGCCATATTTCCCACAGACTGGCCCACTTGTCTTAATTTGTTTGGTTCCCACGAAATTAAAAAACAAAAAAGATAAGAAGACGTAAATACCCTTAAAGTTTTGTGTATATATAGATAGATCTTTTAAGTTTTAACGGTTTATAAATAGACACATCTACTAATTTTCAATTGTTTTTGTTTACTTCAAAATTCGAACATACAATCAAATCTAAATTAACAAGATTAAGAGTTGGACTATTGACACACCTCTAACATTCTCTTCAAACCCCTTTTCTGTATATATCCTTTTTAATTTCTAAAATAACCTTTAATTGCTGCAATTTCTTAATAAATCACTGCATAGTACTTCTGGAAAGTTTAAAAAAAATTCTATCAAGAGCTCTCTTCCCCCCTCTCCCATTTCAAACCACTTTCAATTTATTCTTGACTATAGCATTCATGAATTTTTGATTTTAATTTCCACCTCTCTTCGTTTTTTTAGTTGGAACTATATACTCTCTCTATATATAAAGATAAGTATATGTATATCCGAAAAAAAAAAGAAACTTAACCTAGTAAACAAACTTCATCAAATTATCTTTCCTTTGAGAACATAGTTTGTTTTTCGATCAAATTCCTATTCTATGAAAATTCATTGTTTTTTCAAATTTTGTAGATTCAAAGAGTTTATAATGGAGAAAAAAACTAAGAAAACAATGTAAGTGTGTTTAATTAGGTAAAGGTTTATTTTTAATATAAATTAAAATATAAAGGATAAATTTGTAAACAAAAAACAAGTGGGGCTTCATAGGAGATATAGGTGCCAACAGGCTCTAAGAGTAATTTTGTGAAGTTAGCAACATGGGAATCACACGCGCAATGTTAACTATCACGATCTAACTTAAAAAGGAGATAATGTGTGTATTTAGTGCTAAAACATTAGGGGGGTTTGTGTTAATTTTTTTTGGGACAATTGTTCACCGACCATTTATTTTTTCATACTTTTTAAAAAAATACATATATCTTTTATTTTTTGATTGATTTTCACCTGAAATTATATTTTCTTGCACATGTCCACTTGCGTCTACATGTTGTTATAATTTTATTGACATTGTGGGGGCAAAATTATTATTTTACCTAAACATACAAAAACGACGTCGTTTACGACTAACAATCTAAGACCTGACTTCGAATCCGATTCGGATCCAATCCAAAAATCCTATCAAATTGCACAATTAAAAAAATTAAAATATAAATACAAATAATATTTACTGTTTAAGTTGCATATATTTTATTTTATTTATGAAAATAATTCAGTTTGTTTTGCAATTTTTTTTGTCATTTAGTTAGGGTAAAATAGTCATTTTTATTTAGGAGTAAAATTATTATTTTAATAATATTATGTTAATTTCTTTAAAAGAGTTAAGTTGATAGTGGACAACTGAAACATAATTTTAGGTGGAAATTAACCCAAAAGATAAGATTTATGTTTTTTTTTAAAATCTGAAAAATCATATGACCAGTGGATAATAATTATTTTTTTTAAGATAAATAAAAAGAAAAAAAGAAAAAGTCCTAACTGTCACTCTCCAAACGCGGTTTTAGCTGAGATTCGATTTTCACATTGTCAGTTGTGGTAGCTTTTGTCCGTACTGTGAAGATGTTGACTCTCTCACTTTCCTCACCAACTTCCTTCTTCAGTTACTTCCAACTGTCGATTCACTTGACTGTTACACATACAAGTATACAACTTACTAAAAGGAAAAAAAAAAAAAGAATAAGTCACCGGGTGGTCGAATTGCCACGTTTCCACGCGAAACCGCGGGAAAAACTATAGCCTGTTTTGTGTATGAGGCGAGGCGGTCGGGGATTGGGGGCGGGGAACCGAACTGTCAACCCGTGTTTTGGGCATCGTGTGACGTCACTTCGAAAAGGCTTCTCGTTGTCTTCTCTCGCCACGTCAGCCTCCAACCCCGTCTGTTCTTCATCCTGCCGAGACCTTCCAGGAACTACTACTTCTAGAACAATCAAATCCTTCCCCATCCACCGAACTTAAATATATATACTTTTTAATTGAAAATTTTAACTGGTAATTGTTTTTTTAATTTTTAGTAGAAATTATTAACAGCTAAACGGATAATATAAAATTGAGACTGAAGTTTGACTCTGACTCTGACAAGTACGGGTTCATTCCCTTAATAGAATAGAGTTAAAAATATCAGGGGAAAAAAATCTTTATTTAACACGTGTCAAACAAGGAAGCACTCGCAACTTGTCTAAACACAGCTGGCAGCAAGCTCAGGTCCCACTTTCGAACATCGTAGTATGTAAAATCCGTGGATTCATTACCAGCTGTCTCCTTATCATCTCCGTGTTCGCGTTTCTGAAATGCAAAGCCACCTATTAGAAATTTATAATCTTCCTTTCAAATTTAAAGGTCCATTCCAGTCTTAACTTTTATCTAAAAGATTTCACACACACAGCCAGTTAACAGACAGTTAGTCACTTCAGGCACTGAACTTATTATTATACCTGGATTGGATGGATTCTCTATCAAGCTGGTCATCGCCAGAGTCACGTGTGGGGAATTTTTCGGACGAGGACGTGGTGTTGTTGGCGTCGAGCAATCCGAAAAAGCGGGCGGGGAGGAAGAAGTTTCGGGAGACCCGGCATCCGGTGTATCGGGGAGTGAGGAGGAGGGACTCGGGCAAGTGGGTTTGTGAAGTGAGGGAGCCGAACAAGAAGTCGAGGATTTGGCTGGGAACATTTCCCACAGCCGAAATGGCGGCACGGGCTCATGATGTGGCGGCGATTGCTTTGAGGGGGAGGTTAGCTTGTTTGAACTTCGCTGACTCTTCTTGGCGGCTGCCCTTGCCGGCTTCCACTGACCCCAAGGATATTCAGAAGGCCGCTGCGGAGGCGGCCGAGGCGTTCCGGCCCGAGAAGGATTTGAGGAGGGGGGATGACAAGATGGACGAGGAAGAAGCAGCGGAGAGGACGACAATGTCGGATGATGTGTTTTTTATGGACGAAGAAGCGGTTTTTGGGATGCCCGGATTGTTGACGAACATGGCCGAAGGGATGCTGTTGCCACCGCCACCACCACCTCAGTCTAATTGTGGAGGGTATGAGGAGGATGACGTGGAAAGCAATGCTGATGTGTCCTTGTGGAGTTATTCTGTTTAAGTTAAAAGTGCTGTTAAATACCAAGAAGAACGAGAGAGAAAGACAAGAAAAATTACAGTTCAAGTTGCCGTTTTGCCTCTTCTCTCTCTCATCTTTCAACACTTGCTTCATTATCTCATCTTTCTCTCATTCTTTTTTATACTTAGCATTTCCCTTAAATTAATTAGTTTAGAAGTTTTAGTGAAGCAGTGATCAAACGGGCTCTGCTTTATTAGATTCTTTTTGGATTTATATTGGTGGTGGCTATAGGGATACACAATTGTGGCTCCGTACTTATTTTTTTAACTAGTACATGGGAGTGAGTGTAATGTTATATAATTGCTTAATTATATGGGCAAAAAATGCCCATGTGGAAAATAAAAAGAGTATAAAGTTAGTTTGTGACAACAACCAACCATTTTCGCGACTCAATTGGTTATGGTGTATGGACATTTTCGGATGCAAATCATATCTTGAAATAAATGAGAAAACTGCGAAGCCTTGAAATTGATTTATTACAAAGGGCCTACCAATTACGTGCTCCTTTTACCTTCCTTTTTAAGATTCTTTCGAAGAAAAATGGGTAATTATTAGTAAGGTGCTAGTGGGGTCTGAGGCAGTCACCATTGTCTCGGACTCTGTTCTGTGGCTGGAAGGTTACCCTCCCTCCTCAAATTGTTGTATTTTTCTAACGAGTGCAATTTTTTTTTTAATGATAAAAGCCCAAATCTGACAAGATTTGAAACAATCCAAATGTCAAAAGCAATACGCCCATGAAACTTCCTTGGATCTGTTATCCGAATAAATGTTTGTTTAATATAACTTATATAATAGTTATAAGTGTTTATTTAATTACACAATTTTTTAATTTTTTATTAAAACTTTGAAAGATTAAATAAATAATTTTACCTCTTTTTTAACAAAAGTTTAAATCTTGAACTTTTGAAAATAGAAGTTGAAATATTTTTTTAAAATGTTAAAATATCCAAAATATTATTTGCTTGTGAGTTATTTTCATCCGACCCCCAAATGTTTCAACAATTTCCACCGTTCCTCCATTTCTGTTAATTTGACAGTTATTTTTAATGGAGTTGTTTGAAATTTAGTTAAATATAAAAAAATGCCCCTTATCTTGAATTTAAAAGGATTAAATGACATAAACTGCTAATCCAATAATTGATAATTACATTAAAAAATCTTAATTAAATGCAATTATCCAATAATCCCATCAATTAACTTATCAAATAAATTTAATTTATCATCGTCAAATAATATTTAGGGCATGAAATTTTGAATTTACCCTTTGACCATTAGAATAAACGGTCAAATTAATGAATTTAGATCCTCACTAATGAGTTAAAATATTTGGGGGCGTGGTGAAAAATGTCAAAACATCTAGGGATAAGGCAGAATTAACCCTTTACTTATTTCGCAATTTTATTTCTTCTTTTTTCATGACATAAATTCAAAAAATTAACTTGTTAAAATAATTTTATAATTTTTATCAAATCTCTTATTGACAACTAAATAACTATAATTTTTTTATAGTAAAAACTCAACTAATAAAAACTCTAATTAAATGATCAATAGCTAAAACGTTATTGCAAATGGAGGTTAAAGGGAATTACCCAGGAACGAAGCATCGAAGGCCCATAAAGGAGCCATCTACAACGGCCGGCGTTCGCGCCGAGCAGGCTACTTGCGTGAATTCTCTTATTGCACGTTGTTTCTTCTACTTCTGTAAGAATATTGAGAAATGAGAATTGAAGGAATGAAGGATTTACACTTCGATATAAATATAGTGGGCTTTTCTGTTTCGTAGTTTCTTAGACCAAGTTAAAACCAAAAACCAGGCCGCAGCCTTTTCCATGGGAAAAAGACTTAGACGCTGAATCCATCTCACCGCACAAAATCCCGCATCCATTACCTTGAACAAGATAGAAAACAGCGAACCACCGTGCTAATGGAAATAAAATACCGAATTTACAGCAAAGTTAAGATACTTTAATTTCATGTGACTTCCACGTACCGAACTAACTAATTGGGTAGGGGAAAAATGCAACATGAAGATCTAATAATTTGATTTCTGTTACAAGAACATATCTTATAGACTCCATGAAATGACGTGCCATGAAAAACAAAAATTTTGAAACAACAGGACCTGCCAGGTTGAGCAGTCTGGAAAATATAGAAATCAGGGGACAAGAGAATACATTCTGATGTTGAATAGCTGGCGAGCATGGTACAATCGGCTGCAAATGATCAGTGCATGTATTGATTGAAGAAATTTCACTTCGGTTTTTTCAGGAGAGCAGTTGTCCTGAACTCACTGTCATCTCTGATAAAGCTCCACCAAAGATATGTTAGAGGAATATTAGCAGCATGATATAAAGCATGAGCATCCACAAAACCCCGGTAGGGTGGGAAATCATATATCTGCAAAAGCATGGCTAAGCCTTCTCCAACAACCACCAACCACAGCTTCCAGCGTGATGGGTGGCGAGTAACACCAGCCCAAATTGCCCAAATGAGAAGTTGAGCTACACCCATTGCTAGACATACTTTCATGTTTAGGCCTGCAATATGATTGACTACAGTAAAAACAGAACCCAAGAAACAGAGATATTAACATGATGAGCCAAATTCTGAATTGACACAATTTTCTTCCCATCCTTTTCTCTTTGTTTTTGTCAATTCGGTCTTTCCAGATTATATTTCCAAGGGTGTGGTGATATCAAAAATAGGTTTGCACCACATTTCCAAGTATTTGTCTTGCATAATTAAACACTAAGTCTACTAAGGAAGTTGAAATAATGAGTGGCATGATAGCAAAAGCCAGAATCAAACTTACAAATGCACTGCAGGTATTCCTTGGACCGCCCAAGGCTCGCGGGGGGGGGGGGGGGGGGGGGGGAGGGGGTTGGGAAGTTAATAAATCCAAGAGTGAAGTTTAACAAAAATGCAAAAGGATAAAAAAAGCCATGGAAATAGAAATTTTGCAGAGAACGGACCAGAAATAGGAGTAAACAAAATTTGATGGTTGATTACAAATAGTTGTGAAAAGGTTATAGTAATAGAATGTGAACAAAGCAGATGAGAAACGACGGTATTGTCATAGGATTATCAATGTGGACATACCATATATAGTGTTCCTTGTCCAGACAAGTGTTATTGAAATGAATTACCACGATCAATTCTAAATTGAGATATGTTATCATGCATTGCAAGTCAAACTCATTAAAAGAAATGAATTACCATGATCAAGTTTATAGAAATTCAGGTACAAGATGTGAGTTGTCACAAATGCAATCAATGGAGCAGCAACCATGACCCTAGCAGCCTCGTCTCTGACGCTAAAAGCTCGCAGAATTGCTAGAATGAAATTAAAACCAAGTAATGCCACAGCAGAAGAACAATCGAGCTTCTCTGTCAATTCAACATCTCTGCAATCAAATTAGAAAACAGCAACATCAGATGGGACTAAGCAAGCGACAATGTGGCACAAAGAACTACAAAAATAAAATACGAAAAGAGACATTCAGATAATCATTTTACTTGATAAGATTTATGGAAAAGATATTAGAGGTAGGTCATTTCCCTCTGGTACAATAATGCACGGTTTACCATGAAGGAAAACAATTTTTTTTTCCAGCTTCTCAAAAATGTTTCAGAAAGCACTCAGAGAAGGATCAGATGCAGTGAGAAGAATAAAACACATTTCCAAACAATATTAGCTGCATGAATAAAGTTCTCACTTTTTTCCAGAAAATGAATAGCCTCATCATCAAACTGTAAATTAGTAGATTATGAAGTGTTGCCGTTGGGCAGAAAACTAAAGCCCACTTATAGAGCTATTCTCTAGATATACTACCATAGAGCAAAATATTTTGTTGCAGATCTAAAGGTACATATAGAAGAGGACTGCTTACCGACTGTGGAAAACAGCACTCCAGAACCAGGAGTTCATTGCTAGGATGCCATAGATGTGCCATAAACCAGTATATTCGTAATAAGTTTTCTTATCTGGTCTCAAAGGCAACTTATAGTACAGAAGGATGAAGAAGGACATCCACCCATGAAATTGTATGGAAAGATTGAGTGCAGAGAGAGCAACAGCAACGGGTTCCTGGAAACATGAACAACATTTGAACAGGCAGAGCAGATAGGTGACTAAATCAGCCTAACAAGTAATAACATTTACAGAGAAAAAGTGCCCCAGAAAATTATGCAACAACCTGAATTCCGTAAACACGGCAGAATGGCCATTTCCCATAATACTTGACAGGCTTGTCACCAACTTTTTCTCTCTCCCCTTCCCTAGCAAGCATACAGTGATATCGACAGTCACTACTGCAATCCCATTGTTTCCACCGGAGATAGAGTGGTTCTTGCAGATACCATGGCCCATCAATAGGTTTTCCATCAGATGAAAAGTTACAGTGTTGGAAGCATTTGTCCCCCACGCATCCAGTTTTCTCACACTGCTCCACACAACCCCTGCAAATCAATAAGTAAAATAAAGAATAACATCCCACAAGCAAAAAACACGCACACGAAGTATAGACCAATGGAATTTTTTTAGCATGAGACAATTCCCAGGTTTAGTTAACCCCCCATCACAACCAAAAGTCTACATCAATCAACAGTCAGATTGAAAGTACAAAAAATCACAATAGCATAAACAGATGTAGCATGATGAATTTGTGTGAAATTTGCTTGGGAAATAAAAACGTGAGAATAAAATACTTAAAATCAAATAAATGGTAACACGTTCAAAGTGTCCCAAGAAATGGGGGACTCCAAGGCTTTAAAACCACAACCTTGACTGGCCTAACTTTGTTTTTTAAAAGGTAAAAGTGGCCTTAAGGCTGAAGATAACAATTCAGTTTTAGAATCAGAACATCAAATTAAGTCTTCAGCATAATCAACATTTTGTTTCACAGATCCTCAGATAACGGCAAGAGGCAGATGTGATCAAGCTAGCATCACCAAAGTCAAAACCGCAACTCCATAGGCAAGCTTCAATCATCAAAAATCAAGGGCCGAATTAATCTTCCAATTTTAAACACCATGCCAAGCTTTAAGTCAAAACTAAATGCATTCTGTGCTGCCAATCTTAGTCAAAACTACTAACAGGACAGTGAATCAATTAACAAATAAACGAGTCTTCAGGTTCCAAAAGTGCTTTCAGCATCCATTTGACCAATCAAAAGTGCTTTCGGAAATCACTTTACTCAAAGGCACTTTCCACAAATAATATTCTCCACGTATCAGAAAATAAATTTCTCCTCAAGTAAATTTGAAATCTAAAGCTTATCTCAAACATAACCCTAGCTCGTCAATACAACGGTGCTAGTACTTCATAATAAAATTAATGGAAAAAGAAAAGGAAAAACATTATTAGTGCAAAAAGTATACTAATTGAAAATCTGTACTTGTAAATCGGATCAGCGTCACCGTCGCTTGCGTAGAGAGCGGGAAGCGTACAGGAAGTTAAAAGAAAGAGAGCAATTAAGTGGCTGTGAGCCATCTGAATCGTGTAAAGTGGAAGTCAACAGAGGAACGTTTTAAGAGATTTTCTACATAATCGACGCTCCGGTGATTTGAGTTTTGTTACAAGAGCGAGTGAGGAGTCGAGTTGTTGGAATTTAGACTCGGTGGCAGAGAAGAGAAAAGGAGCGAGTCGAGACGGTCTGAGTGAAGGGAGAAACTTTAGACTCGAGTCCAGATGGATGAATGGCGAGTGTGATGGACAGGGCGGAGACCCGAATGGCAGAATCTCGTGAAGAGGTGATCGCTGAAACGATTCACGAGAAGACACGTGGATGTGAAGATGCTGGATGTGGTTTTACCAATTTGGCCTTCAGCGCAGTCTTTCGCGGCTTTGCGCTCCTATTTGAGAAAAAAAAATTATAAAAATAGCCATAAAATTTTTGTATTTTTTAACTTTAACCCCTAAAGTTTTTTCTATCATAATTAGGTAAACACTTTATTTTTTTAACTAGATTACTCTCATTATTTTCATCAAATTTATAAAGGCATACTACTTTTTCAATTCCAGCACAACTAAATACGAATTTTCTTTAATAACTTAATAAACCTTTATCACTCTCAACAAACTTCACCATTTTTAATAAATCAACAAATTTTATCTAACAAACATTACATAATTAAATATATAATCATCAATTGGAGAGCTTCTTACAATTAGTTTATTCTCTTACACAATGAAAACCTTTAATCTATTGATTTTATCAATTAAGTTCGAAATTAAAGTGAGTTTTGTTGCAAATATTGTTGTTTTTCATTCATAAAATAATGTGATTTATTAAAGTACTTAGTTTGAGTTGAGAAATGAAGAAAAATCATTGAAAACTCAGAAAAATCAGGCAAAAAAGTAGTTCGAAACAAGTGAAATAGGCAGTAGAACAAGTGTCTATCGCACATAAACACACCTGTCGCACATAAACCCACAAATATTATAGAGTATATGATTTTGGATTTGATTTGTCATAACTTGGGCTACATGTGTTCGTTTTAGGTGTATAATATACCGTTTCGAGGCTTACGACGAGATAAATCAAATTTAAAATTATATACTCCATAAAATCCGTGATTTTATGTGTGACATGTTGCGTTTATGTGCGACAGACACATGTCTCACTGCCTGTCTCACTTGTTATGGACTTCATTTTTTGCCCGATTTTTCTGTGTTTTCAATGATTTTTCTTCATTTCTCAACTCAAACTAAGTACTTTAACAAATCACATTGTTTTATTAATGAAAAATAACAGTATTTGTAATAAAACCCACTTTAATTTCGAACTTAATTGATAAAATCAATAAATTAAAGGTTTTCATTGTGTAAAAGTATAAACTAATTTTAAGAAGCTCTCTAATTGATGATTATATTTTTAATTATGTAATGTTTGTTTGATAGAATTTGTTGATTTATTGAGAGTGATGAATGTTTGTTAAGTTGTTGAGGAAAATTCGTATTTAACTGTGCTGAAATTGAAAAAGTGGCATGTCCTTATAAATTTAATGAAAGCGATGAGGGTAATCTAGTCTAAAAATAAGATATTTGACTGGGTATGATAGAAAAAATTTTGAGGGATTAAAGTTGAAAAACACAAAAATTTTATAGCAACTTTTATAAATTTCCCGTAAAAAAATGACTTCAATGGTTCAATTCAGTTGTCGTGGACTTGTGGTTCATGCCAAAATTCTATCTCTGGTGACTCTTTATAAGAAAAAGGATGGGAGTCAAAATGGAACATGACATAAGTTAAAGTGACTCCATAATTTGTCACACTATCAACCAATAATCAATAGGCATTGGCAATGCTCAATTGACATGTTGAGCATCTGCCTATTTTTCTTCTTAATTTATAAAATAGCGAAATAGATCTTGCCCAGGGGTGACGAAAATTTTTATTTGGCTCAGAACTTAAAAGTAAAAAAATTAAATTTAGCTTAATAGGAAAATAAGTCTTGCTTCGATTTTCTTTCGAGTGGTGATATTAACCCTCTATTTTATCTCATCAGTCTCTATTAATTAATTTTATATTAACATCCAGATAGTCGTTGTATAAAATTACTCAAAAGGTTAAATAACTTTTAAGTATATTCATGATAATTAACTTTTATTAGTATTTAATTTACATAACCTAATTTTGTAAACACTAATTCCTCTTAACTTAATCTCTGCTCAAATTTTTATATTCTAGTATTTTAATTAATTATTTTTTTAATTTTAATTCTTAATTGAAACTATAAAGTGAAAATTGTATGCATCCTTGTCTCTTTACAACTACCAAATTTCCAGTCACTGGCCGCAAATTCCAGCCGACACCCAAGCACCAGCTACTGCACACAGTGGCGTCTCTGACGCATCACACTGCTTTCGCCGTCGCCGGCCACCCTGCCAAATTGCAGCACCGTCTGCCCTCTGTCAAGAGACCTTCCAATAATCTTTGATTGATCAAGAAGACAGTAAGAGAATTTGAAATAGAACCTAAGTTCAGTTATTTATGTTGGTTCTTCTTTTTCCACACGTTTCAAACGCTCGTAAGCCGTTTGATAATATGCCTGACTCACTGTTCCGATAAGTTTGATAATCCAATTCTTAACTGCCCATAAGTTGTTTGATATCAAATTTTAATGTAGCTTTATCCTTCTAAATCTTTCTACTTATTGGCATGCATGGCATATTGTTTATTACTTCACTTATTCATTGTTTTAATATATTTTGCGAGTATGTATTTTATGATAAGGGGACATTGCTATGCTACTCCAGTACAGAAACTCGTTGACCTCAGACCATTAAAACCTAAATTAAGTCCACAAGAACATAACTCTGCAACTAAAGCCATTTTGTTCCTCCTAGAATACAACTGCTCCTTATGTTGAGCCTCATTGACAAGTCAATATTCCTTTGTTAGCATCATAGTGGCCATCTAAAATAGCGGGTTATCTGGCTCAGACCTTTGGCTTAATAGATGTTCACCAGTTCAAGCACAATAAAAGTGAGTATTGATGACACTCACCTATTAGATGGGTGTAGAAAAAGGAAGCAGGAGCTCTTAACATTTTCATGAAGCTTGCCTGGCACAACACCTGTAGGAAGAGAAATGGTGAAGGCATTTGGCAGGATGCTAGATGCTTGTAGAAGATATACGAGTATGCAACTACTTTGAGCATGGGATGATATACCTTTTATTCTAATTTATTGTTTTTTGGTTTTCCCGAACATATTTTTTGCAACATAAGTTGTAAAATTAATGAAATGGATAAGCAATGTCCTCTGGTTCTAATACAATCTTAAGTCATGATTTTCCATCGAAATAGTTGAGATATTGTTTTCTCTGCCAACTTCATATTTTGGGGAGAAGAAGGAAAAGAATAAAGAAAACTATGAGTGTTGAGATCAATTTAATTTTTAACAACTTTTGCTTATTAAGGGGTGGATTTTCAGTTATAACATTTATGAGAACTTGTAATACCTATTTATCTCATTTTGCTATCATTTGTGCAGGATCTGTTGATACTACAGCGATTGAACATTTGAGTTGAGCTATTACCTTCAGTCACTTCTTCATTATTGTTCAGATAATGGATGACGCGTCATCTTTGGATATCTCTTTGTCAGAAGATGTCCTCCAGCCATTACTAACCACATCAAACTCATCTTCATTGAAAGATGCTCTCGAAATTCTTATAGAATCTTCTAAAACTACTGTTGGCCGCTCTGATCTTGCTTCCAAGAATATTCTTCCTGAAGTTCTACAACTTACTCAATCTATCCCTCACTCTTCTGGATGCCATTATCTTTTACTATCATTGAAGCTCCTCAGAAATCTCTGTGCTGGAGAAATTACCAATCAGAATTCTTTTATTGAGCAAATTGGAGTTGGGATTGTTCTGAGAGTTTTGAGGTCACCAGGAGTGAACTTGGATAAAGATTATGGAATCATTCGTATAGCATTGCAGGTTTTGGCAAATGTTTCATTGGCTGGAGAAACACATCAGCATGCTATTTGGTGTCAATTCTTTCCAGATGAATTTGCCACACTTGCAGGAGTAAGATGTCAGGAGACTTGTGATCCATTGTGTATGGTTATTTATACGTGTTGTGATGGAAGCTCTGGATTGTTCAAGGAGCTTTGTGGAGATAAAGGGTTGGCTATCATGGCAGAAATTGTGTGCACAGCTGCTTCAGGTAGCATTTTAAAGTGTTACCTTCTTTGTTTCAATCCACATTGTTTTGACTGTTGTTTTTGTAGAACATATCAATAGAGTAAGTACTGAATTCCCACAATTTCTTTTTTCTTGTCTGTCTAGTTGGTTTCAAAGAAGATTGGTTCAAGTTTCTTGTTTCAAGAACATGTGTAGAGGAAATCCATTTCCCTCAACTGTTCTTCAAATTGAGCCAAGTAGGTGTATCTAGAAACTGTGAAGATTCTAACTCAAGAGAAGGCACTTTTTCATCAGAGCAAGCTTTTCTTTTAAAAATTGTATCGGAGATAGTGAATGAGCGAATTGAAGAGATCATTGTTCCCAATGACTTTGCCCTGTGTGTTCTGGGAATTTTTATGAAATCCATCGGGCTTGTTGATTTTTATGCCAGGGGCACACCCAGTCTTCCCACATCATCTTCAGCAATCAATGTTCTTGGGTACTCACTTTCCATTTTGCGGGATATCTGTGCACGGGAGGATCCAGCAGGTTCTAGTTCTGTGAATCGTGCTGATCTTGTTGATTCACTACAATCCCATGGACTCATTGAAATGTTTTTATCTTTGCTTCGTGACCTTGAGCCTCCTGCAATAATCCAGAAAGCCATGAGACAGGGTGAGAACCTAGAAGGGACTAGTGCAAATTCAGCTAAGACCTGTCCATACATAGGATTTCGAAGAGACCTGGTAGCAGTTATTGGTAACTGTGCATACCGAAGGAAGCATATACAAGATGAAATTAGAGAGAGAGATGGGATTCTACTGCTATTGCAGCAGTGTGTTACTGATGAAGATAACCCATTTTCAAGGGAGTGGGGCATTTGGTGTGTTAGGAACTTATTGGAAGGGAATGCAGAAAACCAAAAGGTGGTAGCCGATTTGGAGCTTCAAGGTTCTATTGATGTACCCGAACTCACCGATCTTGGTCTCAAAGTAGAGGTAGATAAAAACACTCGGCGAGCAAAGCTTGTAAATGTCCCATCAAAAGCCTGAAGACTTAAGTTTTGTCTATAGTGTGATCTTGTGTGTAACGTTGCCCTATTATCTACTGTACAGAGTTACCTATTTGCAAACAATTTTCGATTAAAATCACTTAATTTTTCGAGTTACTAAACAAGTGAAGACATTGTGGGATTTTGTGTTGCAGCGACGTGCTCGTGTTATGTGAGTTCCCACGACGTCGTTTCCTACAGACTTGCCAAGTTCAGTCAGCACTCGCCACGCGGCACGATTTGGCTTGGGCGGAATATTTTTATATTTTACAACGTTACCGTTAGCGAATCCAAAAACTCTGGACACGACTTCCTCATTGCTTCACGTCTTCGCTTTGAGCACATATCCCTCTTCTCTCTCTGCACGCGGCGTATTTTCCGCTTTAAAGTACTTATCACTCATCCATGGCCACCGCCATGGCAACTCTCCCTCTCTTCACGCGCCTCCCAACTCCTCGCCATCGCGCGCTCACCAAACACACACTTCCCCTCACTTCTCCCCTCCGCCGATCACTTGCTTTCCCGCCACTTCTACGGGCGAAATTCAACTCCGAAGGCACCATCACGTGTGCTTACGTCAGCGGACTAGCTTCTGACCCGATTGTCAGCGAACCCGACCCGAGGATAGACGATTCGGTTTCCCCGAGCGAGAAAGTTCATTCTCCGCCGAATTTGATTACTTGGGGGCTGCTGTGGAGTCTGTTTCTTAAGCACAAGCTGAGGCTTGGTCTCTCAGTTTTGACTCTCATTGGGTGCACCACGTGTACTCTCTCTATGCCCATTTTCTCTGGTACGACTCGTCTTTTTCGCTGCGCTGTAAAGCCAATAGTTGTTCTAATAAAATTTTAAATAAATAATAGAAAATTTTTTTAGAGCTTTTGGATAAAGAACTTCTATTCATTTTCTAATTATTCTGGCTCTGCTTGATTTTGAAACGCTGCAGTTTAAGTGTTTTAACTTCTAGTTGGCTCCTAAATGATTAAACTGATTTTTAAAATTGTATTTGGACCAGTTTTTTTTTTTAAATTGTCTGTGATTTAAGTGTTTTGGCTTTAAATTCCTAGATATTATTACATGAAATCATTAGCCAAACAATTTGGTTATACCTCGTTGAGTTGAAGGCGTGCAACAGTTAGAATCAGATCCTAATGCCTATGTTTTGATGAATTTTTCTACGAAGTATCTGACAATATCTGGTTTGTTCTTTGTAGGGAGGTTTTTTGAAGTGCTAATTGGTGCCAGGCCTGAACCACTTTGGAAGCTACTCAGTAAGGTCGGACTACTGTATGCTCTGGAGCCGATCTTCACTGTCATTTTTGTTATGAATATGAATTCTGTATGGGAAAAAGTGATGTCAATTGTCAAAGCTCAGATTTTTAGAAGGGTGTTGATTCAGAAGGTATAATTCTTGTTATGTTTATCAAGTTTGCTTGCTTGAAGTTTTATTTTAAAGTGCATAGTTTATTGATATGCTTTTTGATCAGTCAATCCTTTTTTTTTTTTTTTTTGGGTTGTTCTTATGCAGGCGGAGTTCTTTGACCGGTACAAGGTTTGTGGCTGTGTTTAATTGATTCTTTTGACTAGAGGTGGTTCTATGTGTGTTGGGATATTCTGGTTCTGGGTTTAAATCATGCAGTGAAGCCACTGGTGCAAAATATTATCCTGCTTATGCGTGTATTTAATGTTTGCCAGCTTGACTAGCATACTTTAAATTTACAATGATATTCCTGAAGGTTTTCTTGATTATATTGTGCTCTATATTTGCTGCTTTTGCTAATAACTCTAGGCGTTCTTGCCTTTGTCTTGCGTGATTTGTTCTTAACTTCGTTTGTTTAAATAAAGAATGCCATCAAAGTTATATTTCTCTCTAATTCTAGTCCTAGGTCAGGACTATGAGCAAATGCAACCTTGTGTAAATATGGAGTAAATCATTAATCAGCAATATCTATAACTTAGGATGCAATGATGATTGACACCCAAACTTTTGGTACTACCTCCTTTCTCTTAGCATTGAAAAATTTATTTGTCCTTTGCCTTTTCTTATCTTGTTGTTCCATTTTAATGTTTGATTTCTTAGCGAGGGGATATTCTCTCTTCAAGTATATTATTATTTGATTAAAGCTGTGTTTTCTGCTTATAGGTCGGTGAACTCAGCGGTTTATTGACATCTGACTTGGGTTCACTTAAAGCTCTTGTCAGTGAGAACATTTCAAGAGATCGTGGATTTAGGGCACTTTCTGAGGCAAGCCACTCTATCCTAAGCGAAAGTGAGCTTTTCACTGCCGACAATTAATCATTTAGTTAGTTATTTTCATCCCAGATGGATTCACTTATCTTTCTCATCTAAAGTAGCATAATTGTCCCGAGCCTCAGTGTTAGTTTAGAACCAGTACTTGAAAATACTCTTTAATTATATACGGCAGGTTGCTAGTAAATGCTCTTTATCTTATCACCTATAATAGACTTACATTTCTGATTTGGCATATTGTTATCTTCTGTCTTTACATAGGTTTTTACATCTTCAGTATTCTCTTGTCTTGTAGGTGATTGGGACAATATGTATACTTTTCAATATAGCTCCGCAGCTTGCCCCAATTCTGGGTGTACTGGTGCTTACTGTGTCTGTTTTAGTTGGTAAATAATCTCTCCTTCTAATTTTTAGTTTAGTTATTGCAGTCTTTTCATGTTCAAAGTTTGTATTATTATTCTCTATCAAGTCTAGAAGAATATGCTTTTCATTTTCCTATAGCTGAGTTCTTTTAATTTTAATTGTAAATCTTTGCATTAACATCACATGTGCTTGGATGTAGCTTCACAAAGACTCAAGTTGTACTTCCAAAATTTTATCTTATCTAGAGTTACTCTTGTCAGTATTGATATTTATAACTGATTTTTTGACTTGTGACTAGGCTTAGGACAGCTTTTCTTAATCATTTACTATTGCGTAGTATTTAACTATTGACTATATGTATCTATTACAATAAATAGACAATCTAGTGTAAGTCTAAAAGCTGTATTCCATGCTTATTGTACTTTAATTTGGGCAATCCATGCTGACTATTATAATTATTATTAATAATTATCTCAAGCTGTATACAAGCGGTCGACTGTGCCTGTCTTTAAAGCTCATGGATTGGCCCAAGCATCTATAGCTGATTGTGTGACGGAAACTTTCTCTGCAATTCGAACTGTATGTATTTATATGCTCTTAACTAGTATCTATGTCATTGTGAATTTTTATTAAGGATTTGTTTAATAACTAGATAGTACAGATGTTAATATCGGACGTGCAAGGTCTGAATTTTACATTTAGAGGGGGTGTGATGAAGGCTTGGACATACACTTGGTAAGTTATATTGTCATTTCTTTTTTTAACAGGTGAGATCATTTGGTGGTGAAAAGCGGCAAATGCTAATGTTTGGTAGGCAGGTAAGTTATACATGTATCCATTCACAAAATCCATCCATTTTTTAATATAAATTGCTGCTGTTATAGAGATTTAAAAGGTTCTTTAATGCCCTTTGTGTTATTTCATTGAGTTTGCAGGTTCTTGCTTATCAGCAAAGTGGCATAAAGCTGGGGACTTTCAAATCTTTAAACGAATCTCTGACTAGAATTGCAATTTATATTTCTCTGTTGGCATTATATTGCCTTGGAGGAAGCAAAGTGAAGGCCGTAAGTACTTCAGCTTGTAAAACCTTTTCTCTTGGTCATTTTCATTTTTAATGCTAATGCAAAATCCTTCTGATCCCTTACCTCGCATTCTCATGCTTAGTTTCATGGTTATGACTATATAAGCTGTAACTAAGGTTAGTACTTAATCAAACTTCAAAGAACATTAATTAATCATATTAGTTTTGGCTATGTGCTTAGCTCAGGTAGATTATAAAAAGGTACAAGGTGTTCATATATACCCTGGTTTGTGTGCTTGGTTCATGGTTTCCTTTGTTAGAGGATATGTCGTGATCCCCAGATTCATGAATTTCCTTGAAGCCACACAGTTATCGTATAGCTTCACAATTTAGTTTTTTTAGGATGCATGTTTCACTATGACAGCAATTGAAACCACTTTGCAATCCAACCTGGATAAAGCATGAAATAGATTTACGCTGTTGGCAAATTTTCAATTATCGGATTGTGTGGGTCACCCATCACACTCTTGATGTTCGTTTGACAACTATGGCCTTACTGTTTATGTGAGTTTGGAGTTGTTACTTAAATTCCTCTCCCCTGTTGTGAGATTACACATCTGTTTCTTGCAGGGTGAACTATCTGTCGGAATCGTGGCTTCTTTTATTGGATACACGTTTACCCTAACTTTCGCTGTAAGTCCTTCATATGCACTCTCCACATCCTTGTGCTACTTTTACTGTTCAGTAGATGTTACCTGATGTAATATGCCTACTAGGTCCAAGGTCTGGTTAACACATTTGGAGATCTACGTGGAACTTTCGCTGCTGTTGAGAGAATTAACTCCATATTATCTACAACAGAAATTGATGATGCACTTGCTAATGGTTTAGAAAGAGATATCCAGCAAAAGCATGTTGAAGATGAAAATATCAAATTGTTCTTATTTGATGGTTCAAATGGGAAACATCAACATTTAAATATGCATTACATGTCACATCTGAAATCAGCCAACAGTGTGTGTAGCTTTGCTTGGTCTGGAGATATTTGCCTTGAAGGTATATTTTGATGCAGTACTGCATTGGTTCTTTGATGCATGTTGATGTTTGTGTCAAGTTTTCTGCATTGATTTTAGTGATAAGAAATCACATAGATCCATGTCTTCTTAAAATCTTTCTATATGAGTAGCTTGGCTCTTGTGGGATAGAATATAATTTCTGGTGCAATTTGATTGACAGAGTTCTGTAGCAAGAAGTAAAATTTATCTAAATGAGCCCAAATTTTTGTAGCAAGTCTGAAATTAGCGCCCCCCCCCCCCCCACCCACCAAAAAAAAAAAAACAACTGGCAAATGACTACTCAACTTTGGGAATACAATTTATTACATGCTGTTTTGGTTTGCCATGTCTGATCTGCTTTCAAACCACAAGGATACAGACATGAACCACTTTGTTTTATTTGCAAAATAGCCTTGTCTAATCTTTCCATTGTTCAATGTAGTTGGTGATGCCAATATGATTGTGTAATTCTGTGACAGTGCTAACTGTATGATTGTTGTCTTGTTAGTTGTTCCTAGAATGAATCTTCTCAACTTTGTTCTGCAGATGTGTACTTCTCTTATCCTTTAAGACCAGATGTGGTAATCCTCAATGGTCTTAATTTGACACTAAAATCTGGGTCTGTGACTGCTCTAGTGGGCTCAAGTGGAGCTGGAAAAAGTACTATAGTACAGCTATTGGCTCGTTTCTATGAGGTTTTGCAACTCTTTTTTTCTTTTTTTTAAAGTATGCTTTATTTTCCGCACAATAAAATGTGAGAGTACGTGTGCTAGCTGATTTTCGCATGCTTGCAGCCAACAGGAGGTCGTATAACAGTTGGCGGAGAGGATCTCCGAACGTTTGACAAGAGTGAATGGGCTCGTGTCGTCTCCATAGTAAATCAAGTAAATAATTGAATCTTCAAATGTACAATATAATCATTCAATTTGCTAATGCATTATGATCATGTCGTATATCAGAAGACCCTATTCAGAAGCTATCTCATATTTCCTGAGTATTTTATGCTTATTTATTTAATTAGACTGAACTTTACAGAAGTATATCTTTACAGAAGTATATATGCCAATCTATCTTAGCTTGTGGAGCACAGTTTAAGTCAGGCTTGTTTAGCGGATTGGTCTTAAATTCAAGTTCTACTTTGGTTGCATTTGGCATGATGCCTTTGGTTAATTGAAATGGTCTAATGTTGATGTCTAGGGATGCTCAATTTTTTAACCTCTGATGTCAAACTAAACTAATCAGAACCAAGATGCACATGCTCTGAGACTCTGTTCTTCATTTACTTCACTAGAATGTTATGTCGTTCTTTTCTCAAAGTTGGATAATAAATGATACAGGAACCTGTCCTTTTTTCGGTGTCTGTTGGAGAAAATATTGCATATGGGCTTCCAGATGAAAATGTATCAAAGGATGACATCATAAAGGCAGCCAAAGCTGCAAATGCTCATGATTTTATAATTTCTCTTCCACAGGTTTGGTCGTCTAAATCTCACTTTGTTTTACTTCAGCCACTTCTTATCCTTATGTCTTATAAACTTTGTTTGGTTTAAAAGGGTTATGACACTCTAGTTGGTGAGCGTGGAGGTCTACTGAGTGGAGGACAGAGGCAGGTAATGTAATAGGTTTCTAGAGACATAGAGAGAATGTGTCTGTGACAGGTGATTGACTCGTTTATTTTTTATATTCAGAGAATTGCAATTGCCAGAGCTTTGCTAAAAAATGCCCCAATTTTGATTCTCGATGAGGTAAGTTTTAGTTCACAAGCTTGGTTCCCGTTCAGCCTGATTGAACACATGAAGTTGCAAATGTTTAAAGGCTTAGTCATTTGTTTTCATGAAGGCTTTCTTGATTGTAGCGTGAGATTTTTTGGATCTATTTTTTTGGAGTGTGATCAGGTGCTTGCAGTCACACACTGATTGTGCGCGAGTGTGGATATGTCAAGCTCCCATTGGGGCCTGTGGAGCCTAATAGGAGCTTGACATGTGCACAGTCGGACTCTATAAGGTGCACGACTTAACGCACGTGATCAGCGCCCATATTTTGTTTT
Source organism: Citrus glauca (assembly GCA_029633175.1). Classification (NCBI taxonomy): domain Eukaryota; kingdom Viridiplantae; phylum Streptophyta; class Magnoliopsida; order Sapindales; family Rutaceae; genus Citrus; species Citrus glauca. The sequence continues at coordinate 7,977,367 of JAQOOD010000009.1, forward strand.
AAGTCTGCCCTAAATGTTCCTAATTGTAACATGATGTTCTCTGCAACAGGCCACTAGTGCGCTCGATGCAGTTAGTGAGCGCTTGGTCCAGGATGCCCTGAATCATCTGATGAAGGGCAGGACAACATTAGTGATTGCTCATAGATTAAGCACAGTCCAGAATGCACATCAAATTGCACTTTGTTCTGATGGTAGGATTGCAGAACTAGGAACCCATTTCGAGTTGCTGGCTAGGAAGGGCCAATATGCTTCATTGGTCTGCACTCAAAGACTGGCATTTGAGTAACTGTAAATTTGATATACGTAATCACTGGAAGAAAGCAAAGCATTGCTACAAATTGCTGATTGTCTACACAGATTTTTACCGATGTGAGTTGTAGAATTGAACTCCACCTCTCGTTATTATATATTCTCCCTCAAGGTGATATTTGTCCTAACAAGAGTATTTTTTCCCCCTTTGCAGGCCAATTTGATCACATCATTTGTCAAAGCAGAGCAGTACATGATGATTATGAAAAGAGAGTTGGTTAGTTCCAATGGAGCAGAAGCCACAGCACTTGTGCCCTTTTCTTTATGTTGGTTGTAATTAGGGTGGAGGCGTTAAATAATACTTTGTTACCAATGTCGTTAATTATTGTAAATCAACAGTATTAGAATATCAAAATAATGATAATCAATAGAGTGGAGATGTCTCACTCTACTGATCAACAGTACTAGAATGTCTAAAATAATTTTAATGAATATGGTGACTGTTATTAGCTGGTGAATTCCTGTTCTAAGTTTCCATCTTTTAATCAATCAATGTTTTTGCGGAAAAAATTCTTTCAAATTAAGCGGCATTCACTGCATACACCTATTCTACTAAATCTTTTACTGGTTCTGTGGTACATGACCTCCTAGCCTACATGAATTTAGTTCATCAGTTTATCCGCAGGTTCTTCCATACTTTTTCATTCATGTACACAGCTCATTTGCAGGTGAAGTTTTGAGTTAAATTTTGATTTGTGCTCCAAGTCAAATCTGAGTGACTTCATGTTTATTGAACTAAACTTGAACAATCTATTAGCAGATAGTTCAAAAACGCCAAATAATGTTCATTCCTGTTTATCTACTTGCTTTCTTTGATCCTTTTCTGATTGAATCTATATCTATTTGTGGGCACTATGATGACTACAAAAATAAATGGAACATCTGCGGCTTGATTTCAAAGTGTTGACAGGGAGATTAATGCGTTCAGGTTAGCAAGGCATTCAGTTGGGAGGGCAAGGAAAGTATTCATGAACAAATCATCAATTGGATCCACTGTTGCCACTCCAACCAATCTGCACTTCCCTTCTTTATCCAGCCTCTCCCCTCTTCCGCTTCTAATTTCTCCCTTTGATTCCTCGGATGACAACACTGTCTTCACCAGCAGCGGTGGTGCTCTGTATATGCTTCCCACAGAGAACAAGAACTTCGCCGTGAATTCAAGATCAACCTACAAAAGAAATCACATGAAAAATTACCAGATATATCAGACTGTAACACTTTAAGTACACAACCTGTAACAGCTTAAGTGAGCTATGGAGTTTTTACCCGGCCGGATTCTTGATCAATGCTTCCTTGAAAGAGTTCAGGTACGATATCAATCTTTAGGAATGGAGGCATAGGCAATCCCAAGAACGTGGTCGTTGCACTTGTCAAAGGTGGAATATAAAGAGTTTCCAGATCAAAAGAAACCGAAATTTCATCACCATTGGTGTTCTTTCTAGTACCAGTCCCTGTTCCTTTTCCCCCTTCTGCATTGTATTCAAACTCAGGATATCTTGAGATGCCAAGCTTGCATGCTTTCATAGTCTTGAAATTAACCGTATACACATTTGGTAACCGATCAGTCTGCTGAGTTGTGATTATACTGGAAACGGGGTCTTGTTGGCTAGGATTGTAAGAAGAGAGAGCAACTTTTTTGATTCTCTGACTCGGTTTTGTTGATGCGAATCGGCACAGAATTGGAGGATTCGAGGAGTTTATTTTACAACCCATTTGCAGAGAAAACTGCTTTGAGTTGAGGAAATATTAGAGACGTAATTAGAATACCTCTATAGCACGATTATTATGGTGCAGTGCCCGTGCGTGGTATGACCAGGCTACGAAATATGAGGCTGGTTTGTATTAAGAGAATGGACCTTATCTTTCAGTAGAAAATCTTTGTTTGATGGTGACACATGTGAGGATTGAAATTATGAGTGGTCCTGATTGTTTCCGGAAATCAAAATGGAAAAACCACTGATGGGTAGGTTCTGAAGAATCTGCGGGTATATGCCATGCCCATGATTAAGTGGTTAACATCCACGAGCATGACACCTTATCCTTTTTTTTTTTTCCCTCTCATTTTTTCTCTCGCAAACGTGAAGAAATGATCATGAGGGTCTAAAATGCCCAGTGTAAAAACGGATTTTACCTCCATCCCTTTTTCAGTTTTCATTCATCTATCATCCCGGATGATTCATCCGTCCCTTGGTATTAGCTGCTAATCATCTGATTTTTAGTCAATAATTACTCTATACTTACCAAATAATGACCCACCATTTTAAAAACGAGAAATGATACTGTTAATTCGAGTATGTATCAATAATTTTTGTATAGACTAATGTGACCTAATATAATTAGTGTAATGAAAATTTTACGTGAATTTATATATATATATATATATATATATATATATAGAGTAGTTTTCAGGTCTGAAATCTTAAAGTACGAGAAAAATTCGTGAAAATTTTAAAAGCGTGGAATTTTAAAATTTAAAACTTAAAATGCTTAAACAATAGTTTATATGTTTTTCTATACGATCGTGTATTTTAAAATTTTAGATAGATATATATATATATATATATATAATTTTTATCAACTTGGCTGTCCAAATGATTTTCTAGTAATCTCATTTAATTAACCATCTGTATTCGAATATTGAGTATATAAAAATAGAAATTAATTTTAAGTAATACCTACTTCTCCACCTTTTAACAGATTATTAAACCGAGAGGCACGAGGAGGCCCGAGCTGTCAACTTGGAAGAGCAGCAATACTTTTTGCCTCTCTAAGTGGTTATCCGAGTCATTGATTGAGTTTCTTAACTTTGTAAGGACAATTGAACAGAGCCTTCATATTAGCGGACACAAAATTATTTATGTATGCCGTATCCTCATTTGTAGCCTGTTATAAGATCATTATACTTGCAGATTTAAAGAAGGTTACTTGGTATGTTTCGAGAACATGGAATAAAACCTTAGCTTCCCATGTTTTAAAATATTTTTATAATAATTTACATTACTTAATATTATGTATATAATTTATTTATACTGATAAATAACTCATATACATAATTTACGTGCTGAAATTATAAGTGTTGTATCATTGGAATTCCATAGAAGTTTCTGACATATCCTTTATAAGATGAACTTATAAATGACAAAACAAACAATTTTTACTACAAAAGTATTTTTTTTTTGTCATTTATACAGTTAAATTATGGGACATGCCATCTATATGATAAATTTATTAGTGATAGTGATGTACCATTCACTTGGGAGCAAATATTTTACCTTATTTCACCTATGTTTGAATGTAAAAAGGGCATGTCATGCATGGTCTAAAGTATTTTGTACTATAAAATTATAAACGAAATGTCACATAAGAAAACCTAAAGATTTATTCTCTCTACCAATTTATGGCTAGTTTAATAATATTGTACCTTTTAAAATAATTATTTGGTTGTATCATATAAATAATAAACTATGAAGAGAATTAATTAAATGTTTAGTAATATTTAAAAGCGCTGTGAAAATTTTAAAAGTAACCACATGTGTTTAGTAAATTTTATTGTTAAAGTGTTGTAAAAATCTAAATGACTGAATTGAACATAATATTGATTAAAAATTATTTGCACATTTAAATATGTATATAAAATACTTCTTATTGTATATATATAATAATTAATAACTAAAATAACTATTTTATAGTATTGATTTTATCTCCTAGTTAATAAAGATGTTTAAATATATATATATATATATATATATATATATATATGAATTTACATAATATATGTGTGTGTTATGAAAATATATTAAAAATTAAAATTGATTCTCTAAATCAAAATTTAAAATTATTTTTTCTCTACTTTTCAAAATGTACTATAAGTTGAAGTTATTTTATTAAATGTAATTTCTATAAACATTTTACCAACACCAAGATTAACTTTGAATTTTTCAATATTACTTTTAATTTTGTAAAAATAATATGATCCTTACTAAAATTAACAAACCACTTATTAGTTGAATAATGAGTAACCTATCACTTCATTTTTATCTTCTTTTAACAATTTCACTTCACCCTTGACAAAAAAAAATCCTTTTTTCCATCTGTATCAAAGCTATTTAAAATCTGGAGCCCCCTACGTTACAATTAATGTAACGTACGTCTACACACAACAACAATATTCATTAATAGGACTCACCATTATTACATTTCGTTAATTGTAACATAGCACTTACCTTAAAAAATAACAACTTTTATTTGTTAGAATAAAAACATAGAAGACAGAATGCCACCTGTTTAATAATAATAATAATCACCATCGTCATCTTCTAGAAAATAACGGAAAATTTGTTGAAAAGCATGAACTAAAAATACAATCTGTCACCGAAAGGTCGTCATGATCACACAAACACGCAGTTTTTGGCATAGAATGATAGGCCCACTACCAGCTGTTTCCCTACTTGTTAGGCGCTAGCAAAGCTGAATCACATATGCTAAATGGCAACTGGATTGGCTCACGCAACAAGGATAATGTGGATTTTACCGGAACAATTCAAAGGGCCAAATAAAAATTGACATAAACTTTGTCAAAATGCTGACATTCAACTGTTGAGAACGAGGAAATTCCAATTCCAATTCCATTGCCCCATCAAACTCCGGGGGACTTAATTAAACAAAATCGACATCAAACTATACACATGCCAGAAGAAGCCCATTGCACACTAGTTAGCCTATCTACTTTTGACTAAGCTAAACATCACTCATCATACAAAAACATTAGAAACCCAGCCCCAAACTGGTACACAACACAAAACCTAATACAACAACCCGACACTTTCCAACCCCACAAACTCTCTGTGAATCATCCAATTGGATATATAGTGTTGTCCAGCTCACATGTTCAACACACCAGAGAAGACCTGAAGGATGGGGCAGTGGAAAGATGAGTGCATGATGCCCATCGGATAACTGATTCGGAGACCATGAAATCTAGTGGTTCATGCTCACCAAGACCAATTGTATGGTTCCTCTTGCTGTGGATGCTGAACATCTTGGACCCAATGGCTCTTCCTGCTCTTCCAACTTCAGCTGTAATATGCTGCTCCACTTCTCTAACTTCATGCCCAAGGGAAGGAGAAGAGTAGGGCACTGTAAGAAGGCTCCCTAAGATAGCCTCTGCATGACAAAGCAAATATATAGCTTAGGTGACGATTCTAAAAGTAAAGTACATAAGCGACTTATAAGATTGAAACCACACTTTACCTCCAGGAACGGCATCGACCCTAGAAATACTGATTGAACCATCTACTGTAGTAAACACTTGAGCAACAGAACCAGGGCTGAAGAATGAAAAACTGGGCATGGAAGGTAGAGGGGACGTGAATTCTGAGGCGTCTGAGTCACCAGGACTGCAGAAAGAAAAGCCAGTCGATCTTGATGGTTCCTGCAAGAAAGAAGAGAATGATGTTCTGCAGGTGAAAGCAGGTGATTCATCATCACTGACAACTGGTGATCCAGTGCCAAAGCTGATGTCCTGATTCCTGGGTATGATTTGAGTAGAGAATGAGCCACTCCCTAAATCCCATTCTTTACAATCTTCAATTTTGTTTCCACTCGGTTCTTCAGGATCTTGAATGCCATCCCCCATCCATGAGTGATCTACAAAAGCGACAGAATTTTAGCAGTATTTCTCATAAACATACGGAAGCTAAGATGAGGATATGCAACAAATATAACTAATGATCCAACATACCTAAAACCTGCCGAGCAGTAAGCCTTTGAGAAGGATCTGTTGAAAGCATTCCCATGACTAAGTCCTTGGCAGAGTCAGAAATGTGATCCCAAGGATTGGAAGGGAATCGTAGATCAGCTGTCCTAACAGCATCAAATATTCTTGACTTAGTATTACCCCAGAAAGGTGGCATACCACTGAGAAGAATGTAAAGAATAACCCCTGCACTCCAAACATCAGCAGCCTGATTGTAACCCCCAGCCAACACCTCAGGTGCTATATAAAAAGGACTCCCAACAGTCCCAAGCAAACTCTGCCCTGTTTGAACAAAACCCAAATGCACAAAACATTAGTTTTCTTGAATTCCACTGGGCATGGGCCGCATGGCAACAGGAAAATTCACAGAACAGGAGGGGCCGGGGGGGAGGGGGCGAGGGGTTTGGTGGGGGAGGAAGAGATATGTATAACTTTACCAGGCTCGATATAGGTAGCAAGACCAAAGTCAGCCAATTTAATCGGTGAGGATGAGGCTTTTGTTGCCAAAAGAATGTTTTCTGGTTTCAAGTCTCTATGAACAACCCCAATTTCATGACAATATAGAACCACTTGCATCAACTGCATGAAGAGAACCCTAGCCTCTGCCTCAGAGAATCGTCCAAACTTTTCCAACCGATGGAAAAGTTCACCTCCAGCACAAAGCTCCATCACCAAATGTACATAGTCTTCATCCTCATAAACCGCTTTGAGATCTACAACATTTGGGTGACCTGATAACCTAGTCATTATTTCAATCTCAAGCTTCACACTCCGTTCATCATCTATAGTAACCAATCTATCTTTGGCAATCGATTTACAAGCGAACACCTCTCCAGTAAATTTATCAGAACACACCCTTATAACACCAAACTGCCCCCAACCCAACTGCTGCCCAAGAACAAATCGTTCTCTCAAATTGGAGATCTGGTTCGTGTCCAAAATTGTTTCAGCCAAGCTCCTAACTCTGTAACACTTACAAGGTTGTCTTGATGGTTCGCTGCTGCTGTTACTCTGACCAACAGCCGCCATACCAAATTCTAGCTCCCCAGACCAGCCAAAAATACCCCTGAACTCACTTACTCAATTAATAATTCAATGGAACTTCCACGTGGCTGATTGTTAGCAACAGAAATACCATGAAAAAGCCAGGAAATTAATGGGTAATTGTTAACAGCAAAACCGTGAAGAAGCCAGGAAAGTAACCTAGAATACTGAAACAACCAAAACTTAACTCTCTTGGCAGAGGATTCCCTCAGTTCTCAACAGATCAACCGGATCTGCAGCACCATAACAAATGGCCAATTTAAGGTCACTTCTTAACAGCTCCAAAAACATAGTATATAATCTTCCTTTGAAATTAATCAGAACCACAATAGTAAACAAAATCAACTACTAAAAAACTTAACAGATGGATCGTTTTTCATAGACAAACAACTTAAGAAACGACACTGAAGCTCGGAACTGAATGCAAATAAATGAAGGCTTCCCACTAGACCATCTCTCAAAACACAAAAATTTCCAGTTTCTGGAGCTAGAAAATAATACCCTAAACATCTGAAAGAAAACTAAATTCAGTTCCAGTAGACAAAAAGACCAAAACTTTACAACCAAAAGCAAAACTGAACACCAAAATATCAAAATTCAGTTGAAAATCAAACACCCCAGATCAAAAAGCAGTCGTGAAACCACAAATCCAAGGGACACACATTCACAAACTCACTCACAGTCACAATCAAAAACACACACACACACCGTATGAAATTATAGAGAGAGAAAGCTTACCGGCTAGAGGGAGACAGAGGGAATGAGAGAGGGAGCCACAGAGAAGAGAGTCCCGTTGGAGCAGTGATTAAGCCCCCCAAGACATGATTCTCCTGTCCTGTGGGCTCTCCTCTTCTTTGAGCTGAATTTTATGCTGTTTTGTTGTTGGGTTTCTGTTTTCTCATAACATGCAAAAAGCCATATCATCGGACTTGAAAACTCAGTTTAATTTGTTTTAATTATTGTTTTTATATTATTTATTGATATTTTAAAAGTTTGATCTTGGAGGTTTCAAGATTACTCGCTCGCGTACGTTAAGGCTGGTACTCGCTGAGCTTAACGGTTTTTCTTTCCCTCTCGATAAATATCGTAAGTTTGTAGTTATATATGACAAAATCCGGGTCTGGGTCCGGATTTAATTTTTTTGGATTTAGATTTAAATATTATTTTTTTATTTAAATTTTAATTTAGATTTTTTCATCCGGGTTTGGATTTAACCCGAAAAAATTTAAGTTTTTGGATTTCAGATTTTGAACCGAGATCAATAAATCAATATTAATTTTTAAAATAAAAAATTAATGCATTTCCAAGCAATAACATATCTAGATTAATCAATAAAATTAATTAAAAAATAATATTAAAATTAGATATCTAGATCCGGATTTTGAATGTATGGGTTAACCTAAACTTAGACCTGGGCTCGGATATATTCGGGTTATTAAAATCTATTCCGGACTCGATTTTTTTATACTTCGGTATGGGTTCAACCCGACCTAAATTATCCAGGTTCGTTCGAGTCTAGGCCAGGTCCGGGTTATTTTGCCATTTCTATTTGCAACTAACTATTTCCCTTTTCTTATATTTAAAAAAAAATTCGCCTTTAATATATACCACATTTGGAATATATTTTCTTTTTTTAATATTATATTTTCTATTACACGTTAATTATTCAGTTTTTTTAATATTATATTTTCTATTACTCGCTAGTATAATTTTCTTTCTTAGTAAATTATCAAAATAGGAAATTTATCTCATTAGGGTGCTAATACTTGAGGGATAAAAGAAGTATGAACCTTTTTTCTTCTCTTCAATTTTTACAATATACAAACATTACCTTCTTTTTAATTGTTAAAACAATGCATAAATACAATACAATATTGGATCAATTAAGAAGACATGATTCATCTGTAAAATCAATTCTTATTAACAACATATGAGAAGAAAGATATTTAACTTTTATATTGTATGGAATACTATTAAGAGGATCAATCCGCCAAAATCCATTCACATAGGTGGGGAGATTTAATTTATGATTACGTTCTGTGCAAAATAAAAAAAAAAAGAATTGGAAATATATTAAATAGACCCTATCTATCTTTGATTATCAACACAATTTCAATAAGGGAGTCTAATTACAATTTCCTCAAAAAAATGAAAGTAAATATTCTAATTAATGATTAAGCAATTTACACAAATTTTGCCCCCCGTGATTGAAGACCGAATCTTTTCCTACAAGTAGTGTGTGAGCGTGGCTTACTAAATCATCTATTGTTGTTGCCGATTATTATTATTATTTTTTTAAAATAAAATTGCCGGTTCGTTGTTGTTGATGGCTTGATGCAAGTAAAACGCGCCGTTTTAACTTTTGAGAATAAATGGCGAGTATTGACAACTCAATCCCCACCGTCACCCGGTTCGCTTCACTTCATCGATTAAAGCCCGCCCTGTACCTCCCGCTCTCTGTCTGCGTTTGTTATATGAATGGCTTGATTCCGAGTTGCAGGTAACATGCTTGAATCTTTGTTAATCTAACTACTTATTGAAATGTCTTGTTTTTGTTTTATCCTCTTTTTGTGTTCTTATTCTGAGCAACATAGAATTAAATATTTCTTTCGACTTGCTTTAAAAATTTAAAAAATATTGGCAATTTTCCCTTGTTGTTAGGAAATTGTGGAACTTTTTTTCTATTTTCGAATGGGTGGATGTTTCTTAGACCATTTAGATGAGCTTTGAGGCTGAAAATGTGTAGTAATTTCATGTACTATTTTTGCACAAGCTTGGGAATGTGGAGTCATAGGCTTGAACAAAATCTGCTAAATGGAAGATCCCAAGTCACTGCATCTGCTTTTGTGTCTCTTTAGTACCATTTTATGAATTTTTTAGACTAATAATATGTGTAATTAACCAGAAGAAGTGTGTCATTTTGACAGGTAAGTAATAAATTTCCTAGTGTATGATTAACCCTTTGCCCTTTTTATGTTTCATTTGTCCAGGACGGTCAATTTAATCTGTGATTTTTATGACTGAAGCTTTAATGGCACGTGTTGTTAGTATTGTCTCTCCGACGATCCTTTTTCAATTTGGCTCGAGTCCGCAAACTAGAGCTTCTCTTGGAAGAAGGGGAATTTCGTTTTCATCGTCCTCTGCTGGATTTCGTAGTATTCGAGCTGTGCAAGAGAATGGAGGGCCAAGAAGGCTGGTTGACATTGTTAGACTCGTGCCGGAGCTCTCAAGGAATTACTTTCGAAGTCCTTCGAGGAGGGCACTTTTTGGTGGAATCTCCTTGTTAGGTGGGTTTTACGTGGCACAGACAATCTCTCTTTCGTTTGGTGCTTTAGGAGTCAATGATGTCATTGCTGCTGTATTGTGTGTTCTCTTGACGGAGTATGTTACACGGTTTTATTACAGCCGTCCCAAGGTAACTTTTCCCCTTGCTTTGCTCAACAATTTCAAGATGGGTTTTACATATGGTCTATTCATTGATGCTTTTAAGCTTGCAAGTTAGTTATGCTTTCAAAAGCGATCTGAACTAACCACAGTATTGTATTTCTGCAAGAGCACTCTTCATTATTTGGCTTTGTAAATTTCCATGCTTCAGTGTTTATTAAAGTAGTTTATAGGGTATATTTCCTAAATTTAGTTTCATTGACATTTGATGTTTGATACATCATTCCTTATCCTTTCCTTTCCCTTTCCTTTCCCTTGCTCTCTTTCTTCTTCTTCTTTTTCTTGTTCTTTGCTAATATTTCCTTATCTGGTACTTCACTTGTGCCATTGTAAGATTTGTCGCAGGCTTGATTTAGTACTCTGTGTCCATTTATGTTGTGTGGCAGGAGCAAAAGTTTTGGTGGATGGATATTTTTATCTTTAAATTGCCATTGGGATCTAATTTATAAAACATTTTAATAAAGTAACTTGTTCTCCTACTATGAATGTTCAGTGCTTACTAGCTTTTTCATGGGCTCACCTTCCACATTCAAGGTTGTCTTAGTAGCATACTCAATTGCTTCATTCTAAGGCGTTCTCACTTAAAGGAGGGAGATGGAAACTTTGTTAAAAATACTATTGCTACTTGCTATGTGTCTGCAATGGGTGGTTCGGTTATTGTGAAATATAGGGTCTTGTTGTCCTAATATTTAACATTGAGTTGTTTCTAATAGAATTTGCTATGATGGGTTTGCAAATGGTTTTGCAGAAATAGTCTTTTCTTTCACATGAACATTGTCCCACCACCAGAATATGACCTTTATCTGGATTTTAGGCCATAGCAGGTGGTGATCAAAATTTTTTTGGCTTTGATCTTTTTGTAGTTCATCAATAAGCTGATTTTCATAAGCCAACTATGTTGATCTCGATGGGTTTCACCTGTTTGAGTATGGAAAGAGGTTGTGGAAGTACTGCTTTCTGTAGGGTGCTTTGGCTTAAAGCCTTCCATGTCCTCGTAACTGTAAATGCTAATGGTGTGGTGTTCCCATTTGCAAAAAAGAGAATAGATTGGTGCATTATGTTAGATATGTAGAATAGGCAAGTTAAGAGTTTAGGTTCAAGCTAGTAAGAGTTGTGCCTTTCACGTTCTTTTTTTTGGTCAACTAAAAACTTAATTGGATAGGAGGATATAAAGAACAAAACACAGAGAACTTGCGTGGTTCAGCACTTGGCTTAAGTCCACGGTAGTCAAAAGAGCAACCTTCATTATTCAATAAGAACTACAATGAATTTTTTTTTTTTTGCTATTTGCCTTTGGATTTACTTGTGTCTTTTACGCATTTAGGGCTCTCTATTTATAATAAAATTTTTAGGTATCTTAAGTTATTGATAACTCCTTGTTTTAGTTGGCTACTATCACTTAAATTAGAGTTTTATCTTAATGTTGTGTTTATTTCCTTCTCAAATTGGATTTTCGATACTTATGGATTATCTTACAAAACCGCGATTATTTTGGCTTTATGACAATTGGCATGCTTCACTCTACTATGCACGCTCTCTACTCCAATTTATTATGCATGCTCCACTTTTACTTTTACTTACACTTTCTACTCCATGCTTCATGCTCTCTTTTTGCTTTTGGTTTCATTTCTTGTTTCATGCTTTATTTTTACTTTTACGCTTCATTTTTCATTCATGATTACTTTGCATACTTTACTTTTATGTGCATGGTGACTTTGCATGCCTCATTTTTTAGCATGGTTACACTTCCTGCTCCATGCTTTCTTTTTACTTCCACACTTCACTTTTGTGCATGATAACTTTGCATGCTTTACATTTATGTGGATGGTAACTTTGCATGCCTCCCTTTTCGTATATGGCTACTTCTGCATGTTTCATTTTGCTTGATTAGGTTGCCCTCTAGCTCTTTGGAACTTGATTTTTAAAGTTAAAAAGAGTCGCTATCTTTTCCATCTCACCACCAACTCTCTTCTTTTCTCTTTTTCTCAAGTTTAGGTCGTTTAAGTCTTAGTGAATATTTACTATTTTAGCTCTTCCTTCAATATCTGAATTAACGTATCAACAATGTTTTTAAATTCTGAGGATTTTTCAAATCTTGTCGTTTGTGAATTTTCTACGCTAGATGATCACTGTCAACCTATAAACAACCAATTTCTCTCAGTTGCAAATTTTACCCCTGCTTTTTTTTTTCTTCTTTTCTTCGACTTCTACTAGGTGAAGCAAAGAGATTAATCATATTGGTGAAATGCCACTCGAACTTCTTTGGATCGCTAATGGTATACCTTGTTCCATTAGTCTCGAAAGGGTTAGAGAAAATAAAAAACCTAGTCATCCTCCTCCAGGAATTGTTAACATGCATCCAAACTGTTTTATATATAGTGTCAGATTTTCTTTCCCCTTCTACCTTAGATACATGTTTAGTTATTTTAAGTGTGCTCTTGTTCAATTGACTTCACTTGTCTGGTGTGCAATGATAGGTATGTACATTATTTGGAAGCAAAAAAATCTTTCTTATCCACATTCTAACAATTTCAATTGTTTACCAACTGATAAGCCTTCCCAACCCTAATAGAGGTCTTTATGTTAAGGGTTGCTATTATGTGTATTTTATTTGCCTAAATGGCTACATATAATGTAATTTTGATGATGATAAACATCTCATGTATTCTGACATTTATATTCTCCCTTAATATATGACATATATAATTCAACATATAAATCAAATTCAAAACAAAAACTTCTCATGAATATATGATCTATGATAATTTGTACTCTCTCTTAATATTTCAAAACCACACAAAGACTTCAAGATCAAAATATTATTACCTGTATCTGAATTTAGAAATACATGACTTTTTCCCTTTTATTATCAAAATTACCATAAATTTATGCTTATACCAAAAAGAGCACCTCAATAATTAATTAAGAAACATATATAAATTAAGCATACAATTAACTAAGATATTATAACAATTCAAGATTTCAGAAAACATCAACCACCAAACATAACATATCCAAATAAGAAATAACAATCATCTTCAAATTTAAACAATAATGCATGTAGAGATGTAGTGCAGAGTGAAATGACTGAAAATAAAATAAAGTTCTAAAGAGATGATAGATGTGATGAAGAGGATGGTAGAAGAAATCCAAGAGCTGCAAAAAGTTGTTGTTGGCTACCAAGAAGTTGTCGTTGTTTAGCAAAGAGGCAATGTTGTTGATAAAATAATTACTGCTGCAGCACTAATAGTTGTTGTTACTCCGAATTGGACTAAATTTGAAAAGCTTGAAGCTGGGATTGAATTTTGCTTTGTTGCTCAGAAAGAGAATTCACTTTAGTCAACAGCTGTTGCATCGGATCCTCAGAGACAGCTGAAGTAGTGTGAAAGTACTCTTGGAAGGTGGAGGATGTGAACGATGTGGAGCACTGAGATCAGGGAGCTTGTGTGGTGGAAGGACATCGTTAAAAAAACGATGATCTGTAGGAGCAATCTCAATAACTTTTAATTTGTATCTCCAATCCTTATATCATCTATTTTCCACCTATATTAATCTCAAATTTGCGATTACTTTGTCTCCTAATTCCCTTGGATTCAAAAAGGTTGGTTCGGTTATAAGTACTCGAAAATACTTGAGAATGTGGGTAATAATACTAGCATAAGTAAGGGATATTCTGGCTATACATGGCATCTTAAGCATATGATGAAGAATAATATAACCAACATTGAGCACTTTACCCTCTAGAATGCAGTCCAATATGACTACATCTAAGCAGTTAACTTCATCCGCATGTCCAAATCTAGAAGTTATAACATGATGAAGAACATAATAAAGGATTTTAATTTGAAGAGGTAAGGCTTGAGATTTCAAAAGAGATTGACAAGACTCGGAGGACAAGTCACGTCGTCGATAAAATTTTCTTAACAACATTCTCAATTGAAAATTAAGGATAATCTATTTTGGTTCTAGTATTGTATAGTACCAATCCCTCATTCGGAGTTATAAGAATATGATTTAACAACGCAACATTAAATTCAATATGGATTCCCCCAACATTTTTAACAATTTTATCTGAGATTTCTATATTCATATTTGAATAAAAAACCTTAACTAAATTTTTATAATATTGCTCATTAACAACCAATACATTTTTTCAGCTTATAATAACAAGAAAATCTCTAAGAGATTTGTCACTAATTTCTAAGTTTGCTAAATTACTAAGATTAACAAAATAGGGAAGAATGATCGATCTTAACATGAAATTATTGAGAAATTATTTCCGAAGCAGGGGACACGAAAAATGAGTCAATATAAACTCCGAATAATCACCATAATCTTTCGTGCGCTTCTTAGACAGGAGTTTCTCCTCATTTTCTTTCCCTTTCACTTGCTTTCTTCAACCTCTCTCAATTCTCGTCAACGCCGAACATAAGTGAAAATTGAAGGAGTAATGGATGAATAATGATTTGAATGATTGGTTTTAACAAGAAAATAAGTGAAAGATGAAATTTAAGAGAGAAATGAGAAGCACTATTCACGCGTGAGAGAGAGAAAGAGGAATAAGTGAAGAAATGATGATTGAGAAGTGTTTAATGAAGGTTAAATGCATGGGTAATGGTTTGAAAGATTGATATTGACATGAAAAAAAGTGAGAAATGAAGAAATTTTAATTGGAAATGGAGGGGGTATGTTTGGCTTTGAGAGAGAATGGAGAGAGGTTGAAGAAAGCAAGTGAAAGGGAAATAAAATGGGGGGGGGGGGGGAACCCGTGGCCAAGAAGCGCAAGGAAGATTATGGTGATTATTCGTAGTTTATATTAACTTATTTTTCGCATCTCCTACTTCGAAAACGATTTCTCGATAATTTCATGTCAAAGTCGATCATTCTTCCCTATTTTGTTAATCTTAGTAATTTAGCGAACTTAGAAATTTGTGACAAATTTCTTAAAGATTTTCTTGTTACTATGGGCTGAAAAAATGTATTGACTGTTAATGAGCAATATTATGAAAATTTAGTTAAGGTTTTTTTATTCGAATATGGATATGGAAATCTCGAATAAAATTGTTACAAGTGTTGAGGGAATCCATATCGAATTTGATGTTGCGCAGTTAAATTGTATTCTTAAAACTCCGAATGAGGGATTAGAGTTATACAGTGCCAGAATCAAAATGGATTATCCTTGGTTTTCAATTGAGAATATTGTTGAAAATTTGTCGATGACGTGACTTGTTTTCCGATTTTTGTCGATCTCCTTTGAAATCTCAAGCCTTACCTCTTTAAATTATAATCGGTCATTATGTTTTTCATCATGTTATAACTCATAGGTTTGGACATACTGATGAAGTTAACCGTTTAGATGTAGTTATATTGAATTGCATTCTTGAGGGTAGAGTGCTCAATATTGGTTATATTATTGTTCATCATATGTTTAGTACTCCATGTATAACTAAAAGATCTATTGCTTATGCTAGT
Organism: Citrus glauca; assembly: GCA_029633175.1. NCBI lineage: Eukaryota > Viridiplantae > Streptophyta > Magnoliopsida > Sapindales > Rutaceae > Citrus > Citrus glauca. The sequence continues at coordinate 7,993,391 of JAQOOD010000009.1, forward strand.
ATTATTATTCGCATTCTTAAGTATTTCCGAGTATTTATAACCGAGCCAATCTTTTTTAATCTAATGGAATTATGAGACGAAATAATAGCAAATTTGGAATTTATATGGGTGGAAAATAGATGGTATAAAGACTGGAGATACAAATTAAAGGTTACGGAGATTGCTCCTACAGATCATCGTTTCTTTAATGATGTCCTTCTACCACACAAACTCCCTAATCTCAGTGCTCCACATCGCTCACATTCTCCACCTTCCGAGGGTCCTCCCCACTCTACTTCAGTTGTCTTTGAGGATCCGATGCAACAATTGTTGACTAAAGTGGATTCTCTTTCCGAGCGGCAAAGTAAAATTCAATCCTAGCCTGAGGCCTTTCAAATTCAGTCCATTTTGGAGCAATAACAACTATTTGCGCAGCAGCAACAATTATTTGATCAACAACATCGCATCTTTGCTCAACAACAACAGTTTCTTGATGGCCAGCAGCAACCTTTTGCAACTCTTGGATTTCCACCACCATTCCCTTCATCACATCCACCATCTCCTTAGAATTTTAATTTATTTTCAGTCATTTCACTTTGCACTATATCTCTACATGCATTATTGTTTAAATTTGAAAATGATTGTTATTTGATATTTGGATATGTTATGTTTGGTGGTTGATGTTTTCTGAAATCTTAGATTGTTATAATATCTTAGTTAATTGCATGTTTAATTTATATATGTTTATTGATTAATTATTAAGGTGCTCTTTTTGGTATAAGCATGGGTTTATGGTAATTTTGATGATGAAGAGGGATAAGTCATTTATTTTTTAATTCAAAGACAAATAATAGTATTTTGATCTTGCAGTCTCTGTGTATGATTTTGAAATATTAAGGGAGAGTACAAATTATCATATATTCAGGAGGAGTTTTTGTTTTGAATTTGATTTATATGTTGAATTATATATGCCATGAATTAAGGGGGGTATACATTTCAAAATACATGAGATATTTGTCATATAAAAAAGAAGGAGATTGTTAGCCTAGAGGGTTACACATAATGTAATTTTGATGATAACAAACTTGTGTCTTAAATGATTTAATAAATATTGTATTTTACATTTTTACTAGTTTTTAAAGGATAATATTTACGCAAGTGAAATCAAGTTGAAGACACTCAACGGATAACAGCGAAATCAAGAATAAAGTTTAGAGCTCAACGGATAAATTATTGCCATAAATTTTTGTAAAGCCGGTATGATTTAATTGATGCATGATTTAACATTTGAGAAACTCAAGGATTACTTTAACGAATTATTTTTCATAAACTAAAATATATTTATAAGATAAGAGTATTTTGTGGATTTGAGTAAGTTTGACGAGTAAGTTTGACTTAAATGAAAAGTTTTTTAATATTTGAATTTAATAAGTATTATTTTGAATTCTGGAGTTGCACCTTTTTGTAAATTTTTGAATATTTTTGCGCCATATTATAATTTATGAAAGTTTGAGGACCTAAGTGTAATTCAAACATTTGAAATCCAAAATAGGGTAGAGAGTGAGCGGCTAACCACCTAAGGCTAGTGGCTTGTGGTTTGAGCAAAATCTCATATTTTTAAATTTTAGATTAAAGTGAAAGGTTTTGAAAATTTTAAAAAATGAGTATTATACAAAATTTTAAAAAGGATTTTTTTGAAAAATATTATTATATTTTGGGCTATATCATAATTTTAGAAAGTCTTAGGAATGACAAGCATTATTTAAAAATTTTAAAATTGGATCTGTTTACAAAATTTTATGATGTTTTGGGCCATAATATAATTTAAATATAACGATAATATTACTGTTATGAGTGGCTAATCAGATAAATCAAGCGACTAATCGCTTGGTTGCGGAAATTTATTTATAACGGTTAGTTTTTATGCTTTAACTATAAAAATTCAACTCCAACTTCATTTTTAAGGACTAATGCAAGCATAAACAAGATCGTATAACATATATTGAACTTTCAAATCGCAAAATCATCATAGATTGAATCATTATTGTAATGCTATTTGCATAACCATTCTTAAATAGAGTTTTTGTTGTAATTTTTATTTCTTATCAAATTATGGATGTACAAGTGTAAGAAACACTTGGGGTGAAGAGATCGGAGAGATAATCTCTTAATTGTAAAGATTCATTGACACATAAGAAGTCAATTGTAAAAACTTGAAGCATTGGGAGACTTGGATAATGAAATTCTCGAGCTTGGTTGGCTTAAAGGCGTGAACATAAGCGGAGATTGCCAAACCTTGTAAAAATCCTTGTGTTTGTTTTCTCTTTCCTTTTTTTATTATTGTGCTATATTGAATTTTATTGTTTTTGTATTTGATCAAGGTAAAATTAAATTGTTGTGTGAATTGTTTAGCATAAAATTTAAAAACTCAATTCATCCATCTCTTAGGTTGCATAACTTGCATTTCATATTCTTGACCAGAACTTTTGATTATTCAAAAGAAATTTTCCAGCGGAGCTTGGAAAGACGCATGGTTTTTAATTGGTGGGGATTGAAAATTTGGGATTTTTATGACATAAATCTCGAGTGCGGGTTCAAATTGATTTTTCTACCCCATGTAACTTATCTAGGTGATGTTTTAATATATTATCCTGCAACTCCACTAACCTTGTTTCTTTTTATTTTCTTTTTTTTTTGTACAACGCAAAAAATGCCTCCTTTTGTCATTTCCAACGATGAGAGAGATCCACTACTGAATGTCTTTAATATTTGAGTAGAATATAGATCTTAGGACTATCTCTCCTAATCGGGTTTTTTTTATCAATATCAGGTTTCATCTCCTCTGCTCATCTTTTAACCCCTCTTAGAGGTAAGCTTTTGGTTTTATCAATATTTTTAGTAAAATGATGAGTTCATGTAATAATGCATGTATCTCTGTCCTTTTTTTCCCTCCTTTCCGGTCATGTCTTTAGGAAACAATTGTACTTATAAAAAGAAAAAAGATTAATAAGTATCCTCTCGCACAGGGAATTCACAAAGGACAGGATAAAAAAAATTATTGAAATATGAAGATATTACTCATACGTTAACTAAGATATTGAAGGAAGAATTAAAAGTAGTAAATACTCACCAAAATTCAAATGACTTAAACTTAAGAAGTAAAGAAAAGAAGAGAGTTAGTAGTTGGATGAAAGAAATAGCAAACAATGTACATATAAGTGATGAGCTAGCTTCGTTGTTGTATGGAAGAGATATTGACCAATATTTATAAGTGAGAGTTAACTCTTTTTAGTTTTAAAAATCAAGCTCCAAAAAGTTAGGGGCAATTGTTATCAAGAATATTGAAGCATGCAAAAATAGTCATGCACTAAAAGTGATTCATGCAGTTACCATGCACGTGAAAATGATGTATACAAAGTAATCATGCACAAAAAGTGAAGCGTGAATCAAGTAAAAGTAAAAAGAGACTATAGAGCAAGATGCATAAATTAAAGTAAAAAGAGAGTCTGAGGAAAGCCCATATTTAAATCTCAGAACCCTGACCCATAAATTGTGAGGAGATACCAACATATTCCATCTAATTTTCATAAGCAGAGCATGAGATGGACGATTGGAGATGGAAATAAAATTAACTTTTGACATCAGCGTTGGGTTTCAGAAGAAATAATTATTGTAGATTATATTACAAAGCCAATTCCAGCTGAGTTAATAAATAAATGAGTGGCTAATTTTGTAAATGCTGAGGGGTAGTGGAACTGGAACATGATTAGTACTTTTATCCTCAATTGAATTCTTCTCCAAATTGCAGCGGTCAAGCCCTCGTCTGAGGTCAAATGCGAGGATCTCCTATATTGGGCTCACTCAAAAACAGGCAGGTTCACATCTAAATCTGCTTACCTTTTTCTGAATAATTTCAATTGCAGCAAAGATGCCCATTTCCGGAAATTAATTTAGCAATGGAAAGGGCCCCAATGAGTTAAAATTTTTTTATGGTTGATGATGCATGGAAAAATTAAAACTGGAGAGGAGCTTTTTAAGAGGCATATTGTGGATAAAATGAATTGTGAAAGATGTGGCCATGAGAGAGAAAACGTGATGCATGCACTTAGGGATTGTTTTGTTGCAAAGAGAATATGGAATTGTTTAATTCCAGTGAACTTCAGACATCATTTTTTCTCCTTTAATCTTCGTGATTGGCTCTATTTCAAATTGGGAAAGACTGGTATCAATGAAGTGGGTGATGAATGGGCATGTTTATTTGGAGTGGTTATCTGAAAAATTTGGTTTTGGCGTAATCAATTTCTTTTCTCACAAAAATCCCCTTGCTGCACTCATGTTGTTGTTGAAATTAAATCTTGGGCTCAAGACATTCAAAATGCACGATCAACTCTTAATTTCGGTCATAATAATAAGATCATCAAAGATGTTAGATGGCATTCTCCCCCTGAATCTTTTTTCAAATTAAATATTGATGGATCACGATTAAAGAATGATCTAGCCAGCGCTGGGGGCTTGGTGAGGGATTGCTTTGGAAAGTGGCAGTTTGACTTTGTCATGAATATTGGATTTGGATCGGTGACTACTGTAAAATTTTGAGGTCTTTTTCAAAGACTTAATATTGCTTGGGACTGTGGCATTCATTATTTAATTGCAGAGGTGGATAGTCAATGTGTTTCCCAACTTATTTCCTCTACTAGCTTGATATCTAATGCACATTTTTCACTCATAACTGCCATAAAAGAATATATATTGGGAAGCCAATTTTGCTGCAGATTCCATGGTGAAATTTGCTGGTTCCTTACCCCTTGGACTTCATGTCTTTAAAAACCCCCCGAGGGTCTTGGTTATTGGTTATGTAATGATATTTATGGAACCTCTATTTTCCGTTCTGTTTAAGCCTAGTTTTACTAGGCTCTAATGTATCAAAAAAAAAAAGTAAAAAGAGAGCATGGACTATGGAGCATGAAGTAGAAAGTATAAGTAAAAGTAAAAAGAGAGCATGGAGTAAGAAATGTAAGTAAAAGTAAAAGTGGAGCATGCATAGTAAATTGAAGCAAACAGCATGCATAGTAGAATGAAGTATGTTGGCTGTCACAAAACCAATATAATCATTGATTCAGAAGATAAATCTAGAAGTACTGAAAACCAATTTGAGAAGGAAATAAACATAGACTTAAGATAAAATTCTAATTAAGTAATGAAAGCCAATTAGAATAAGGAGTTGTCAACGACTTAGAATACCTAAGAATTGTACTATAAATAGAATGCTTTTAATGCATAAAAGACACAAACAAATCTAGAGGTAAAAAGCTAAAAAAAAAAAAAAGAAATCATTGTAATTCTTATTAAATAGTGAAGGTTGAACGTAGGCCAAGTGTTGACCTACATAAATTCTCTATGTTTTGTTCTTAATATTGTCTCATTCATTTATAATTTTCTAGTTGACTAAGAATAAGCTTCAAATAGTTACAAATTAACCAAATGAATGGTTTAATCTCTTCTATTCTAGTGTAAATCTGTGAATATGAATAACCAGCTTGATTGACTTGGACTAATCTTTTGCTTATTATTATTGGTGCGAACTTTGAAATTGCTCTTGCCCGTGCGAATAAGCATCGAATTCCTTCATGCAGGAGAGTAGAAATTGTTAGGGGGTAAAAGAATTTGAAAAAAAAAAAGGAATAGAAAGGATGATGAGAGATCATTCCTTTAGTTTTTGATTGAAAAGAAATGAACCATATGACGAAGAAGACAAATGATGTATCCTTATAGTCGTAGGCCACAAAATTCATCAAAGATAAAATATAATACCTACTAAAGGAAATTAAAAAAAAATCATATCCTTTCTGTAAAAAAAATAAAAATAATAATAATAATAATAAATAAATAAATAAAAGTATTTGAAATCTATTCAGATTCTAAGTACATATACTTTGCTGTTTGGTCTGGATGTATGTCAAGCATTAGTTTGAAAATTTACTTTATTAATATTCGAAGAAACATCCATCCTAATTCAAGAGACATTAATTTCATGAGGTTCAAATTTATCCCCTCAAACATATGTTGAGGGTATGATTTCATTAGGGTGCTTTGTGCTTTCACGTTATCAGAAGCACTTTTCTTTTTGTATATTTCAAAACCCATTAGAAATGAAAACTTTTTTATCCAAATTATATATATATACTTTACATATTTTACATTCTAGATTTTGTAAAATATTTGACAAATACAAGGCTCCATCACGACTCACTTGGACAAACAACGTTGTTTTAGTTAAGATTATCATCAAAAGGTTTTTCAACTAAAATCTTTTTTCTTATTTAAAAAGTCACATTAATAAAAAAAATCTTAAAAATTCTTTGAATGAGATTTTTAGATAAGATGCTTCTAAAAACATAAAAATAATATTTTAGTTGAAGAATTATTTTTTGAAAATCTTTTAAAGTTTTTAATTTAGGGACTAATGTTTATTTAGTCTTTATATTTTGGATTAAATATTCGTTTGTTTTTTTATTTTTGAAAAGTATCTAAAATTATCTCTACTGATAAATATGTTACATTTTTACTTTTATTTTTTCTTTACTTTTACAGCAATCTCCTTACAACAATCTTTATAATAATTTTTATTTACAATAATTAAATTAATTTTAAAAGTAAAATAATAGCAAGAAATTTTTACATTAATTTTTATTTAATTTTATAGTTAATTTGATCAAATAACTTTCTTTTATTAATGCTCCCAAGATTATTGCAAGAATATTTTTGTAAAAATTAAAAAAAAGAAGTAAGGATTAAAGTGTAATATAATTAACAATAAAGGTGTTTTGAGATATTTTTAAACTATAAGGATTAAATGGTCTCATTTAGTCTTGAATATTGGGTGTAAATAAATAGGGTAGGGCTATTTGAACCCACCAATTTACTCAATAAACATATTTACAAATAAACCCATTTTTAAATTTTAAAATTTTAAATTTTACTCAGTAAACCCACTAAAATACCTAATATGCCCTTTTTAAATCCAATTTTTATAATAATAGTGATTTTACTCATTAAACTTATAATATTCATTTATAAACCTATTAGATTAGAAATTAATTATTAATTAAAAATTTAATAATCAATTTTAAGTGTATGACCTTCGTTTAAGGACATATGAATCAAAACATTCTAAATGGAGAAAATAGTTGTCATCATAAAATTATTTTTTTGAGTTATATTATATTGGTGAGAAAAATCTTGTATGATGGTATGAAAATCTAATATAAGGAATTTGAGAAAAAAATTTTTTTCAGAATTTGGGAAAAAATAATAATTGATTATTAATTGAAAATTTAATTATCAATATTAATTAAATAATTTTGAGTGAGGGGTCATTCTCAAACGAATCATAACAATTAAATAATTAATTCTCCATAAAATCAATATTCATCAAATCAATAACAATTAATTTTTTATTCTGAATCAACTCACATGTGCCTATTTAAAAATATATATGGTTTGAGAGAAGAATCTCATCTCTTGATTGATTAGGGTTTAATGAAAATTTGATTAGGGTTCTATAAAACTATGTTGAATATAAAGATGGGTTTAAAGAGTAAAAATTCTTTTTTTAAAAATTATATTCTAGTGTCCATAACTGTAATTTAATTTAGGAGTATTTTAATGATAAAAAATTATTTTTAAAGTGAATTTATTGAGTAAATTAGTGGGTTCAAATAGTCCCACCTAAATAAATATTTATCCTTATTTTTAAAGAAAAATTGATGTTAAAATATAAATAAATTTATATTATTTTAGCAGTATAAAATATAACTAAATAATATGATTTTATTCTTACTTGAAAAATCTTGTAGAGTTTTTTCATTTATTTATCATATAAATAAATAAATATTTAAAAAGTTAATTGAACAAGCCTTTGGTGTGCCCAAGCGCAGGTGCACAACAGTGGCGTGGTAATTTGGTAATTATTTTATTTTCTAAAGCTGACGCGATCTTCTCTACTCCGGCCCAGCCAGCAGGAGCTTCAATCTCTATCTTTCCCAGAAACCTCAAATTTACAATTGATTTTCCTCATCAGTCATCATTCAGTGAAATTAAAATTAGGGCTTCTGATTTTGCAAATCCCTCCAATTGAAACTCACCACGAAAAGATTCAATTTTGACACTAAATTTAGGGTTTTTTGTTATGATAAGATTCGATTTCAATCGGGCATCTTACGTGTCGGATTCGAGCAATTTCATTATTATTCAACGGTCTCATTCTCATTCATCTTTCTGTTATTTCCGTTATTATTAATAATAATTGGTTATGGATTTCGACGCGCACGGTGGCAACAAGCGCGTGTTCCATCGACTAGGAGGAGGTGGTGGTGACGGCGGTGGCGGTGGGCTCTCAACGGCCGATACAAGACAGAAAGTATGTAACTATTGGCGCGCTGGAAAGTGTAATCGGTTTCCATGTCCGTACTTACACAGAGAATTGCCACTGCCGCCGGCGGCAACAGCTAACGGTGCTGCTGCAAAGCGGTTTGCGAATAACACGTGGGGTAGAAATAATAATTTTAATAATCATAGCAATAATTATAGGGCGGGTAATAGTAATAATAGTAATATTAATAATAGGGCTGTTATAAAGACGGATTTATTGTGTAGAAATTGGGTTCAAGGGAATTGTATGTATGGAGAGAAGTGCAAGTTTTTGCATTCTTGGACTGTAGGCGATGGTTTCAAGTTGTTGACTCAGCTTGAAGGGCACCAAAAGGTAAATTTGTTTAGTTTAGTTTTGTTCAAATTTTAGTTTGTTGAATGTTTTTGGAGATTTAACTGATTGGTTGATTGTGAACAGGTTGTGAGTGGGATTACTCTGCCATCGGGTTCAGATAAGCTTTATTCTGGTAGTAAAGACGAGACTGTTAGAGTTTGGGATTGTGCTTCTGGACAGGTTTTTCTTTTAAATTACTTTTCTTTTCTTGTTTTTGTAAGTTGAATTAATTTTAGTTCTTATATGAGTTAGCTTGCTTGTTGGAATTTATTTTTTGATTTTCTGGTCGAACTATGAATGTATGTCTGAAGAAAAAGTGGAATAGAGAGAAAGTTATTGGTTGTAAACAGTTGATACTTGATGCATTTTGTCATAATCATTAATCAAATGTAAATATAGATGCCTTGTGTTTTCATTTCTCTACATTGTCTCTTTGTATCGCGATTGAGAAGCTTATTAATTAGCAGCTGATGGTCTTTTTCTTTTTCTTTTAGTGTGCAGGTGTGATTAATCTTGGTGGTGAAGTTGGTTGCATGATTAGTGAAGGTCCTTGGATTTTCATTGGTGTAACAAATTTTGTCAAGGTAAATTATATAACATTAGATTTTTTTTTTTGGGGGGTGAATTTCTTATGGTTTGCAAGCGTGAAAGTAGTGTCAATATAATGATACCTGGGTATGTGATGATATTTCAGGCTTGGAACACCCAAACTAATACTGACCTGAGTCTTAGTGGGCCTGTGGGACAAGTTTACGCAATGGCTGTCGGTAATGATTTACTCTTCGCTGGTACGCAGGTAATCGGTTTTACAAGTCGATTATTCGTGTTTTCTTTCTGAATTGTCATGTTTTAAGTTTACTTCTTTCGTTGGAAAATAGTTTTTCGTTGGGGCTTCTAGTTGTAGGATCCATGGGTTGAGTGCACTATGTCATGAATAATCAGTTGCGAACCCTGTTATTGAATGTGGAAATTGTGATATCCAACATTTCCAAATGTACCTACAATTTTGAAGAGTGATTGATTGCATGATATCAGCTACCAATGACATGCATTGACATACACACCTTTTTTTTCACTTAGTTAAATGTTTGTTTGTGCATCGTCAATCTTGCACACTGAAAGCCCTTGCATACTAAGTTGTCCATGCTTCTTCTGCCTCTCTCTGCCCTTGTCTCTTTCGTACTCTGCGCTTGTTTGTTTGGAATCACCATGAACTCCTGACTAATAAAACAACATCCTTTTGTGCAGGATGGGGCTATATTGGCATGGAAGTTTAATGTTACCACCAACTGCTTTGAACCAGCTGCGTCGCTCAAAGGTCACTCTCTTGCAGTGGTATCTTTAGTTGTCGGAGCTAATAAGCTTTACTCTGGTTCCATGGACAATTCAATAAGAGTAAGTTAGATTTCATATCATGTTAATTCTGATACGAACTTCTAGTTTTTTGATGAATAACCTGCAGAGATTGTCTTTCCTTCTTTTAGGTGTGGAACCTTGAAACTTTGCAGTGCATACAGACTCTAACAGAGCACACTTCAGTCGTGATGTCACTTCTTTGCTGGGATCAGTTTCTTTTATCATGTTCATTGGACAAAACAATAAAGGTTTTTGCCATTTTGATGCTCATTATATACATTTTTCTTTGGGGGCAAGTTATAAAGCTGTACCGATTTTATTTGTTTTTGCAGGTGTGGTTTGCTACAGATAGTGGAAACCTGGAAGTGACTTATACTCACAATGAAGAACATGTATGTTTTTCTCTTTCTCCAAATCTGGTTTTCCTGTTTTATTCATGTTCTATTTTAACTTGTGATCTTGAATCTGGTTGCCAATATTTTTAGTATTGATATTCAAGTATTTGATACGTTAAGCTTGTGATACATGGGGTAATAATTGTAATTTATATATCATCTACTACTTTATTTGGTTCCTGAGTTTTTTTCTAAAAGAAAACACTCCAATGGGAATAGGTGTTTTGTTGCAAGTGTTTGTATTGTATTCCTTCGTGGTGTGCCGTCAAGCCCATTCATCTGCAATGTTAGGCTCAGAATTAAAGAAGCAAGATATTCTGGTTCTGTATGTGTGCATGAGAGATTTGATTAAAGAATAGTTTTTCCCTTGTGTGCATATGAATAGTGGATTTTTTTTTTTTTGGGGAAAGGGGGGGGGGTTGTTAGCAGTGAGTACTTTCTCTTCTGTATTTCATGGAGGAATGGTTTAAAATTCACTTTGCTCTTCTTTTATTGTAATGTTTGTTTTCAAAATGCGGAACGCATCTAGAATACTAGTAGTTTATGATATTGTGATCTGGCTGCTGCAGGGAGTGCTTGCCCTGTGTGGAATGCCTGATTCAGAAGGCAAGCCAGTCTTGCTGTGCTCTTGCAATGACAACTCTGTCCGCTTCTATGATTTGCCATCGTGAGTTTTCTGTAACCAATATGGTCTTTATTTTATTTTCCTTTTCTCATTCAAATTGGAACCCTTCAGCCAATTTCATGCATGCACAGTTGCTTTCCTAACTGTTTTCTATTATGCTATTATGGTCTAGGTTTGCTGAGAGGGGTAAAATTTTTGCCAAACAAGAGATTCGAGCCATTCAGCTGGGCCCTGGCGGTCTGTTTTTCACTGGTGATGGGACTGGTCAAGTGAGAGTGTGGCAATGGTGTATCGGGCCGGTTGCAACTTGATGACCTGTGCAATATCATAAGTGCCATCATGTCTTTTGACACCTCATTATTCCATTTCCTTTTATTCTGCTTTATTTTTGGGGTTCATTCTGATATAAGCTTGCCAGAGAAATTGTTAGTTGAGAATGCCGATTTTGGCCTTCTAGCTGTAGGTGCTCAAACCCATTGTCACTTTCTGTGTGCCATAGTTTCCATACATAAAGCGCACCCTTTCAGTAAAGGAAATTGTAAGTTTGTAACCATTCCAACTCTCCATATAGCGAAGGTTTTTCAATCATAATATTTTCTGAGTTTCATCAATGTGCGTTATGACACATATCTTAAATAACCATTGTCCTTTTTCCTTAATCTCCATAGCTGTGTTCTTTCTTTTTTTTTTTTTTTTGCATGAACCAGTTTAATAAACCTTAAAGAACTTTGTCTGAATTTGATCAAATGAGGTCACAGCTAGCTATGCCCTGGAAGCAGGAATTTGTCTACCGCAAACACAACTAACGGCTGAACCAAAGTGGTAACTTAAATGTCTTGCAGGGTAATCATCTGTTAACCAGGAAACCTTTTGATTGGCCTTCAAATGAGCATACACAGAAGGATGAAGAAAATATAGCACAGTGCAGACAAGAAAGAACAAAAAACTTAAGAAATCTAAATTTTATTCTGTAATAGATAGAAATAAAGTAATATGCTCAACTTTGGTTCATTTTACACGGCGACAATTCCATTTTATTTCATCTTTTGCCCAAACGTTTACATGGCCGTTGTATTTTACAGATTAAACATGACCTTGATTGCAGTACGTTGTATTTTACAGATTAAACATGACCTTGATTGCAGTACCACCACCAGCACTTGTTTCAAAGGCCTCTTCCACTTCTTTCTGGGAGAAACCAAACCTATGCGTGATAAGGGGCTTTACATCAATCTTTCCGCTTCTAAGGAACTCCAGACACAGTGGCCAGGTGTTCTTGTAGCGAAACACCCCCACCACATCCACCTCCCTGCGTTCGCAATTATGCTCATAAATTTAAGGGTAAAAGGTTCGGACGGATTTTAGTCCAATTAAAAGCTGAAACGTGTTTTTCAGCTTAAGATGTCATTAAACATATGTTTCGAGAAAAGGAAAGAAAAAAAAAAAGTCATTAAACAGAAACAATATACAAGATGGTTTGTGAAAGTTGTTCTTGACATGCCATCATGTTCTATTGGATAACATACAACCCAAGCACAAGAATTTGTTTACATTCTTCTTTCAAGTCCATTGATTCTAGAACATTCCAACTTTTATTCAACAGCTTTTGTTTACCCTTTTACGTGTTCTTAAAAATGATGGCTTTATGATCTTTTTGGTAATTGTATTCAACTTTTATTCTCTCATTTTTTAAATCCATTTGTCCCCAATCCAACAATGAAATGCTCCTTCCACGAATTTTTGTGTTTTTTTATTTGCATTTTAGAGACTTACTGGTCATTTGTTTTTTTTACTTGACTTAATTAACTTAGTTTTAATCAATTAACTCATTAAATCTATTTATTTTTTCAACTTAATGAAAAATTTCAGCCATTAAGTCATTAAGTTTTTAAACTAATTTTTTTTTACTTTTTTTGCTTAATATAAAAAGTTTTAATGATACCATTAAAAGATATTCTCCAAAATATTCATATCTCACTAATTAATTTTCATCATTTCCTGAATAAAATTTAATAATTAGCATTATTACTCATCTCTATATAATTTGTGATAATATATAGCAGTAGATTATTATTATTTTCATCTTTTTATTTTCTTCAAATTAACATTATTTATCTTCATAATTTTTTATGAAAATTTTTCATATAAAGACATCATAAACTATAATAAATTTGATTAACATATTTATTATAAAATATTAAAGAGTTGTATTCAACTGAATATTATTTATGTTATAATAATATAGTATCTTATTTATATTTTTTGATATATTTATTATTTTTTTAACATTTATAATTTGTAAGGATATAAACGTAAAAATATTTGTTTTTATTTAAAATTTATGTTTAGCAATTCAAATAAAAAAACATTTCACTAATTCAAATTTCTCAGATTTCAAAAAAAAAAAAGAAGTGATCTTAAAGTGAATTTGCTGCAACTAACTAGAAACTTAAAGTAAATATCATTACTATTTACCCCGAGTGAAATTCCAAAACTAATGCAAACAACCCTGTTTCATCTTTTTTTTTTTTCTGCCTTTCATTCTACCTAAAACGACGTCGTTTTGGCTTACTTAAGGCAAAAGCAACGACAGCCCAAAATTGCTTTCTCTTCCTCTTCGTCTTCCAGCCATTCGCCTTCCAGTCTCTGTAAAAAAACTGGTTTATCTGCCCCTTCGTTTCACAGCCGTTCGCGGTCCACAACCGGCAGCCACCATTACGAATACCTAGCCATTAGCACCACCATCACGCCTGGCAGCCACCTTGTTCAAGATTTCCTTTTTGCCTTATCTAAGCCAAATCGAATCACCTAGAAGGAAGATAAAAGCTTAAAGGTTTTGCCAAATCGGTTTTGTCGCTGATGTTCTTGAAATCGGTTTTGTCTAAGCCAAATCGATTTTTTCGTTGAAACGAAGATGACGAGAGAGCAATTAAGGCTGACGTTAGCTAAACAAAACAGCATCATTTAAGGTGAATGAAAAAAAAAAAAAATCAAACAGCGTCGCTTGAATTAGTTTTAGAGTTTGACCCGGGGTATATAGCATTGTCCTAAAGTAAATAACGGAGTAGCCCAAAACAATAAAAAAAAATGAAAAAGAAAACCGTAAATCAAGTACCTTGCAGCAGCTGGAGTGAGTGGGACAGTCATATCATGATGACCCATCCCCACGAGGCAAACTTTACCACCTGCACGAGTGGCGCCCAATGCTGTTGACATGGTTTTGTTAAGCCCTGCACAATCAAAGCTCACGTCTATTCCTGTCCCCATGGCTTTCTGTATCTTTTCCACTTCTTCAGCTATATCCTGCAAAATACTCAACTCATAGCGGTTTATTCAAGCAGAAAAAACAAGGGTGAGGAGCACATGAACAATTTTCAAACGAACCAAAGCTCAAGCTCACCTCTACTCTGATAACAAGAATAATGCAGATTAGAGTGGTCAACTTTCAAACAGAAAACAAAAAGGTACTGAGAACAAAAATGAACTGAGGTAAGTTAATGCAACAGAGTTGGTTGAACAGAACATGTTGTTATGATGATTAAGAGAAAGGGAAGGATTGCGAGCATGAAGATTTTGAGATGTCTCTTGCTTTTCTAAACTCTTCTGCTGAGCAATGGGCAGTAATATACCTGCAAATTTGTTGAAACTTTAACAATATTATCTGCACCAAGTTTCTTTGCAACAGATAAACGGTAGTCATCCACATCCACAATGACAATTATAGGAGCTCCAAAAGCACGAGCTGCTAGCATTGTGACAAGTCCTATGGGCCCTGATCCCATGATAAGCACATTTGTCTCAGGACCGATATTGGCACGGCGGCAGGCATGAACACCAACACTCAAGGGCTCACACATAGCCCCTTCCTCCAGGCTGACATTGTCGGGCAGCTTAAAACATAGGTCTGCAGGATGCACCACCTATTATAGAGAAGAAATGCATCTTAGTCATTATGTCAAGCAGCCGATCAATTTTGATAGCAGCCAATTTCATTTCAAATAAAAGGAATGAACAAACATTGCCACATAAAAATATATGACAAGAGGGAACAGAAGATCAAATGGGAACTACACGATTGACAGTAACCAGTATGTTTTTGGAAGAACAGTAAAGTGACACCACTATTTAACAACAGAATTCACAAGGGCAGAGATCATATTGTAGTAATACTCTAATACACTAAAAAATCTCAAACAGTAAAATTTATAGAATAATAATGTATGTATAATAATTAGTACAAAATCTCTAAGAGAAAGGGTAAAAAAAAAAAACTTGTCTTACAGTGGAATTTTCTTTTATCTTGTAATGAAATTTTTTTGTGAAGTAGTGATGGTATATACTAACCGTAGCAAGTATATCATTACTGAAATTTACAAGGGCATAAACTGTGTTAAAGTCAGTCTACCATATTTCTCATCTCATAGTCCTATAGAACTTAGTTCAAAATGTAAATTTTCAATCAACCTGATTAGCCAGAGAACCATGAACAGGCGGAGTTCCAAGACCTTTCGACTCTGGACACAAATTGTATCGACCTCCTTTGCAGTAATCACATCGCCAGCAGCTGATCCCTGGTTCCAGGGCCACACGGTCACCGGGCACCAAAGTCTTCACCTCGCTTCCCACCTTCTCTATGACCCCAGCACACTCATGCCCGATCACCATAGGCTCTTTCACTACAAAATCGCCAAGCCTCAAGGTCTGCAAAAATACACAAACATTCAACATTCAAGTATTATTTTGAATAACATCAAGTGAAAAGATTCCGTTATTAACATTTCTCAGCAATTTGACAGAGTAATTGCCATAATAATAATAGTAATTTAAGGGAAGTTGAAGAGGAATAAACAAATATACCTTGAGAAAATGCACATCACTTCCACAAACACCAACGGCTTTCATCCTGACCAAAACATCATATGGTCCTACAGTTTACAAATAACAAACAAAGATGTTAAAACAATCAGTCTGAAATACATTAATTGTGAGTGATAGTTAATTCGATTGTAAAAGGTATGAAATAAGCTGTATTGGAAGATGTGTTTTTATTGTTTTTCAACCAAAGATCTCTCTTTAGGTATCTATCAATCTAACAAAGTTCATATCTTCAACCAATAAACAAATTCCATAACACTTCTAAGATACAAGACAGAGATGAAAGAAAGATAAAAGTACCCAGAGAAGGAAGCTCCAAAGGCTGAATCTTGAGGGTGTTGACACCCATAAGCCAAGCTGCCATGTTAACTTCTTCTCCATCTTCCTTTTCTCCTTGTGACATCCCTCCCTTGCCCATATTTGCTTTTCACTCTTCAAAAACACAAGTGTACAGCAGAGACTTCACTCTGTGCACTATCTAATAGAGATTATGGTTTCTTTTTTCAACGGGATGACGTGCTTACGTGGAGAGAATTTATCGGTTTCAGACCGTTGGTTGTTTGTTAATTTTGTTTTTTTCAGAATTTATGGACACCAAAATCCAAACTGTGCAATAATTGTATCTTCATAAAGGAATCAAAATCAACTACGTGTATGTGGATGGTGGCTAATTTTGCAAAATGGTATGAAAGAATTGTATGGTACGATGGACTAAAACAAAGCCAATAATTTGATTTTCATGACTTCTTTTAATGAATATGGTCACATGAAATAATATTTTAAAGTTCATATAATTTAAATAAATTAATAATGGGAGGGAAGGGAATACCTGTTCAAAGAGGTAACTATAATAATTAAGAAGTACGTTAGGCAAGCACGAGGGAAATGAGATAGGAAAAAAAAAAAAACCAAAGAGGCAATTTTAACTAGCATAAGACGAGACACAATAACTCTGTGTAAAAAGAAGACAAGAGGAGAAGATAAAAGGGAAACATTGAAATGGCTGAAGCAATCAGAGATGACGAAGGAGGCAAGAATCAGAACAAGGCTGCCTGGCTGCTTGGAATCAAAACTCTGAAAATTCAGCCGTATCATTTGCCTACCCTAGGTATTATATTTTGATCTTCTTCTTGTTATTCTATACGCACAACTATGAATTTAATCAGATCACTTGTCATGCCATGCCATGGCCAAAAAAAAAAAAAAAAAATTGTGTACTTTTTAGGTCCTCAAGATGTGAAAGTACGAATTAAGGCTCTTGGAATATGTGGAAGTGATGTTCATCACTTCAAGGTGAAAAAAGCTTTCTGTCTGTCTCTATGCAAAATCTTGATGACTGTATAATATGCCAAAGGCTGTCACTGCTTATTGTATGCAAAATGTTGTTTATGATCAGACTATGAGATGTGCCAATTTTATTGTGAAAAAGCCTATTGTAATTGGACATGAGTGTGCTGGGATCATAGAAGAAGTTGGCAGTGAAGTTAAGTCCCTTGAGGTGGGTGATCGTGTGGCCCTAGAACCTGGTAAGGGTGTTCGCGGATCGGATTTTACGAATTGGATATCAATTCATATCCGATCCATGATTTTATAGATTATAATTTTTCAATCCAATTCAATCTAATCCATACATCTGTGGATCGAATACCGATTTGACTCAATCCATATTCAATCCACTATTTTGCGCATTAGTTTTCGAATTAAAAATTTTTAGTTCTCTCCAACTAATGACATAAAAAAAATCTAATATAAAAATAATTTTGCTACCAATTAAATTTAAAATTAAATAAAATTTTAATAAATTAATTATTTAAATAAAGCTAAAATAATACATTTAAAGTTTTAAAATATAACACATCAAGACTAATTATTCAAATAAAACTATAATAATACGTTCAAAGTTTCAAAATATAACACATCAAGCTTAATTGTTCAAATAAATTTACAATAATACGTTAATATAACAACGAAATTAATTGTTCAAATAAAGCCACAATTAATTGAAATGGCGAAGTTTCGAAAATGAAATACATCTGATCTTTCACCAGGGCTGTTGCACCTGTCGAAAAGTGGTGATTATGGAGCCATCCACAATGGGAACTAGGAGAAGCCATATGGGTGGCGATCTTAAAGGTTGTGATAATGAAATTGTTCAGCTTGAACCAGTGAATGTGAAGTGACTCGATGGACTTGGGAAAGACGATGGTTTGCTCTCGCCAGAATCGTGCGGCTGATGTCCTTCAAATTCGTGTTGAGAGTGTATCCAACTAGTATTGAGTATTGCTAGTGTGTGTGACGGCGGGGAAGTTTACGGTTTTTTGTTTGCAAATTATTGGTGACTTTGCATCATTTTAATTTGTTTTTGGGTGACTTTGCAAATTGTTGGTAACTTGGCGTTATGTTACTTTGCTTTTGTTAATGTGTGTGACTTTGCTTTTATTTTGTTTTAGAAGTGAGAAATGCTAAACGTAGAGAAAGGCGAGAGAATGCCGAGAGAAACTGTAGCACTAGTTGTCGTTTCGAGTGCTCTCTCGCCATTCTCCACATGACCCACATTTTTTTTCTTTTTTCACTTTGGTCCCACGTAAACTCCACTCCACTTCTCCTTTTACTCTCTCTCCATGTGAACTCCACTTCAACTCAATTGTTTTATAAGTTTTTATGAAAACAAAACAAATAAAACAATGAAAATTATCTTCATTATTTATGTTCGACAAACCATTTCTTGAATTTCTTTTATCTTTTTTTCACCGAATACGTTCTTTTTAATCTTGTCTTAAAACAATAACAAATCATCTGCAATTTATGTTCGACAAACCACAATCAGCTGTAACAACAACCTTACCCATAGAGTTTCTAATTACTACCCCCAACCCTGCCTTTTGGTTAGAAATAATCACTCAACAAAATAATTACCAAACAAGATTACCAACAATTATCATAAATTAATTATTAAAATAATTATCAACAATACAATTCCCAACAAAATAATCACTAAACAAAATAATTGCCAAATAAAATTACCAACAATTATAAAAAAATAATTACAAATCAAACGGAGAGAGTGAGAGGAAAAGAGATGAGGGAGACGAGGACCAGCAAGCAGCACCACCGAGCAGCGACCACCGACCACCGAGAGCAGCGACCATCGAGTAGATCTGGAGTAATAGCGAGCGAGGGAGCGGAGTAGCGAGTGAGAGGTGTAAGAGCGAGAGGGGAGATAGACGAAGCTACAGCTGGAGCGAGAGGGAAGACGGAGACGAAGCTAGGGAGACGGTGACGGAGACGGAGACGAAGCTGCTGCTGCTGGAGTGAGAGGGAAAACGTAGCGAGAGGGGGAGAGGAGTGAGAGGAAACTCGACCTCGAGTTGAGCTGAAGTAATGGCTTGTGATGAACCACTCCTGCTGATGTCGTTTCCTTTCTCTTGTGATGAACTACTTCTGCTGCTTGAGCAATGAACAAAACAGGAAAAGGATGAGCAAAAGGGAAAGTAGAGTTCACGTGGAGAGAGAGCAAAAGGAGAAGTGGAGTGGAGTTTACGTGGGACCAAAGTGAAAAAAGAAAAAAAAATACGGGTCATGTGGAGAATGACGAGAGAGCACTCAAAACGAAAGCTAGTGCTATCGTTTCTCTCAGCATTCTCTTGCCGTTCTCTACGTTTAGCATTTCTCTTTACAATTTTTACAAGTTATATTTATATATTTGATTATTTAATTATTTTTCATTTTATATTATTATTGGGTAATGATTAAGATATGTTATAGTGATTATGTAACTATGTAATATCACATTTATAATTTTTTTAATTAAATTTATAATAATTGTTTATATATATATATATATTTTACGGATTCACGAATTTCTGCGGGTTTACAGAAGTAAATCCATATCCAATCCATCGACTGCGGATTTTTAATTTTTCAATCCATATCCAATCCACGGATCGGATTGAGCAGATAAGACGGATTGAGCAGATCAAATTAAATTCTAACACTCCTAGAACCTGGTATTAGTTGCGGACACTGCAGTCTCTGCAAAGCTGGTAGCTATAATCTTTGTCCTGAAATGAGAATCTTTGGATCTCCTCCAACCAACGGCTCTGTTGCCCGTAAGGTCAATGATCAGATGTCTTCAGCTTCCCAAACTAGAAATTTTTTAATTTCACATGCGGTCTATGTACATAAGAATTGTAAATAACTGAGACATTTTCTTTTTCCTGCAACTAGGTTGTGCATCCAGCAAAGTTATGCTAGAAGTTACCTGACAATGTGAGCTTGGAGGAAGGAGCAATGTGCAAACGTTGGACCTGAAACCAATGTATTGATCTTGAGATCAGGACCGATAGGCCTTTTTACCCTGTTAGCTGCTCGAGCATTTGGTGCCCCCAGAATTGTCATCACTGATGTTGATGTTCAGCATCTATTTACTGCGAGGAATCTTGGCGTGGATAAAACAGTTAAATTCTCAACAGATATCGAGGTTAATTGTCTGATATATATGATTATCACTCTATTTTCGTTAGGAAATTGGTGGTGAAGCAGATACGCAGCTAAAGTAAAATTGTAAAAAAATAAAGAACAAGTGTAAAAAGAGAATACCAAAAATTACGTGGTTCGGCTTTTAGCCTACGTCCACGGGCGAAGACAGAAGGAAATATTTTACTAGTGAAAAGGAGTTACAAATATTGTAGTATTTTAGCTCACTTCTCAAAACTTCAATATACCCAAACTCTCAAGACACTAAAACAAGAGTTTATAACTCTCTAACTCTCAAATCCTCTCAAAAGGAATTCGATCTCTGAATTGGAATGCTAAATGAGGTAGGGAGCTCTCCCTTTTATAGCCAAAGAATGTTACTGTGCATATAATATTAAATTATTTTTTTCTTTTTCTTTTTCTTCTTTGGCCCGGCTTTAATTTTCTTCATTCTTCTTCAAACAATCGCAACAACCAAAGTCTTCTTTTCTTTCTCTTTGAAAAATTTGATTGCTGACCATCTAGATGGCCACCTTTTGATAGTTTTCACTTTCCCAATTTTTTCTAGGCCTTGAAGCTGTGCAAAAACATTGGCAGGATGTTGATACAGAAGTGGGGAAGATACAAAAGGCAATGGGTTCAGGCATTGATGTGAGCTTTGATTGTGTTGGGTTTGACAAAACCAAGTCAACGGCTTTGAATGCCACTTGTCCAGGAGGCAAAGTTTGCCTGATAGGATTAGCCAAGACCGAGATGACGGTTGCTCTGACGCCGGCGGCTGCAAGGTGATGAGAAATAAAGTAATATGCTCAACTTTGGTTCATAATACACGGCGACAATTCCATTTTATTTCATCTTTTGCCCAAACGTTTACATGTACGTTGTATTTTACAGATTAAACATGACCTTGATTGCAGTACATTGTATTTTACAGATTAAACATGACCTTGATTGCAGTACCACCACCAGCACTTGTTTCAAAGGCCTCTTCCACTTCTTTCTGGGAGAAACCAAACCTATGCGTGATAAGGGGCTTTACATCAATCTTTCCGCTTCTAAGGAACTCCAGACACAGTGGCCAGGTGTTCTTGTAGCGAAACACCCCCACCACATCCACCTCCCTGCGTTCGCAATTATGCTCATAAATTTAAGGGTAAAAGGTTAAGCCGGATTTTAGTCCAATTAAAAGCTGAAACGTGTTTTTCAGCTTAAGATGTCATTAAACATATGTTTCGAGAAAAGGAAAGAAAAAAAAAAGTCATTAAACAGAAACAATATACAAGATGGTTTGTGAAAGTTGTTCTTGACATGCCATCATGTTCTATTGGATAACATATAACCCAAGCACAAGAATTTGTTTACATTCTTCTTCCAAGTCTATTGATTCTAGAACATTCCAACTTTTATTCAACAACTTTTGTTTACCCTTTTACATGTTCTTAAAAATGATGGCTTTATGATCTTTTTGGTAATTGTATTCAACTTTTATTCTCTCATTTTTTAAATCCATTTGTTCCCAATCCAATAATGAAATGCCCCTCCCACGAGTTTTGTGTTTTTTTTTTTGTGCATTTCAGAGATTTAGTGGTCTCTTACTTTTTTTACTTGACTTAATTAACTTAGTTTTAATCAAAACTCATTAAATCTATTTATTTTTTCAACTTAATGAAAAATTTCAGCCATTAAGTCATTAAATTATTAAACTAATTTTTTTTACCTTTTTTGCGTAATATAAAAAGTTTTAATAGTACCATTAAAAGATATTCTCCAAAATATTCATATCTCACTAATTAATTTTCATCATTTCCTGAATAAAATTTAATAATTAGCATTATTACTCATCTCTATATAACTTGTGATAATATATAGTGGTAGATTATTATTATTTTCATCTTTTTATTTTCTTCAAATTAACATTATTTATCTTCATAATTTTTTATGAAAATTTTTCATATAAAGACATCATAAACTATAATAAATTTGATTAACATATTTAATATAAAATATTAAAAAGTTGTATTCAACTGAATATTATTTATGTTATAATAATATAGTATCTTATTTATATTTTTTGATATATTTATTATTTTTTTAACATTTATAATTTGTAAGAATATAAACGTAAAAATATTTATTTTTATTTAAAATTTATGTTTAGCAATTCAAATAAAAAAACATTTCACTAATTCAAATTTTCTCATATTTCAAAAAAAAAAAGAAGTGATCTTAAAGTGAATTTGCTGCAACTAACTAGAAACTTAAAGTAAATAGCATAACTATTTACCCCGAGTCAAACTCCAAAACTAATGTTTCATCTTTTTTTTTTTTTTTTGCCTTTCATTCTGCCTAAAACGACGTCGTTTTGGCTTAGGTAAGGCAAAATCAACGACGGCCCAAAATTGCTTTCTCTTCCTCTTCGTCTTCCAGCCATTCGCCTTCCAGTCTCTGTAAAACAACTGGTTTATCTTCCCCTTCGTTTCACAGCCGTTTGCGATCCACAACCGGCAGCCACCATTACGCATACCTAGCCATTAGCACCACCATCACGCCTGGCAGCCACCTTGTTCAAGATTTCCTTTTTGCCTTATCTAAGCCAAATCGAATCACCAGGAAGGAAGATAAAAGCTTAAAGGTTTTGCCAAATCGGTTTTGTCGCTGATGTTCTTGAAATCGGTTTTGTCTAAGCCAAATCGATTTTTTCGTTGAAACGAAGATGAAGAGAGAGCAATTAAGGCTGACGTTAGCTAAACAAAACAGCATCATTTAAGGTGAATGAAAAAAAAAAAAAGATCAAACAGCGTCGCTTGAATTAGTTTTGGAGTTTCACCCGGATATATAGCATTGTCCTAAAGTAAATAACGGAGTAGCCCAAAACAAGAAAAAAAGAGGAAAAGAAAACCGTAAATCAAGTACCTCGCAGCAGCTGGAGTGAGTGGGACAGTCATATCATGATGACCCATCCCCACGAGGCAAACTTTACCACCTGCACGAGTGGCGCCCAGTGCTGTTGACATGGTTTTGTTAAGCCCTGCACAATCAAAGCTCACGTCTATTCCTGTCCCCATGGCTTTCTGTATCTTTTCCACTTCTTCAGCTATATCCTGCAAAATGCTCAACTCATAGCGGTTTATTCAAGCAGAAAAAACAAGGGTGAGGAGCACATGAACAATTTTCAAACGAACCAAAGCTCAAGCTCACCTCTACTCTGATAACAAGAATAATGCAGATTAGAGTTGTCAACTTTCAAACAGAAAACAAAAGGTACTGAGAACAAAAATGAACTGAGGAAGTTAGAACAAGGTCTTAATGCAACAGAGTTGGTTGAACAAAACATGTTGTTATGATGATTAAGAGAAAGCCAGAAAGGGAAGGATTGTGAGCATGAAGATTTTGAGATGTCTTTTACTTTTCTAAACTCTTCTGCTGGGCAATGAGCAGTAATGTACCTGCAAATTTGTTGAAACTTTAACAATATTATCTGCACCAATTTCCTTTGCAACAGATAAACGATAGTCATCCACATCCACAATGACAATTCTAGGAGCTCCAAAAGCACGAGCTGCTAGCATTGTGACAAGTCCTATGGGCCCTGCACCCATGATAAGCACATTTGTCTCAGGACTGATATTGGCACGGCGGCAAGCATGAACACCAACACTCAAGGGCTCACACATAGCCCCTTCCTCCAGGCTGACATTGTCGGGCAGCTTAAAACATAGGTCTGCAGGATGCACCACCTATTATACATAAGAAATGCATCTTAGTCATTATGTCAAGCAGCCGATCAATTTTGATAGCAGTCAATATCATTTCAAATAAAAGGACTCAACAATCATTTCCAGATAAAAAATATATGACAAGAGAGAACAGAAGATCAAATGGGAACTACACAATTGACAGTAACCAGTATGTTTTTAGAAGAACAGGTAAAGTGACACCACTATGCATGCAACAGAATTCACAAGGGCATAAATCGTGTTGTAGTAATAATCTAAGACACTAAAAAATTTCAAACAGTAAAATTTATAGAATAATAATGTATGTATAATTATTAGTACAAAATCTGTAAGAGAGAAAAATAAAAATAAAAAATGTCTTACAATGGAATTTTCTTTTATCTTGTTATCAAATTTTTTAGTTCTGTAGTGATGGTATACTTACCATAGTAAGAATATCATTACTGAAATTTATAAGGGCATAAACTGTGTTAAAGTCAGTCTACCATATTTCTCATCTCATAGTCCTATAGAACTTAGTTCAAAATGTAAATTTTCAATCAACCTGATTAGCCAGAGAACCATGAACTGGCGGAGTTGCAAAAAATTTCATCTCTGGACACAAATTGTATCGACCTCCTTTGCAGTGATCACATCGCCAGCAGCTGATCCCTGGTTCCAGGGCCACACGGTCACCGGGCACCAAAGTCTTCACCTCGCTTCCCACCTTCTCTATGACCCCAGCACACTCATGCCCGATCACCATAGGCTCTTTCACTACAAAATCGGCAAGCCTCAAGGTCTGCAAAAATACACAAACATTCAACATTCAAGTATTATTTTGAATAACATAAAGTGAAAATATTCCATTATTAACATTTCTCAGCAATTTGACAGAGTAATTGCCATAATAATAATAATAATTTAAGGGAAGTTGAAGAGGGATTAACAAATATACCTTGAGAAAATGCACATCACTTCCACAAATACCAACGGCTTTCATCCTGACTAAAACATCATATGGTCCTACAGTTTACAAATAAAAAACAAAGATGTTAAAACAATCAGTTTGAATTACATTAATTGTGAGTGATAGTTAATTCAATTGTAAGAGGTATGAGATAATCTGTATTGGAAGATGTGTTTTTATTGTTTTTCAACCAAAGATCTCTCTTTAGATATCTATCAATCTATCAAAAGTTCATATCTTCAACCAATAAACAAATTCCATAGCACTTCTAAGATACAAGACTGAAATGAAAGAAAGATCAAAATACCCAGAGAAGGAAGCTCAAAAGGCTGAATCTTGAGGGTGTTGACACCCATAAGCCAAGCTGCCATGTTAACTTCTTCTCCATCCTTCTTTTCTCCTTGTGACATCCCTCCTTTGCCCATATTTGCTTTTCACTCTTCAAAAACACAAGTGCACAGCAGAGACTTCACTCTGTACACTATCTGATTCTGGATATTGGATATGATTTGATTCGGTCGCAGGAATATTTAATGACAAGTGAGGCATAACATCGAGTGTTCTTTTTATTTATCCGTGTAGACGATTGATTTCTGTTTTCATCTGACTCATTTTTATTTAAGGATAAATCCAATTACTAATGACAGTTTTAAAAAATTTGTGATAGAGATTATGGTTTCTTTTTTCAAAGGGATAACGTGCTTACGTGGAGAGAATTTATCGGTTTCAGAACCGTTTGTTGTTTGTTAATTTTGTTTTTTTCAGAATTTATGGACCCCAAAATCCAAACTGTGCAATAATTGTATCTTCGTAAAGGAATCAAAATCAACTACATGTATGTGGGTGGTGGCTAATTTTGCAAAATGGTATGAAAGAATTGTATGGTACGATGGACTAAAACAAAGCCAATAATGTGATTTTCATGACTTCTTTTAATGAATATGGTCACATGAAATAATATTTTAAAATTCATATAATTTAAATAAATTAATAATGGGAGGAAAGGGAATACCTGTTCAAAGAGGTAACTATAATAATTAAGAAGTACTTTAGGCAAGCACGAGGGAAATGAGATAGGAAAGAAAAAAAAAAACAAAGAGGCAATTTTAACTAGGATAAGACGAGACACAATAACTGTGTGTAAAAAGAAGACAAGAGGAGAAGAAAAAAGGGAAACCATTGAAATGGCTGAAGCAATCAGAGATGACGAAGGAGGCAAGAATCAGAACATGGCTGCCTGGCTGCTTGGAATCAAAACTCTGAAAATTCAGCCATATCATTTGCCTACCCTAGGTATTATATTTTTATCTTCTTCTTGTTATTCTATACGCACAACTATGAATTTAATCAGATCACTTGTCATGCCATGCCATGGCCCAAAAAAAAAAAAAAATTGTGTATTTTTTAGGTCCTCAAGATGTGAAAGTACGAATTAAGGCTCTTGGAATATGTGGAAGTGATGTTCATCACTTCAAGGTGAAAAAAGCTTTCTGTCTGTCTCTATGCAAAATCTTGATGACTGTATAATATGCCAAAGGCTGTCACTGCTTATTGTATGCAAAATGTTGTTTATGATCAGACTATGAGATGTGCCAATTTTATTGTGAAAAAGCCTATGGTAATTGGACATGAGTGTGCTGGGATCATAGAAGAAGTTGGCAGTGAAGTTAAGTCCCTTGAGGTGGGTGATCGTGTGGCTCTAGAACCTGGTATTAGTTGCGGACACTGCAGTCTCTGCAAAGCTGGTAGCTATAATCTTTGTCCTGAAATGAGATTCTTTGGATCTCCTCCAACCAACGGCTCTCTTGCCCATAAGGTCAATGATCAGATGTTTTCAGCTCCCCAAACTAGAAATTTTTTAATTTCACATGCGGTATATGTACATAAGAATTGTAAATAACGGAGACATTTTCTTTTTCCTGCAACTAGGTTGTGCATCCAGCAAAGTTATGTTACAAGTTACCTGACAATGTGAGCTTGGAGGAAGGAGCAATGTGTGAACCCTTAAGTGTTGGTGTCCATGCCTGTCGCCGTGCAAACGTTGGACCTGAAACCAATGTAATGATCATGGGATCAGGACCGATAGGCCTTGCTACCCTGTTAGCTGCTCGAGCATTTGGTGCCCCCAGAATTATCATCACTGATGTTGATGTTCAGCGTCTATCTATTGCAAGGAATCTTGGCGCAGATGAAACAGTTAAAGTCTCAACAGATATCAAGGTTAATTGTCAGATGTAGATGATTATCACTCTGTTTTCACTTTCCCAAGTTTTTCTAGACTTTGAAGCTGTGCAAAAACATTGGCAGGATGTTGATACAGATGTGGGAAAGATACAAAATGCAATGGGTTCAGGCATTGATGTGAGCTTTGATTGTGTTGGGTTTGACAAAACCATGTCAACGGCTTTGAATGCCACTTGTCCAGGAGGCAAAGTTTGCCTGATAGGATTAGCCAAGACCGAGATGACTGTTGCTCTGACGCCGGCAGCTGCAAGGTGATGAGATATATAATTCACCCTCATTTTTTGACGTTTGAAATATAAATTTGGGAAATTTCTGATAAAGGGTTATTTTGGGTGACAGGGAAGTGGATGTAATTGGCATATTTCGGTATAGGAGCACATGGCCACTCTGCATTGAGTTTCTGAGAAGCGGCAAGATTGATGTTAAGCCATTGATAACCCACAGGTTTGGCTTCACACAGAAAGAAATAGAAGATGCTTTTGAAATTAGTGCTCAAGGTGGAAATGCCATCAAGGTTATGTTTAATCTGTGAAAAGTGAAGGGGGAAAACTGATATTATGTGTTGTGTCAAAGTAAATATGTTGATATACCATCTTGATTAACGAGAATCCGTGTCTGCAAGAAATTAAGAAACAATTCTGTCCCAACTTGAGCTCCTCAGTTTTGTCAAAAAAAAAGGAAGAAAAAAATTGACAGTCTGTAGGCACTAGGGAGAAAAACACCATAGCAATGTGCTGAAGATAAAGCATACGAGACGCACAAAGTATATGCCATATCACTCTGCTAACAATTTTTTCTTCCAGAATGCATCAATATACTGCCTATTTACTTTTAATAACTTGATTCCAAAAAAAAAATAAATAAATACATTATCATTAGCCTCAATATTTTGAAAAAACACATAGTATAAATTTAAGATGCTTAACCAAGTAAAAGTTTTCACTCTGCAGTTCATATGAAACAATTGTACATTCAAAGCTCTCTGCCAAGAGCATTATGATATCATATACTTGCTGCGGTATGCATATCTTATAGGAAAGGCTCCCTCTATACACTTGTAAAGATGTTCTACAGCTTCACTCGCATTTACATTCAAACTGATCTGAACTAGACCTAATTAAGATAGTTATTCTCCTCCAAAGCAGGACCTAGCAATGGACAGTTGCCTCAAACTTCATGTCACTCAACTGTTCTATTTGTCATCCATGCACAAAACTTACACCCAATTTTGCCTCATGCAAAAGTATCCTTTAAAGAAAGCATGCCATTGGAATACTTTGCTTCATTATTACGTGAAGAACAGCTCATACCCTCCGAACTTATAAGACAGTGTCTTGGCGCTGGCCAGTTCTCCTGCTCATCATAGCTCTATAAGCCCCAGAGAAAATGTAATGAACTTTGTCATCCATGCACAAAAATTACACCCAATTATGTCTCATGCAAAAGTATCCTTTGAAGAAAGTATGCAATTGGAATACTTTTGCTTAATTCTTACTTGAAGAACAGCTCACATCCTCCGAACTTATAAGGCAGTGTCTTGCCGTTGGCCAGTTCTCCTGCTCATCATAGCTATATAATCCCCAGGGAAAACATAATGAACTTTTTTTCATAGCACTCCAAGCAATGGAATTTTCTCCTGATACAATTCTAGAGTTGATTTACCACATCACTAGAGCTCTAATCAATACTGAAACCACTCTAGCTGCAGGCTTAGATGAGCACCTCAAACATAATTTATTGTCTCAAGGACTCTGATACTAAACGTTCAAATTGTCATAAAAAAAAAGGAAATTCTGAGTACAACTTTGGATCAGAGCTACAATTACAATTATCTCAATTATCTTTGAGCCAATATCAAATTGGTTGAGGTGAAGGTACAGCTCATTTCTGTTTCTCCAGGGATATTACCCAGGCACTAACTACACTGATCTACAGTAGTCCATTGTAATTAGTTGCAGCTCTCAATTGATTCCTCTTTACTTTAGATTACATGTGGTTCCATAGAATTAATAGAACTCCAACCAGATGGCTTATACACATCACTCTCCACCATTAATTCTCTAACTCTATTAGCATCATCCCATTTATCTGAACCTGCATAAGAATTAGATAAGAGAATATAATTCCCACTGTTAGAAGGATCCAATTCGAGAAGCTTGCCGGTAGCAATCTCAGCTAGGACCAAGTTCCCATGAAGTTTACAAGCACTCAGCAGTATTCTCCATACTACAACATCTGGGGCTATTGGCATTGAATTCATGAACTCATAAGCTTTCTCTACATTGCCAGAGCGGCTCAAAAGATCAACAACACAACCGTAGTGTTTCATCTCTGGTGTTAGTCCATAAACTTTTTCCATACTTTCAAAATATTGCAATCCCTTATCTATCAATCCGGCATGAGTACAAGCTAGTAAAATGCCAACAAAGCTTCCATGAGTTGGCCGAACACCTTCTCTCAACATCTGCATAAATAGCTCAAGTGCATAATCAGCAAAACCATTCACCGCAAGGCCTGAGATAATTGAAGTCCAGGAAACAGAATCCTTCTTTTCCATCTCATGAAACACAACTAGTGCATTCTCAACCACCCCGCACTTGCAGTACATGTCGATAAGCGAATTCCCCAAATAAAGATCACATTTTGTACCATGCCTTTTTATATAGTCGTGAATTGCTTCTCCCATGTCCAGTGACCCAATATGGGCACATGCTGAAAGCACAGTTGCCAAAGTGATTTCATCTGGTTTCACCTCAGCAAACATCATTTCACGAAAAAGCTTCACCGCCTCAACAAATTGGTTACCTCGAGAGTACCCTGTGATCAAAGAAGTCCAAGAAATCACATCCCTTCTGGGCATCTCATCAAAAAGCTTCTGCGCCTCAATCAAACGCCCAACTTTTGCATACCCAGTGATCAAAGCATTCCAGGAAACTATATTTTTGTCAAGCATTTGATTAAAAGCCTCTTGTGCCAAATCCACCAAACCACGCCGTCCATAAACATCTATCAAAGTGTTCCCCAAGTAAACATCAAATTCAATATTGTTTTCTTCAATATATTTAACCATAGAATCCGTAATATCCCACCTGCCCAAATTACTACAAGCTAAAATAACTTTCACCATTGTCACCGCATCAGCCTTTACATTAACTTCTTGCATAGAATTAAACAAAGCCAATACCTCTTCAAACCTTTTGCACTGACTATAACCACAAATTAGAGAATTCCAAGAAACCAAATCTCTGTTAGTCATTATATCAAACAGTTTCCGCGCCAACCCCAAACGACCACAAGACGCATACAAGTGAATCAAAGCATTTGAAACAAAGAGATACGATCCAAATCCAAGTTTCAAAATATGAGCATGAAACTTTTGGCCATGACAAACATCCTTAACACGAGCACAAGCCTTGAATACAAAAATAAAGGTCAAATCGTCACCAGTAAATCCTTGATTATACATATTATTGTACATGTCAATGGCTTCATTTGGTTGGTCACTTTGTGACAAACCTTGGATCATATGGTTAAACACCAACAATGTGGGTCGTTCAAGTTGGTTGAAAACAAGATGGGCTTTGTCCAAATAAGAGGGAGATAAAGTGTATGACTTGATTACATTAGATATTGAAGATGGGTCCGTGTGGAGGTGGGTTCTGATAAGATTTGCGTGAAGCTCTTTAATGGAGTTGAGGGAGATTGGTTTCGTGCTTACTCGCTTTGGTTTTTGGGTCGTTGAAGAGGTAGTCAAATGGCGGGTAATGGATCTTGCGAGTTTCATGAAGAGCAGTGCTGGTTACGGAAGAATTGAAGTTGGTTTGAGAGAGGGATTAGTGTTCGTTAAAAGTTGCACACCTTTCCCTAAAATGCCCCAACAGGGAAATGAAATGACTTGCACCACCAAAAAATAAATAGTAAAAATAAATCAAAGAAATTAAGTCCAATCGTCACCAATAATCAATTGGTAGATTCTCAATGCTGCTGCTGCTGCTGTAAAATAGTTTCAGGATGAGAGATGGAAATTGAGGATGTCACGATTAACACTCTGTCTGTGACCATATATCATCAATGGTAAGCCACAAAAGCAATGAAAGTTGGTCAATCCATTCTGCTCCACGGACTAAATCTGGTCGAACCACCCATAGGAATCGTACTTCGCTATTGGCTAGCCCTTAAGCTCTCTCTAAGAATGGCACTGCACCAATGCTATCCAAACTTACACAAATTACCAATTTATGCACATGTGGTAGTTTGGCTAACCAGGAAGTGGATTCGTCTCATGACAATGAACTATCTGGGAAGAATTTGTGAAATTGGCCGTAGTTCCTTCCTCAAGATTTGACAACAACTTAGCCAACCAATCCCGAATTGTACCACGCGCTTCACACTAAAGTTGCTTTGAAATATAATCATTGAAAAGCCTCTGGAATAGAGAATGCTTGCAAGCTGAAGCACGGGTCTCTATGTGACCCTGCAATGGCAGTGGGAAGAGTATCAGCCGTATTTGCTTCTTTTGTTGTATATGCAACTCTCTTTAGTTCTCCATTGAATCTTTCTGCTTCCTGCTTTCTGTTTAATTTCTCACTTCTTTTGTTGTTAATTTCTCACCATGAGTTACTCATCAACTGTGAATGGAACATTGTGATGCTTCTGCTTTAAATTTTTTATTGGTGAATGAAAACTTTATTTCAATGAGCAAGACATTTATAATCAACTAAATTCCTCTATGAAGAATGGGGAATTAAACAACAGCAGCATTACAAACGAACCCAGATAGTAAATCAGCTTAGAAGTCAAACTTTTGAAGTACAGTTAAGACAACCAAGGCTCACAAACTCCAACAAAGATATAAAATTCGGAATTCGGACACTGTTTATGCAAGAAAAGGCCAAAGAGTACAACTCACTATCTAAATCAGCTTTTAGATTGAGTGATGAAAATATTGGAAAATCTAGAATGACAAAATGTAACTAATCAAGCTTTCCAGAGATTGATATGAAGAACCACCTTGATTTAGACAAAGGTTGAGTATTTCCTTCAAAATCATAATCCTGACTCTTATTTCCTGCCCCTCAGCCTCCGTCATTACTCTTCTGATTGTCCTTTCAACCTCCCCTCTCTCCAGCTTCCTTTCCAAATGCAAACCAACTTTCCAAACATCACTAACATATCTTGCATTCACCATTTGGTCACCAAAACAAGGCTGGCATATCATGGGGACACCTTCACATATACTTTCCAATGTCGAATTCCAACCACAATGTGTCCAAAATCCTCCAGTGGCAGGATGAGCTAGCACTTCTTGCTGGGGGGCCCATTTCACTATATGCCCTCTTCCATCTAGCGTTTCTAGGAACCCTTGTGGCAATGGTTCAATCCATTCTGCTCCACGGACTAATCCTGGCCGTACCACCCACAGGAATGGCACATTGCTGTTGGCTAGGCCCCAAGCTACTTCTAAAAATTCGGTCTCGTTAATTGCAGCAATGCTTCCAAAACTTACATAAATTACAGATTTTGGTGTTTGTTTATCTAACCAGGAAATTGAGGTTTGGTCATGTGCAAGTAAGCTACTTGAAGAAGCTGAAAAGAACTTGTGAAATGGGCCTATCGGGAACATTGGAATGGGGAAGTCCTGCTGAAATTTGGTTAAAGAAGCAAGTTCAAGATCCTGAAGTGAGTTCCATATGCATCCCGAGGAGACCTTCATCTGATTGGTTGCTTCTGTTACCAATCGATGTAGTGTCTCTCGGTAACAAGTTTCAACTACAGGAATGTCTTTCACTCTTAGAGGTGGAAGTTCTGGCACTGGTGCTTCCGATTGAGAATCTGAAAATTGAAGAACAAAAATAGTAAAAGAAGATAATTTTAATATCAAGTACCATTTGCACTGATCATTACTCATTACTATAATGAATTACTGTCATATTAACTAAATTATGAAATGTACTAAGAATTCCAATCATCCTAAGGGGAGATTTCTCCAGGGCAAGATTCGATAATCAAGACAGTACCTACAAATAAAAATAATACCTAAAAATAAAATTATCATTGATACTAGAAGCAAGAACTAATTTGATTGCACCTCGTATTGGGAAGTAACCCTTTTGGCTTAGAACTGGAAAGGCGGCAAAAACAAGAAATGAAGAGACGCTATTAGTTCTTAACACAATCCTGGAGAGCTTTAGGCTTTCGGCAACAGCCTGAGTGAAGTACCAAGTAGCATCCGTGATTAAGCAAGCAATAGGCTCCTTTTCCTCCTCAACGTTTGACAACAACTTATCCAAGCAATTCCGAAATGGCACAACACACTGAACATTAAGTAGTGAAAGAAGAGCCACTAAATCCGCGGTAGAGGCTTCAGTTTCTGACAAGCTGTCTTCGATTGAACAGAAGCTGAAGTGAGGGTAGTTTGAGGTATTTGGGGAGTTGAAGTTGGTGTGGATTATGGTGATTGAAAAGCCTTTTGAATAGAGAATGTTTGCAAGCTGAAGCATTGGGTTTATGTGGCCTTGTAAAGGCAGTGGGAAGAGTATCAGTCTTCTTCCTTTCTTTTGATGAATTTGAGAATCTCCAAGTACATCCATTGAAATTTTTTTTTTTTTTTTTTTTTTGGGCTTGCTATGTTGTGTTTAATGAAAGATTGAAATGACTCTGCTTTCTATATTAAATTTGCATTGAGCAACATTAACCGAAGGCCTTAATGCATCTTTTGCCGCAATATCAAAGTAATGCTGGGCCCATAACGTAATGCTATGCAATCCCACCGTGAATAAGATATATTGCTGACTTTTAAAACATAGAATTATTTAATCAATTACAATATATTTAATTAATTTATTATTAGTTTATAAAATAATAAATTCGAATGCTGACCACCACAATCCACCACCAATACTATTATTTTAGCATTCTTTGACATCAATTTTGGTACCAATAAAGTCTTTTATCATTGGAATTACTCGATAGCAAATGTAATGGCAGAATCAAACGTTATCTTATATTACATTATTATTAGTTTATAAAATAATAAATTCGAATGCTGACCACCACAATCCACCACCAATACTATTATTTTAGCATTCTTTGACATCAATTTTGGTACCAATAAAGTCTTTTATCATTGGAATTACTCGATAGCAAATGTAATGGCAGAATCAAACGTTATCTTATATTACATTATAATAAAATACAACATACCAAAAACACCTAAAATGTACAAAGAATCCAACAAACGCCACCTATTAAGAGACGATCGCAATTGGCATGATCTATAATATACAAACTCACCTTCATAAATTATTGAGCCGACAAATGGAATCTCTTGGTGTTAAGAAACTGAGTCTCATGCACAAAGATCAATAAAACAGTTCACTATCAAATATAATTTGGTAATTTATCTTATGAATCAACCTGAAGGCTCGTGACAATATTGCACAATGACATCACCCACTAAATTTTGTTTTGAGATTACAGATCCAATCTTGTCTTTACACCATAACACTAGCACACCAAGTAGGTCAAAAATTAAATGCATATAAAAAGAAAGAGGTGCTTACTTTTTTGAGTTTGTATACCTCTTTTAGACTTGCATAAAGCAATACATGCATAAAAAAAAAGGATGTAAAAAAGTAATGTAAAATAGTGGCACCCCAATCACTTAGAAAGGATATGCATGAATTGGATAATAATAATAATAATATATTATTAGATGGGGCACAAAGGCAAAGCACCGACGCATTGGCGTTGCCCATTAGACAAGACAAGCAGATAACCATGTGGCAGCCATGAAACTGAAGTAATAATTTGATTTGCTGCTCCTGTTTTAGTTAGCTTTTCGGCGGTGTTATCAGCTTATAGGCCCAATGGGCATATCTCGCCCTCTTATTAGAATCCAAACTTTAGCCCAACTATTTGAATGAGTGACGTTACCCATCAAAGGAAAAGGTCGGATAGAAAATGATGGGTTTTTTTTTTTTGGGGGAACTCCACAGCTCCACTAGAAGAGAGGGTACGTAGTTTGAAGATTTTGGTGAGTTGAAGCTGGTATTGAATTACAGAGGCTGAGAAGCCTCTAGAATAGAGAATGCTTGCAAGCTGAAGCATGGACTCTTATGCGAAGAGTATCACTCTTATTCCGTTCTTATTGTTGCGTATGTGACTCTATTTGATTCTCCATTGAATCTTTCTGCTTCCTGCTTTCTGTTTAATTTCTCACTTAAACTGTTGTTCATTAGCCGTACGCACGTACAATGAGTTAATTACATATTTTATTGGTGAACGAAACTTTAGTTTAACGAGCAACAATAATTAATAATCTAACAAATTGCTAAATGAAATATAATGCATTCCTTCACATGAAGAAGCGGAAATTAAACAACGAGAGCAACACAAACCAACTCACGTCTTTATTCAGCTCACAAATACAAATCCGACTTTTGACTTCCTGTACGGATCACAAATATCCAACAAATGCACAAAATTCGGACGCTGTTAATGCAAGAAGAGAGTGCAGCTCACTATCTTTTCAGCTATTTCTTCAACACTTCGCCAATTATTGCAAAAAAAAAAATCCCCTTAAACAATAAAAACTTGGCCTTGCTTCGGATTTTGGATAAGTCCTTCAAGTTTCAATCCTTGGGTTGGGGAACGCTGATCACATAAATATCCAGAAAGATCTCATTGAATACGGCCAGGACATGCCATGTTTTAATTTTCATACTGCCCTTATTAGAAAGATAGATGTAAGTATTGGAAAATCTAGTATGACAAAATGTAACTAATCAAGTTTTCTAGAGATTGATATGAAGAACCGCCTCGCTTTATACAAAGATCCAGTTTTTCCTTCAGAATCGCAGCTCTGTTCCTCATTTCCCGCCCCTCGGCATCCACCATTACTCTTCTAATTGCCCTTTCAACCTCCCCTCTCTCCAGCTTCCTTTCCAAATGCAAACCAACTTTCCAAACATCGCTAACGTATCTTGCAATCACCATTTGCTCACCATGACAAGGCTGGCATATCATGGGGACACCTTCACACATACTTTCCAACGTCGAATTCCAGCCACAATGTGTCCAAAATGCTCCGGTGGCAGGATGAGCTAGCACTTCTTGCTGGGGAGCCCATTTCACTATATGCCCTCTTCCGTCTAACATTTCCAAGAACCCTCGTGGTAATAGCTCAATCCATTCTGCTCCGCGGACTAGTCCTGGCCGTACCACCCACAAGAATGGCACCTTGCTGTTGGCTAGGCCCCAAGCTACTTCCAAAAATTCGGTCTCATCAATGGCAGCAATGCTTCCAAAACTTACATAAATTACAGATTTTGGTGCCTGTTTGTCTAACCAAGAAATGCAGGTTCGGTCTTGTGACAATAAGCTACTTGCAGAAGCTGGAAAGTACTTGTGAAACGGGCCTATAGGGAACGATGGAATGGGGAACTCCCGGTGAAATTTAGCAAGAGAATCTTGTTCAAGTTCCTGAACTGAATTCCATATGCATCCTGAGGAAGCCTTCATCTGATTGATTGCTTCTGCTGCAAATTGATGCAGTGTCTCTTGATAACGCGTTTCAATGACAGGAATGTCTTTCATTCTTAGAGGCGGAAGCTCTGGCACTGGGGCTTCCAAATCATGAGAATCTGAAAAATGAAGAACAAAAATAAATTAAAAAAAAAAAGATAATTTAGATACCAAGTGCAGTGATCATTAGTCATTACTATTATGAATTGGTGTCCTTCAGATTTTATTTAACTACATGTAACAAGAATCTGAATCATCCTCAGGGAAGATCTGTCGAGGGCAATATTTAATAATCAAACAATGCCTACTGAAAAAATTATCAATGAAACACACTAGAAACAAGAAGTTATTGAATTGCACCTTGTATGGGGAAGTAACCCTTTTGGCTTAGAACTGGTAAGGCAGCATAAACAAGAGAGGAAGAGACACTGAGACTCCTTAACACAATCCT
Organism: Citrus glauca; assembly: GCA_029633175.1. Classification (NCBI taxonomy): domain Eukaryota; kingdom Viridiplantae; phylum Streptophyta; class Magnoliopsida; order Sapindales; family Rutaceae; genus Citrus; species Citrus glauca. The sequence goes on from JAQOOD010000009.1 coordinate 8,030,767, forward strand.
GGGGAGCTTTAGGCTTTCAGCAACATCTTGAGTGAACAACCAACTAGCATCTGTGATTAAGCAAGCAATAGGCTCTTCTTCCTCCTCCTCAGCATTTGACAGCAACTTGGCCAAGCAATCCTGAAATGGCGCAGCACACTTAACATGCAGTGCTGAAATAAGGGCCACGAAATCCGTGGTAGAGGCTTCAGTTTCTGACAAGCCGTCTTGGATTGAACAGAAGGTGAAGTGAGGGTAGTTTGAGGGATTCGGGGAGTTGAATTTGGTGTGGATTATGGTGATTGAAAAGCCTTTTGAATAGAGAATGTTTGCAAGCTGAAGCATTGGGTTTATGTGGCCTTGAAAAGGCAGCGGAAAGAGTATCAATCTTCTTCCTTTCTTTTGTTGCATGTGAGACTCTCCAAGATTCTCCATTGAATCTTGTTTTTGGCTTTGCTCTGTTGTGTCAGAGATTATCACGATTCCACGCTTTATATATATATATATGGAAACATGGATGGTACAGGTGATTTCTGGCTAATTCTGAAATAAATAAATAAATAGATAAACAAAAACCAAATCCTCTTGTATGTACGAGGAAACCAACAAAAGCCACTGCCAAAAAAACTGTTACTCTAGACTCTAGAGTATGCAGTGTGACTCTGGAGAGGTGCTCGCGTGTTACTGTTACGTGATGCCAACGTACCTGTTTTAGACTTCGTACTCAATGCAGCAGAATTCAGACAGATTAGCTTTCAAAGGAACCGGAACGAATTAACGAATCAAAAAGGGCACAAGCAAAGCAAGCAAGCAATGACGTAACCATGTTGCAAACGTAAAGGTCTGATGGAACTTGGAGTCGCAAATTTTATTTTGTCGTGCTCGTTCTAGAGCTTTTCGTCGATAGTATCAGCCTTGACTTGAAGTTATTTATAGTCCCACGTCGTGTGCGTAAGTTCTACCCTTTCTTCATTTTCTGGTAATATTTTCCAGGTGTTATTAATAATTTTCAATTACACGTTAGATTACAAATATCAGAGGGATAACATTTATAGTCGCGTGCGTAAGTACTACCTTTCCTTCCTTTTTAGGTAATATTTTTCAGGTGTTATTAATAATTTTCAATTACACGTTAGAATATGAATATCAAATATATATATTAAATTTAAAAGTGTAGAAAAGTTTGATAAAATTTTAAAATTATACGGTTTTAAAATGTTAATTTTATAATTTTTTAAAACCGTGCGGTTTTAAAATTTTTCAGACTTTTTCGTACTTTAAAATTTCATATGAGAAAATTACTATCTATATCATATAAATACTTTTGTTTTTTAAGTTAGAAGACATAAGATGATGTTTTCTACATAAATATTAATTAATTTTATTAATAATATCTACTTTGGTGTTCCAATCAGAACTATTGGCACACTTTGATTGTGTATGAAGTGAATTAACAAGAGATTATTTATGGATTTGCTAACGACGTGTCAACCACGAACTTGCCATATATATATATATATATATATATATGTATCCTTCAAGCCCTAGCTGCTTTTGTTTTTATTTATTTTTTATTTTTTTGTCAGATAAATGAGTCGAATTGTTGGCACTTACAAGTCCTGAACAATCCCCTTTCACTCAAAATTACAGTTATAGCCCTACTATTTAATTACACCTAGGGGTGTCAAAAATATCCGCCACCATTGGCTCGAACCGAACCCGAGCGATGTATTCGATCTATGAATAATGTTAGGATGATCTTGAGCATCACTTGATAAGTCTATATCCAGTCTGAAACTTGAATTTTATCAAAAAAAAATTATAAATCATATACTATTTTAAATAATTATATTTTTTGACTCATTATATATTTATATATATATATATAATTTAAAACATTTAAAGTTCATAGTTTAATGTCCAATTTCATTAAAAATTTTAAAAATTATAAAATTACAAAAAAATTAAAGATTTATATATATAATATTATAAAATATAAAATTTGGATTAAAATATCTGGCACAAAGCTTAGCTTTTTAATCCTGACTCGGGTGCCTAAAAAGGTATATTTGCGCTTGGCACAGACCCAAGTTTTGTCATCCTTAATTACGCCCTTATATTCATTTTTTGAGTAAAATTCCAATATTCATTAATTTAAAATAAAACATAATTTTGTTTTTCTAGTTTGAAGTTAAGAAACTTACAATCCCATATATTTTGATTTTAAACTGATCACAAATAAAAGGAAAGAAATATAGTTAAATAAAAATTAGAAAAACGAAGCGAACTTATTTCACTTGCTTTTGAGACTACTAATCAAATATGTAATAATTTTTTATAATTAATTATGGAAAGATTTTGTGTAAAAAGTCTCATTTCATTATTCGGAATGAGGGGAAAAAATGGTAAAAGGTTGGTTATGGAATTAAAAATGAATGCGGCCTATAAATCAAAAAAAAAAAAAATAAAAAAAATAAAAAAATAAAAAAAAAAAAAATAAAAAATAAAAAATAAAAAAAAATAAAAAAAAAATAAAAAAATAAAAAAAAAAAAAAAAAATAAAAAAAAAAAAAAAATTAAAAAAAAAAAAAAAATAATAAAAAAAAAAAAAAATAAATAAAAAAAAATAAAAAAATAAAAAAAAAAAAAATAAAAAAATAAAAAAAAAAATAAATCAGTTAATAAAGCTTAAAAATTTAATTATGTAACTCAATATGTAAATTTATAACAATAACTTAAAATTTCACATAACATATTCAATTCTAAATTTAATCAATATAAATGAAAAATTAAAATTTCAACAGTAGTTCAAAAAAAAACACAAATCCAACACCAATTCTCAAATTTAAATATGAAATAAACAAGTCCATCAAACTGTAAAAATACTGTCAATTAAAAAAAATAAAAACTAGTATCCAAAAGTAACAACACAATTATGCAAAAGTATAATTATTGCACCTACATCAATTATCCTCTTATATTATCAAGCTATAAGAGTTAAAGATTTTCAATTCATTCACTACCATTAACACCCATCAAATATGATTCCTACAATAATTGTTTAAGATTAATATTTTCTAACACTAATTCTTTCTAAACACTAATCCGAAGAACAAAATTATAATAATTATATAATTATAATTATATATAATTATAAGAAGTATATAATAATCTATAATTATAATTATATATAATTATAAGAGGTATATAATAATCTATAAGCATAATTATATTTCCATAAGTATATAATAATCCATAATTAATGAAATTAATTTCTAAATAATAATTATAGTAAGTCTCAAAATTATTAAATTTTAAAAAAATAATTGAAAAAAGTGCAAGTTGGGGTATTTGACGGATTTTTAGTATATATTAAACCCACCCGCGACCCAGTGTGGGTTTTTGTTTGTGATACCAAACTCGCTCATAACCTGCAAAATTACTCACAACGGATGGATTTAGGTGGATTTATGAGTACTATTGTCATCCCTACATAAACCCCTTTTCATGTAACACTCCCAAAATTAATTCATGAATATAATATAATTTTAAATCCCCAATTTTATTCCAAAACTAACCCATTCTTACTCTTCTCCGAATAAACTCTCTCTTTCTATCTACTGCTTTTTTTTTTCGGTTAATAATGAATTGATGAACAATTCAAAGCAAAACAAGAGAAAACAAGTCCCCTTAATTATAGGCTCCAGTGGTCAAATTGATAGACGCTACTTGCTCCATCATCCAAAAATGTGGTGCAACACCTAAAATTTGGGCATATCAAAACAAGAAAACGCATTACTTGCGGAACAGGAAAAATAGTTTGCATTTCTGTCTATTATATACCAATATTTGGATCGAGAATTGGAAAGTCTTGAAATCTTAACAAAATTCAAAAAGAAAAATTATCTTCTTTTATTGATCTTTTTATGCTGGTTAATAAGCTTGAAATTTCAATTATGATTTTTTTCCTTTTAAAATATGGAAAATGAGAGATTGAGATTGAAAACTAGTGGTTGAAATAAAAAGTAAGGAGACAAGGGTAATTTTGAGATAGTGTGTGCAAATATATTTAAGAGGTACATTTAGAGACAAGACCTTTTAAGAAAATTAGGCAGCTGTCAATAGACCTACTCTAAAATCAAACCTAGGCTCATCAAATTAACCACAACAAGTGCTACTTGATATATTTATTTGATGGGTAAGCTTAATTTGCCACAAACGACTACTCCAGACTGACTGAGTTTATCTCTTAGACATTTGAATATGGAGATTTTTTGGGCCACTTTTAAGTGCAAAAGATGCATAATAAATGGGAGAGCAAATAAAGCCATTCGGTTGTCACTTCAAATAATTCATTACTTAGCCAAAAGAAAATTGAAAATGGCCTTAAACCCGTGAAGTTTTGCTTTGTACACCTAGAAACCCCACTATATTGAGAAATTGATTATTAGACGACAGTATTTTTATAAACAATGGATATATCCCATACTCAATTTCAATTATATACACGGCTAGCCGTGGATTAACTGCATCGTCTTATCAATTTGACATTAAAATATAATTGAAGCTATCATCATACAGCCATCAAATGTAATATATTTGGTTCTATTTTAGTGAACAAATTTTGAATGTGCAAATTTAATTAATTAACCAAGCGAATGAATGAGTGTTTCGAAATAAAAACGGGGTTTACACACTTCGTTTTATTTTTTTTTTAATACTGTTATACAAAACTGTTACTAATATTACATTAGGTATTATAATTAATATTTACAAATAGATTCTACAATTGGGACATTTTTCGTGGCATATACTCATCTGAAGCGCTACTCAAATTCTTTAAATCCTCTAAAATATTCGAGAATTGTCCACTCCACTCACATATCGTGATGGATAGACTGTCTTCACTTAATTATTTGATAATTGAGGGAGGATTGTAAATAACCCACATAAATACTTTCATGGAAGCTTAAATCCTTGCACTTAATATTGTAATCAAACCATTGCACTTAAAATTATAAGTGTAAGGATTCTCCCACTAAACCAAAACCCATTGATCACTTCGTTTAATTTTTCAATCTAACATAGTTGGGCATTCCATGTTTAACTCATTTTTTTTTAAATAAAAAAATATGATATTGCCTTCGATAATTGATTACTAAAATGTCTTCATCATCTGTTTTTCTTTTTTAAAACACCAAAAGTTTGTCTGCTTGTCCCATTGTGTTCGTTTATTTTAGTTAATTTTATTATTATTCTTTTTAAAAAATGATTTTGTTATTATCAACTACCCCTAACTATGAGCTAATATATGTTGCGTTATTTGTGAGATCTATTATCTTTTAGAAATCTTAGAATAAGCAGATCTTTACACAAGAATAGTGCTTAAAGAACTTGTGTGCTGGTTAAATTGACATATAAAATCAGTAATGATAGGATTAATAATCCAGAGAACAAATTCGATGATGCTTGAGAACATGAAATTTGGGAATTTTTTTTTCTTCTCTTACTTTCTTCAAGATTCGAATTTAAATAGTCAATTAAATAAATTACAATTGCTTATGTAGTTATTTGGTTAGAAAAAAAAAAGGGGGATATGTTCTCAAGTAAATATGCATTTGGAATATTATCTACAGAACTCGAAATGTTTATTGCCAAACATAAAAAATTATTACGGACCCTATGTTTAATAACAACCAAGAAAGGCATTTACTAGCCATGTGTTTAACAATGTGAATTTATGATCCCGCTAATAGGACATGTGTTGAGGATGGGCCTAGCATGATCTGTAGTGAGGGTGGGCCTAGCGTATCTAGGTATTTCCAATTCAAAATACTACTTTGGAAATGGCCCATCCTATATAATTTTAAGCATTATTTCCATTTGTAGTTAAGAGTCCAATTAATTTAGATCAACTTGATGGTGAAGTATTGATTGTCACCGTACAATTATAGAGATAAATATTATATTTTTATTTATTATTATAATTTAATAATCATCATCAGTGTTCTATCATAGAGCTGATCTAACTTAGCCACTGTCTTGTAATTAACATCTCAACTTAATAATCTCTTTCAAAATATGAAATTTTAGTTGAACACCACACTTTAACTATTTACCGATAGGATTTTGTTTTAGGACGAATAGAAGCTTTAACTATTTACCGATAGGATTTTGTTTTAGGACGAATAGAAGCGACACACATACTGCATTCTATAAGCTTTGGAGTTAACAGGGGCAACTTTACGCTTAAAAGTTGGAAAAGGATACTATTTATGTGGCACGTTGAAAATAAATAGATTGATTTTAATGTTACTTAGAGAAAAATTATCCAACATTTTTTTTTAATTTAGGTACATTGCACGAGGTCCCATTTCACTCTTTAAAGTACTACTTGAATTTGAACTCTTAACCTCTTGCCTCTATTGCAATAACCAAATCAACTAAATTATTTTTCAATTATTGAACGAGTCACATCTAAATATTTAGCTGACCATGCATATATATAATCTCAAGTTTTTGACTCATTTCTTATCCGCCACTAAATTTCAAAGAAAAAAAAAAAGTCTTGATAGAAAATGATGGTGGATGCTTTTTGGGACCCCCAACAAGCGATCGATCGAATAGTTTCCAACTGAATATTAATGCCACGACTCGGTCACCGGTCCCCAAAGCGTTCAAGTTGGTGCACGCGGGGAGGTGAAGTCCAAGGTCTCAAAAGTCTTCAAAGTCACACTTTTTGATCAACAAATTAACTTGACCAAATTAATTCAGCTGAGATAATCTAAAAAATTATAAACGAATAAAGCATGGCCTCTCTCAAAATTGGGGTTCAGTTTAATTGAGCAGTTGAAATTGTTACGAGTTTTTTTTTTTTGCCCCTCAAAAGGTGAGTGGGAGAGTGGGGAGGCCACAATTTCTTCACGCAATTTGTCCCTATTACCACATCATTCTCAACCCATTTTCCCACTCACACTCCATCCATTTTCTCAACAAAATTTGCAAAATTCCAAATTTGCTCTTGCGTTTGTCAATAATATTAATAATAGACGTATTTTTTTTAAAGTGGTTTTGTTTTTAAATAAACTTCCAAATTCAATAATGATAAACAAATCTAAAGGTTGTATGGATCATGTTGTCATCATCACCACTATGGTATATATTCGTTTATGAAACATCAAAAAAAAAAAAAAGAATTCATAACTACGTTTTCGTCATTTTAGACTTTGTTTCCAATACTGCCAAGATATATATATATATATATATATATTTATATAAGAATACTAAAAAAATATAATTTATTTTTAAGGCATAAATTTGTTGTCGTAACAGTTAAGTAGTCTTAGATTACACCCAAAAGATATATTCTGACGGATTGAAAGAGTGTGTTTTGGGTTTGGAAAAGTAAATTTCGTTGACCTCTTAAGAAACATCATAATATTTAATTCCAACTGCCCACTTAATCAATCGTTAATTAGGTGCGGATTAGAGTTCCGTATGCTCCTAATCTCTGAAATTGGACATCACATTTTCCTTTACATTTTTCTATAAGCCTTTTAATTTTTTTTATTTAGAAATCACTGTTCATCATTTTGGACCATTTCTCCAAGATCAAAAAATGGAGGTAGAAAATACTCTAACAAAGAGAGAGAAAGTCTAGGTAAGATACAAATATCATATATTTCTAGAATAAGAAATCGATGATAGTTTTAACCACTTATTTAATTAGTAGTAATTCTATATTTATAACTTTCACATATGGTCTTCATTTTAATAAGTATGGATGTTGTCACTTGAGAATTATTGTCCAATTCAAACGGTATATCTATATGCATTTTTTTGGGTTATCATGAAATAAATATGATACGAGATCAAAATATGATTGATAATTATGAGTTGTGAACCGTAATTTATTATGCAATAATTGATGTTAGGAAATATATTTTTCTATTGGACTTTCTAATTATTTCTTTATCACAAAATTATTGTTCTTGTTTTTTGACAATTCTCAAAATCATTACAATATATAACTTAACTTCTGACAAGTCTGCATTTTAATAAATACGAACGTCTGCACCTAAAGTTTATTGTGACATAAAATGACAATTATGGAATATAAAAACGCAATGGACCAAACAAGAACTCCACATTTTAATTTGTATTTATATTAATAAGTTATTTATTCAGAAAATTCTGTCGTGTCAAAACTTCAAAATAAATGATAATTTAAAACCTAAACAATTGGTTAATATTTTTAAAATGGAGTTATTAATGCTCAAAGAATATGCCATCAAACCTCGGAAGACCAAAAAGCCAATGTCCCTTTCGGTAATTTTATCGGAGCTTGGTAGGTAATCGGTTGGTTGTGATACAAACTTGTAAACATTATCGGCCAAATTATTTTCTACACGTCGCGTATCATTGAACCCAACTCCGCCCCGAAGCACAAGCCAAAGACCAAACACTTGTATATAACACAAACACACAAGCATCTTTCATTTCGTTTCTTGTCCTATAAAATAACATTAACAGCACTCCATATGCATATATAATATATATATATTTATCAAAACGCTCTCTTTGTAATGGCCCCTTCATCACCAACTAGAGGCGCAGCATCATCATCGGCAACCCTAGCCGATGCGGCGTCGTGGTACTGTGCCATTGTAATACTAGCTTTAATCTTAATCGGTTCGATCAGAGGGAATTCTCTTGCCGATGAGCCTCATGATTATGATCATGTCATGAGGCCGGGCAACCAGATGCTGAACCGGTGGCCGTGCGATGAAATATACGTCGTCGGAGAAGGTGAGACGCTACACACCATCAGTGACAAGTGCGGCGACCCGTTTATCGTGGAGCGGAACCCCCATATCCACGACCCGGATGATGTCTTTCCTGGCCTTGTCATCAAAATTATCACTCCTTCAACACCCAGAAAGCTCTTGAGATAGTCATATGCATATATATATATATAGTATGTTGCTAGCTGATCATTGAAAAAAAAAAATCAAATAGTTTTTTTTTCCCATGTCTCTTTGGATACGAGTTTTGTGTATACCATAGAAACAATAATTTCCTTATGGAATCAAACAAGATTTTCTGTACCTGTCTTTTTTCTGCATTTTTTTTGTATATACTGTAGCAACTGTTTGATAGATTTATATATAATATTGGTTCTTGACAAGAATTGTTTTGAAGTTATGCCAGATTCAAAGATTATTTCTAGTTAATAAATAAATAAATAAACTTCAAATTTTTCCATTAAAATTAAACGAATTTTCCCACTTAATATTTAATGGAATTCAATAATCTTGAGCTTGATTCACTTAATTCCATAATTTCTCTTTAATATGATGGTACGTACAACTCTTTCGGGTTTTTTGTTTTTGCTTTTTTTTTCCTTAAATTTTTATGGCTTTTTTTCTTCTTTCCTTAACTAGATTGATTATAATTTCACTAACAAGAAGCAGAAAGAACAAAATTGTTGAAAAAAATGAGAAAGTAGTTAATAAAGTTAATGACATATGGGGGGTGATAATTTGCTAGTGCGGGGAAAAAAATCAAAGCAGCCGTCGGCTCTTGTCTTAAGTGGGAAAGAGGTTTCAACTGCGTTGGCGATAAAAAAACAGAGAGTTCATTGTTCATTTGAAACTTTTATTATTTCTTTTTTCAATTCTCTTTTCAGTTATTGAAATGTTAAAAGAAAATTTGTGCGTACCCTGTAAATGACCTTATAAATTTCTCTCCATTTTGACACGTTTCTTATTTTTTTTGGGTTCACGTCACACTGCAGTGTGATTAATAATCTCACTAATCAAGCAAGGATTGCCTTTACCAATATTTATATATATATATACCTAAACCAATATAATTTTGAGGCGATTAAAAAATCATGCAACTTGTTAATATAAAATGTACACCGTATTGATTCGGTTAGGTCATCAAAGATGGTCATGAAATCTGATATTTCAGTAAAAATAATAATTTAAATCAACAAATATGTTTACTGTATTATTATTTTGAATCAATCATCGGCAGAGAATACGGGCTTTTCTTCAAACGGACGAAGTCCTTTCGTGCAAAATAGAGCACGCAAAGCTTATTGTCAATGCATGAAATATTGAATGTAAAATGATATTTCAAAGGATCACCCATGATAAATATTTGAACGCAATTGATGCAATGTTAGGTAACACAAGAAGATGATATAAAATAGTTAATGCACTTTAAATATTGCAATAAATAATAAGAAGTTATAGCAATGTGTTAATTGATTTTTTGAATAATCGGTTCGATCCAAGAGGGAATAATAAAAAAGAACTGAAAGACCAAGAATGTGACCTGCTTTTTTTTTTTTTCGTTTTTTCTACATAGTTGACCTATCACAGGATCCCTTATTTGTCTTTGGCCTTTTGTGCATCCGCTGTTGCCAGTCTTAAATAGAATAAATTAGGGTTGCAAGCTAGCTCCATGGGAGCTCGTATTGAAAGCAAGCAATTAACATGTATATTCTTCAGGAGAAGTTTGATTCTCGTTTACGAAACAGATTTTAAAATAAATGCAATATCATTATTGAGACCTTAATAATATTATTTACCTATTAATTTAAGCTTTTGTGTTTGGTTGTTTTTCTGACATGGTATTGTGGTAATCAAGGTCTTGTGTTGATTTCACTTTATAAAATGTTTACTAATGAGTTCAAATTCCTTAAGATGACAAAAATTATCAGGTACACATATCCACACTTTACAAAATAGCCAATAAGCTCAAATTCAATCTTGTTTTGCTCACATTTGTAGAGTGCAATTGTTTGTTAGTAGAACGACCACTTAAAAGATTATATTATTTATATTTATTTTGAATGAATGATACGATATCACGATTAAGAGTGCTATTGTTGCCTTAATCATCAATCAATCAAGCTATCAAGACACACCGAATCACATGGCTAGTGCATTGTTTTTATTTGAGTGCACAGTGTTGGATCTTTATCTCTTATCTAGGTAACAATCTAATAGTAACTTGTGGTGTAGTGGCCTTGACGAAGAAGAAAAATCTAAATTATATCAAGACATACGCGCTTACAAGTTGAATATGACATCTTGAGTAGGCAAGAACGAGGAAACTCCACCAAGTGTTTGATGTAGTGATTTATGATGTTCTATTTCTATTGATTCGGCTTTTTTTTTTCTATTTCATATCTCCTTTATTAAAATAAGAAAAACTGAGGAGGAGGAGGAGGAGACACTTGTCCTTGGAACTAGATTATTGCGACACTGAAAATAAAACAAAGAAAGTTTCTTTTTAGGTCGAGTAATTTGAATCTATTAAAACATTCTCTCCATTTGTTTATTACAATAAAGTTAATGAAATAATTTACCACAAAGGACAAGATAATATAAATTAAGAAAATAAATAAATTCATTAATCTACATTTGGTACCAATAATCTTTCTACCTTATCTCATTCACTATCAAATGTCATTATAATATTCTTTAGCTAGAAATTACGATTAAATAATTTACCACAGAGGACAAAATAAATAAATTCACTAATCTACATTTGGTACCAATAATCTTTCTACCTTATCTCATTCACTATCAAATGTCATTATAATATTCTTTAGCTAGAATTCTAGCCATATAGATTTTTTGATTTTTTAACCAGAGTTCTTACACTTTATTAAATTACAAGAAAAGTATTATGCCATATGGTATTACACTAGTACACCATATATATAAGTGTAACAACTTTCTCACACTTAATTGAGGAAACTCTCACTAAATAAGCACTTTCTAACTATAAATTTTAAATAGATAATGATTACTAAAATAATTTTTCTATATATGTTTACAGAATTCAAAAGCTTCTAATTTTCATTTTATTCTCTCCATATTAATAAACCGATAATGTTTTTGCTATAAGTAGTAGTTCTATAGAATCAAATATTCAATATAAATAAATGATGGGATCCTAGTTTGTTAAAAAAACAAAGCCCGAGCTATTACCATGTTAGTTTAATTGTGATTTGATGGAAGAAGATAGGTGTAATGAAATCTTATTAAGACTAGAGAGAGAAAGCAGCAGAAGAGTAAAAAAAAATTGTGCACAAATTTCTTTGATTTTAGTTTATAAAGGCATTTTTGGCATTTAAGTAGTTGCATGAAATAAATCTAAAATTTTGAAATCCAGTAGTGGATGCAGTGAGTAAATAGATATAGAGAGTATTATAATAGATTTAAATAACCTTACTTTTTTCTTTTTAATATTAATCTATCAGAAACTAATGATCAAAACACTCCTAATTGTTTGGTTGAATATTGAAATTAGTTATTTTCCCCTCAATGTTTTAAAACCCATTAGAACTCCCGACCTTAATTAATTGTCAACTGTTTTACTTCAAAATTAATGTTAGAGTCTATTTATTTTTAAACTGTGAGATTTTTCTATCATGGAAAGAAAGAATGACACTTCTGTCCTCTTCAAAATTTATTTTTACTCCTTGAGTCCCTGATAAATTTTTAATACCTTATTTTATCCTTTATATTAGACATTGTTGAATGGTAATTTGACATTCTCACATATAAACCAATTATTTTAAGTATATAACGTTATGTTTTTCTGTTATTGTTTTAACAATAGGGATAAAATGAGGTAATTAGACATTTATCATGAATGGTAATAAAAAATTCTAAAAAAAAATCAAATTGTCCTTTGATAGCGTATCAAACTGTTAAAACATTGTAATATTTGGTTGATTTGATGGTTTTAAATAAATAAATTGTTAATTTTTTTCAAGTAAGAGGGGCTTTTGTCATTTGTGCTAATAAATAATCAATTGTGAAATATAAAAGAAATTCATGTTAAATGTGAGACGCTAAACTTGAATCGTTTGACTTTCTTATACGAGATTACATCAGCACTAAAAATTTATATGAATAGATATTTATACGTGTACATCATATGATGATTGATGGAGAAATTGTGCCCTAGCAATTAGGGTGGTAATTGTTTAAATTTAAAGTTTAATGTTGATTAGAAAGCGGAAATATTCTTTATTAAAAAAATAAAATAAAACAATCATTGATTCTGTTAGGTGGAGCAGTCTTAGATTAGGTGATAATAGCAGTTCAGGCGATGATTGATTGATTAGGCCTTCTTTTAATTTTAATTTTTTTTATCAGAATGATTCATTGATTAATGATTAGGCTAGATGGCCTTATAATACCTTTAAAATTCTTTATAAAACCGCTTTTTAACTCAAATTATCTAAATAACCAAAGATATGTTATTTAATTTCTTATTGAGAATTCAATTAAAAGCTTAATTGAATTATTTATCTAAAAAATTTTACAACCACCACAATTCATAATTTATATTTAATTTTAAATTTTAAATGAAAATTCTTTTGAAAAAATAATTAAATTTTAGAATTATGAAGATAGAAACTATCTAATAAAAACAAAATAATTTGAGATTTTGGGATTTGTATGTATTTCATAAATAAAAGGTTGAAACAAACTTTTTAAGGTGAAATTTTATGAAAAATGTTTACTTTTTACATATAAATTATATTTTATAAATTAATATGGGGTAATTTAGGAAATAAAATTTAAAAGGGGTGTTTTAAGGATTTGACTAGGGTGTTAAAAGCTTCACTCTTACTTGTTATAATTAGCTAAGGAGTTGGACTATTGGCACCTCTTTGAAATCCTTTTCAAACACCATTTTCAGTTACCCTAAATTTAATACCAACAATATCCTTCTTTCTAAATAAGCACAATTAATTTATGAATCTCTCAATTCTCTATCATTATCTTGCTCCTAAAATTATTATACAATCTTATTACCTCATACTTCACACAAACAATTTCTACGGGTGATTTAAATTGACTATGTTTAAGATTATAGTGAAAAACAAATTAGTAAGAGCATAAAATAAAAATCATATAAGTTGTTCATAATTAATAGCATGTGTTGGTTATTAAAGAAAAAATACAGAGAATTTAAGGGAAAAATTGCCTACGTGAGCATGATGAGAGAGAAAATAAGAGAGTTTGGAGAGAGAAAATATATGCGAAATATAATAATAGAGTATTTATTCTTAAATGTAATCGTAATAGAATGAGAATTTAAGGAGGATTTTGGTGGGGTGCCATTAGTCTATCTCTTCGTTAAGTGTCGATAGCTATTTTTTTGTCCATGAGCTCAAGGCCTATTGTTTCGGTTAAAGAGCATTAACTTTTTGATCGAATATTTGACTACGCAGATAAGGCTTCACCCATGTAACCCATAATCAAGCTTATTCAAGCAGGCCCTTGTCAGTGGGATAAGCCTTAAATTTTTTATTCAAACAGAGCCCGACTGAATAAATTACAAATTTATGAAAGGTTGTTTATTAAATATTTAAAGTCTAAAATTTTATTAATTTCAGATTTTTTTAAATATATTTGTTTATTTTTTGAAACTTATGTAGGGATAGTAAAAATTCCCACGGAAATGGGTACCCTCGGGGATTTTCTATATTCAGGGAGGGTACGAGGATAATTTTATACCCAATTTTTTATTCGGGGAGGGGATGAGGAAAATTTTTTACCCAATTTTTCATTCGGGGAGGGGACGGGGATGAGGTGAAATCCCCATCCCCTACCCATTTCCCCATTTTTATTTTAATTTTAATTTTTAAAATTACTAATAAATAACAAATTTATAAATATGGTTAAAAATAATAAATATCAAAATAGTTGTATGTTGGGAAAGTGGTCACCATTTGCCGAGAATTAGTGGAAGAGTATTAATTGAAGTTTTCACCAACTGTTTATTACTTTAATTATACTGGTAGTAGTTCTTCTACTAAATCTACATGGGATTCTTATAAGAAAGCAACCAAATGGATGACAGGTTTTGATGATTATGTAAACAATGGAGATTGCACAGTTATTGTTGTAAATGAATTAGATTCATATTTGGATGAGAAAGTTATACTCTGGATAGAAGATTTTAATATTTTGAATTGGTGGAAGACAAATGCTAGTAGGTATCCCACATTAGCTTGAATTGCTAGAGATATTTTGGCAATTCCAATTACAACAGTTGCTTCTGAATAAGCTTTTAGTACCAGTAATAGAGTTGTGGGCCCATACCGTAATAAACTTCATCTAAGCATATTGGAGGCCTTAATGTGCTGTTAAAATTAGTTACGAACTTAAAATAGCAGTATGAGTTTATTTTACATTGTAATTATATTATACAGTTATTAATATTTGCACTTATAAGTTACGTTACTTATATCATTTTCATTGTTTTAGGTTTGAAATATGAGGCTATCTATCAATTTGTCATATTTCTCGAGGAAGAATAGGAGGAGCAGGACGAACAGGAGGTAAATAATTTTATTAAAAATGTTAATTATCTGCATTTATTTCATTTATTTTATTACTGATATAAAAATAAATTTTTTCTTTTTATTGTAGGATTATGAAGATTGAGTCATTGACAAAGATAATTATTTTAATAAATTATATTTTGAATGTGACTTTGTAATGGATCAATATTAATGTAAGATATATTTTGAACTTTATTTTTATCTGAATTTTTTATTTTAATATGATTAATTTAAAATCAAAAATAAAAAAATGTATTAGACTGTTAGTTATTCGGGGATCCCTTGTTATTATTCGGGGAGGGGATGAAGATTCTCTCAAGCAATTTTAACGGGGACGGGGACATATGCAAAATATTGGGGATGGGTATGGGGAGATTGGTCCCCTTCCCTCCCCTCCTATTGCCATCTCTAAACTTATGTCTGATTTTTAGACATTTACATCTAAATAGAAAAAGTAAACTTTTGTGACTTTTATCTGAATGAAAAAAACGTCTAAATGACAAGTATTGTATTCCAAAAATATCTTTGTAAAATAACTTATTTCCTAAACTATAAAATCTAATTCTCTTTTTTTGTTTTAATTTATAAGGTCATAAATGTTAAATAACCAAGTTTAAGATTTTTTTTATTGTAAAAACAAATAAGATACTATTTATATTCATATATTTAAAGAAAAACAAATGTCATTCAGATTTTCGTATTCAGACCCATTCAGACTTTAGGAAAATTCAGACCCATTTAGATTTCAGACAAAAAAACAAACACTACCTTAATGTTGCTAAACATAAAATTTATAAAATAAGGTGGCTAAGGCATAAAACTATTTAGAAAATAGGCTATATTTTATTTAGGACCCTTATTTTTCTTAAAGTGGATTCCCTAACTCTGCCTACCAATTGAATTTCCATGTTTCTCTATATATCCACTAATAGAAGCTTAATTAAAACCAAGTAAATATAAATAAACCAGGTAGTCAAGCTGCACTGCCTTTAAAAACATCCATATACGGTATCTGAATTAATTGGAATTCAAGTAGGCAGTTGATCTACTTCAAAATTAAAAATCATCTTCTCCTTCATTGAATTAATCAATCTCAAAGAATGCTTTTTTTATACATATATATATTTTATGCATTTTGTAGACAAGAGATTAATGACTAGGTTACTACAACTAGATATTATTAGTTCTCTTCGATTGTAATCCTTTTCTTTCTTCTCCTTTGGTTGGTGAGAGGTCATTTCTTTGTACAATAGATAATGGGTTGCTTTTATAAAATACTTACCAAAATCATTATATTAAATATAAGATATAATCCTATAATTAACAAAAAAACTTCATATATAATATTCACACCAGCCCTTGTTGCTATACGAACATGAAATTTTTCCAATTACGTTTCCGTCAATTTACATTATTGACAGCCATTCTAGTATATATGTAAGATGAGATTCTCTTTGCAAGTAGCATACCGCATCATCTGTATACCCATTTATTTACAGCCATTCTTTTACACACACACACACACACACACACATATAAGATAGTGATAATGAAAGAGAATTTAAAAGATTGAGAGCTTATTCATCAGCTGGTTTGAGAAGGAGGATGGGTCATTCAATTTAGGAAGAAAAAGGTTACGTGCACGAGCAAATAAAAAGATAGGAAAGCATGTCATCAATGATTAAGAAAATTGGATTTGGATTGAATATTGAGCTGATATTTGTGCTGACCTTATATATGTATATATAAAATTAAATGTTAACCATAGATTGTTACAACTATAGACATTGCCAATTAAGAAAAGTTAGATTTGGATTCAGTGCTGAGCTTTGTGATGATCTTCTAGAGAGACATATTTGTGAATTATTGGGTTAGAATACTCTATATGTTACGTAATTAAATCTCAACAATATATTACAAATGCAAATGTGGTCAATTGAGGAAGTTAGGTTTAAATATAGTGTTGAGCATATATTTGTGTTGGGCTTCTAGAGAGGACACAATTGATAGTTCTTGGATAAGAATATATACATGTATATTAAATCATAACCATATATTACAAATGGACGCGTAGCTAATTGAGAAAAGTAGATTTAAATTCAATGTTGAGCTGATATTTATACTTACACTCAAGAGACATGCAATTGGTAGTTATTATATATATATGAAAAAAATAAACCTCAGCCGTATATTGTTTACATATTCACGCATGACATTATGAAAAATGTGTACAGTTCAACTTAGCATTAGATCTAAATTTCTAGAAGGATACGTACAAGTACAAGTAACGAGTAGGGACTCTTTAGAAGAGCAGTTTTAAGGAGAATAAGTTTTAAAAAAAATTGACGAATGATTTGTAATTTTTTTTTCTAAATTTGTAATGAATTAAAAATAAATAAAACACAAAATCAATTAAAGCTGTGAAACTCGTTTTCCTGATTTTCAGTAATAATAAATAGCATAGACGGCTTTTGAATTCTAATAAAACTGAGGAATAAATGATGACTGTCAAGCGTCATTAGCCGCTTAATCAATTTGTTTTGGAAAGTAGAGGGTGGGAGAGAGATTAAAGGACTGGTTTAATGTCACACGTCAAGCATTGTAACAAGGTTTAAGAATTAATAACATCGAATCTTTATATGAACATGGGCAACAAATTAATGTCGTTGAACAATAACTTTGATTATGTCTCCATGTTAAAGTCTAAAACTGGGGACTCTCTACACAAAAAGAATGTTGCACCGTTTAGAACGCTGGGAGCATGGCCAGCATTTTAAAGTGTGGTAGATTTGTTTCTGGTTCTTTAAATCAAGACCAAGATTACATATATCTGTCAGTAAGTTAAAAATATTACAATTTAGAATTGTAAGTTAGATAAAAATTATGGGCTTGCAGTTTTGGAGATTTGCTGCGATCATTTCCTTGTTTCACGGCTTCTGTTTCACAGAGAAAGGTATGCATTTTAATTTCTTAAATTTTTTGTCCATATATAAATTATCGACACATATATGTGTTATATTAATTTAATTTTCATCACTTGTCTAATTTCAACATACATGCAGCTCCATACTATACGTTTGTCAAAGATGCAACATCAGCTCCACTAATCTCGTACTACGACTACATAATCGTCGGTGGAGGAACATCGGGGTGTCCTTTAGCAGCAACCCTATCGCAAAGCGCCACCGTTTTACTCCTCGAAAAAGGGGGCTCTCCTTATGAAAACCCTAATATTACAGACATGGGCAACTTTGCCACCACCCTTTTGGACCCTTCACCTACATCACCTTCACAACAATTTATCTCCGAGGACGGTGTGTACAACGCCCGTGCGCGTGTCCTTGGCGGCGGGAGTGTCATCAACGCGGGGTTCTACACGCGGGCGAGTTTGAGATACGTGCGAGAAGTGGGCTGGACAGAGAGCTTGGTGAACAGCTCTTACGAGTGGGTCGAAAAGAAGGTGGCGCATGAGCCACCGATGCTGCAGTGGCAATCTGCCGTGAGAGATGGGTTGCTTGAGGCGGGGGTGTTGCCCTACAATGGGTTTACGTTTGATCACATTTATGGGACCAAGGTTAGTGGGACAATCTTTGATGAGGATGGACATAGACACAGTGCTGCTGATTTGTTAGAGTATGCTGATCCTGAGAAACTTACAGTTTATTTGCGTGCTGTTGTGCAAAGGATCAAGTTTACAGAGACTGGTACGTAAATTAAATTTATTTGATCATTGCGATCTCATGAATTTTCTTGCATCTAACTAATGGTTATACATATTATATAGAAAGCTGGCTATGCAATTAATTAAACAACAAACTGTGATTTTTTGTTTGTAGACCATTAAGATTTTTCTTCATGCGTATATACATTTCTAAATTTATTATCAACATATACAAATTGAATATTGGGTTTATTTTAGAATTGTTATAATTATGTACTAAGAGAATTAAATACTTCAATTTCTGCCAAGATTTGTAAAACTATTTCGAGCAAATGGTCTCTGAAATGAAAACGAAAATTTGGGGGTGTGTGTGTGTATAATTTACGCTTTGTAGACTTGAGATTGGTAGTTTTAAAACAACTTTTCAAACATGGTAAAATATTCTAGTTTCTAAAGGAACTTTTATTTTATTTTTTTGAAAAACTTTGAGAATTTTTTGAATCAATTTTCAACGTACCTCTATTAGTTTAAGTATAGGTTTATATTATTTTGATCACGTTCTTTAACTGAAGCACTTAAAAAATTTAGGGGTGGCTCAACCCTTTATGACATCTTAGGCAAATTGATTTAAATAGATCTTCTTAAAAATTTAAGGTAAAGTATATGTATTAACTTTATTATAAAAATTAATCATTTAAGATCAATTTCCTATATTTCTAATATATAAAATTATTAATTAATTTTTTAAAATTTTGCTAACATTTCTTTCTCAAATGATAGCATGATGTAGCTCTATCTTAAATAAATATAAACAACCTCATGAACAAAACACAAAACTATTTTCGAAAATAAAAGCAACACCCAATGAACATAATATATTTTTCAAAAAGAAATAAGACAACTAAATAAAAACCTAGTTAAAAGGAGAATATAGAGAAAACAACCTGAAAATTTGAGATGAAATTATAAATTAACTTTGATGGTTTTAAGTTTTAAGCATTAACCAGTGGCCTAGAAAAGAAGAAAAAATAAACAATTGATTCTTTTCCAAAACATTATTACCAGAATTAAAAACAACAACCAATGAACAAGTATACAATTATTGTAGAAATTGAAAACAACAACCGATTAACATGATAATATTTTCATAAAGAAATAAGAGAATTAAATAGCAAAACTAATTAAGAATAAAGTAGAAAGATAAAACCAGAAAATTTGATATGAATCACAAATTAAGTTTCATGATTTGAGGCTTTAAGCAGTGACTAGTGGTTGTAAAAAGTATAAAAAGTAAATGGATAATTATTTTTTCTAGTAATGCATTTACTATGTCATTGTTTGAGGAAAAAGATGCTGTTAACATGATTTTTTCTTTAAATGGAGGTTTAAAAGGAATAAACAAAGTTTTAATTAAAATTTATTACTTTAACTTTACATAGAGATTTATAGGACTAAAAATGTTAATTCTGAATAGACTTTGTAGGGATTTTGATAATTTATTTAAGAAAAGATAATTATGAAGTAATAATAAAATAAAAATTAACAATTACATAATCATGATTGAGTTAGCTCCTACTTAAGAATTTATATATTTTTTTTAAATATAAAAAAATAGACTTAACATAAATTTGGGGCCTTACTTTATAGTGGGGGTGGGGCAGTGGACAAATTAATTTTATCTCAGCATCAACAGCTACTCCTGGACATATTGTTCTTGTTTCTACTTTCTAAATTTGTAAATGGACCCTTATCTTTCTCATAACGCTCACTATGGTCAAGTTAAAGATTACTTTGCTATACAAACTTAATTTTTTAAGAATTAGCGAATATAAGATCTTATAGTGTTGTTTAAATCGTTTTGATCCTTGTTCTAGGGATAGCAAAGCCAACGGCTCACTGTGTAACTTTTTATGATCATGTTGGAGCAAGGCATAGGGCATGCCTAAACAATGGAGGGAAGAATGAGATAATCTTGTCAGCTGGTGCAATCGGAAGCCCACAGCTGCTGATGCTGAGCGGCGTCGGACCCGCCAATGAGCTTCTGAAACGTGGCATCAGAGTGGTGGTGGACCAGCCTAACGTGGGCCAAGGCATGTCTGATAATCCGATGAATGCCCTCTTCGTTCCCTCCGCTCGCCCTGTTGAGGTCTCATTGATTCAAGTTGTGGGCATCACCAGGTTTGATAGCTACATTGAAACAGCAAGTGGTTTAAGCCTTGCTCCCTCTTGGGCTCAAGGACTAACCAGAGACTACAGCTCGTTCTTAAATAAGGTCCTTTTCTTTTTCTTTAATGAATCCGCCAGGTACTTATTGCTTCCATCGTTTTTCCAGTTATGAGTCTCAGAAGCTTTGCCAACATTTGGGCCAAAACTTGAGGATTTTAATTGGTAAAACTTTCCGCCCAGTGGGGCCCACCAAATGAAAATAATTTGTTACTTTAATTTTAAAAATAACTTTTCCGCTTTCGAGAATAATTTTTACAAAAAAAAAAATCCAACCAAACTCATTTTCTACTTTTTTTTTTGTTTAAAACAAAAATTATCATCGAAAATAAATCTTAGCTACTACTAAATATTATATTTTCTTGAGATATCGCTTATCAAACCTGCGCTTCAAAGAGTTTTTTATTAGGCAGAATTCCCTAAGAACTAAATAGAATGGATTTTATTCAATTTAAACCTACGTAAACAATCTTTAGAATTTGGCCTCTGCAACTTTGACAGTTTTTGCATTTTATACATCTCTTTTTAGACTTCAATCTGTAAAAAAGAAGTTTTATTTATTTACTGAGGACTGAGGTGTGTGTGTTTTGTAAATCCATTTAACAAGTCGTAATATATATATATATATATATATATATATATATGCTTTGTAATGTGAAATGCAGACAGACATACCCTCATTGGTGACACCAGAAACAGTGGCCGAAGCAGTAGAAACAGTTAACTCGTATCTCAATGGAACAATAAGAGCCGGAGTCATCCTAGAAAAGATAATGGGGCCAAGGTCCACAGGCCACCTTCGCCTCCGAACCTTGGACGCAGACGATAACCCTTCAGTAACATTCAACTACTTTCAGGAACCCGAAGACTTGGTAAGATGCGTCCAGGGAATGCGCACAATCATCGACGTTTTGAATTCCAGGGCCCTCTCCAAGTTCCGATACCCCGACGTGTCGGTGCAGGAGTTGATCGATTTAATGGTGAACATTCCCACAAACCTCAGACCGAGACACGTCGTTGGTGCTTCAATTTCCTTGGAGCAGTTCTGCAGGGACACTGTGATGACCATTTGGCATTATCATGGCGGCTGCCAAGTTGATAGAGTTGTTGATCGCGATTACAAAGTTCTCGGTGTTGATGGCTTGAGGGTGATTGATGGTTCCACGTTTTATAATTCCCCCGGAACGAATCCTCAGGCTACTTGCATGATGCTCGGAAGGTGATCAATTATAATTGTAGAAGAAACCGTTTTGTCTTGTAATAATTGATTTTGATGCGATATTACTGAGAATTGGATGCTGTTTTGTGGTGCAGGTACATGGGGCTGAGGATTCTGCATGACAGAGACAGGATTTCCTTTTAAAAAAATTATAAACTGAAGACTTAAAAATTGGATTTGAAGTTGGCGAATCATTTATGTTAATTAATGGAATTATGCATTGGTTCAGTCATGTTGAAGGATGTATATTAGAGTTTTAAATCTTGTTAATGACTTTAAGAAGTGGGAGGGAATATGCAGATTATTTCATTGCTATGTTCCCCCTTACTTTATGTGGTAAATGAATAAAACATATTATTTTATTTTTATTTGAATCATAAGGCGATTCTACGTGGGTTGGAGGTGCATTTAAGCTCGTATCATAATTCAGACTAATCCCCACTCGCATCGGGTTGGCTCGTAAGGAGTAAAGTGTTGGCCAAAGTGATAACTTCATACGAAAACAGGACATCCCTGATCTCTCTTAAGGAATTAGAGTACCGAACCACTCACACCAGCCAACTTTAATTAATAAAACGTAATTCTTTAAGGGACATGATGAAAATAAACAAAACTTATTGGGTCAAAAAAATAAAATTTGAACAACAGTAAGCTATAATAAAAAAAGAGTAATAATACAGCTAGAAACTCTTGTATAAATTTATTTTATACAAACTGATGTGGCACGATAAGATTGGTTGAATTAAATATCACTTGACCCACATGATTTGTTTTTATTGATTTATATTTTCATTCAACTAAAATTAATGTCACATTAATTTGTATAAAAAAAAATTATATAAAAATTTATGACTGTATCATTACTCATAAAAATAACAATTTTAATTTCTCAATTGATTTTTGTTCGGCCTTGGGGTCGTTAACACACTGACGCAAAATGAGCACTTTCTTATCCTTTTGTTATATTTATCGTATACTAGAAATTCCGCTTGATGAGACTTTGGCGGGTGTGAATGACATTGAAATCATTATAGAATACTTTTGTGCTAGGAACGAGTCCACTAATATGAGGGTCTTACACGGGGTATACAAAAAAATTGTTACCTGCTGACTGAAAATAAAATAAGTAAAAGAAATTCAATTCAAATAGCATTTTTTTTGTTTTATTTTTATTTTTTTTCCATTTACTGAATATAAAGATGGGCCCAACATGGTCACAAAACTCAACTTTATAGATATTATCAATTCTTTTCTTTATTTTTGTCCTCCATGCCATGCGAACTTTTTTTTATTTATTCCCCCACCTTTGCCTTTTTCTCACATAGAATCGGCAGTCAAACCTCACTTTAAATAAAAGTTGAGCTTCTTGTCATCAGAATTTCTAGACATGCTTGATCCCAAATTTTTTTTCCAAATCAATGGCCTAAATCAATAAGTTATACATTAAGTCTCTCCACAATGACACTTTATTTAAGAATAGTCTTCACATTATTCATATAAAATTTTAATTTTAATTAATAAAAATAAACTCTACATTATAATAAGTGATAATTTTTCTAAATTCCATAGTAATAATAATTGGTATATTATAGAGATATACGCATTGTTATATTAAGGTTTAAGATGAAATAAAATATTTTTCTAAAATTACTTGAAAAAATTATTTATTTCTTAGACTTTTCAAAATGGCTTTGCTTAATCCAAACGCTAAATAGATTTATAATTTTGTACTAATTTTTTAAGTTATGTCTATCTCATTTGTCATTGTCCTTACATTAAATTTAACATGCTCTATTAATTAATTAAGTCAAAACAATAATTTTTACAAACCTTATTAAATTATAACTTTTCTACATCCGCTCTCCATTTAATAAAATTTTGACTGCTAATCCTTCGTATTTTCATTTTCTTTGATTTCCAATTTATAATATATTATTATGTATATTACGATAAAGTTTAGGGTGTCGGTAGCACATACTTGAGTGTAACAGAGAATTACAAGTTTCTAATAAAACATGTAGGGCTTTGTACCAAACAAATGCCGGATTGTGGGTATACTCTATTATGTATTTAAATACTCGATGAAGATTAATATATGTATATGTATATATATATATTCGAATCGGGTATATTATATCAGAATATGCACTAATTAACTAACAAAAATAGCTGTTAAAGAAAAGAATTGAATAATTTTGGCATAACCAAGCCAGTTAATTAAAGTTTTCGGAGTGATTATAGGAAAAGACATGACATTTGGCAGGGAAGCACTTGATAGTTTATGGGACAACACTCATGGCCATTATTTTTATACAAGCAATTTCAGAAACCTTCAACAGGAAGCAATTGAGAAAGCATTATAATTGATAAAGAAGCACTTTTTGTACAACGATGATACTATTGCCCGGCCAACATAAAAGCGGCTTTTGTCGTCCACTTCTGCTTGTTGCTTTCAATTTTCGCCTCCTTCCCATCAAACAACACAACTCAGATATTACCTTCAAAGAATGGCCACTACAACTGCCTTGCCAGCTAGTCCTTTTAGGCTCCATTTGTTTTATTCTATTCTATTTTATTGTTTTAGAAGGTTTGTTGTCCAAGTATTTAGTAAGATGGTTTGTTACTTGACTTTAGCAATATCACTAATCGTTTCCTATTATTGAAAATATAATAAATAAGAATAATAACGAATAATTTTTACTGGACAATTGGTAGTGTTTACTAAACCTCTATTAACTTTTTCTTGATTCTTAAAACTTCAGAGCAACAAGATACCAAATGGAGTATAGTTTACAATTTATCATTAAGATTTTCCAAACACATGCATCAACGCCATTTGTTCATGTTTCACAAACATGTTAGTAAACACGGGAATTGTTTGTGATTAGACAAACTTTATGATCAATTTGAATTCTCTTGAGCAAGACTTTCTTGAGTGTATGGCACTATGGTGCACTATGGTGACGGTGAAGTGCTCATGAGTCACGAGGAGCAAAATTTGACCAGACTTATTCAATGTTTTTACGCCATGCCCACATCAACCAGACTTATTCAATGGGTTTACACCATGCCCACATCAACCAGCAAGTATGAAAGCAATCAAGGCAAAGTAAAACAGATGCTGTTGTCTAAGCCAATAAAGACAAAATAATAATAATAATCCATATAAGCGATGAAATTTGATTGAAAGAAGCAAGAAGAAAAGAAAGAGAGAAAATGCAGTCACCTTGCTTGAGAGAGGTCTCACAAGCATGCCTTTGCACCCACGGTGGTTGCTGTCCGTCTCCTTTCTTCAGCTTATCACCTGATCCCCTCCACAAAGTCTCCAAGTCCAGAAACACTTCTGCGGATTGTCGCCGCGACTTTGCAGCAGTTACTGCTTCCTCCATCTTCCCAGACACTCAATTCACCAACCATGAGTCTCTTCCATCGTTGCAACAATCTTTAACTGAATTCACAAAAGCCTACCCTCAGTACTTTGATGCATATCAAATTGACCAAATACGAGCAAAAGAGTACTATCAGCTCTCGCTCTCCAATCATACCTGCCTTGATTATTTCGGTATTGGTTTGTTTTCCTATAACCAGTTGCATAAACAGGAATCTTCTCCTTCTCATTTACGGCCTTCATCGCCTTCTCAAAATTTGGATATTCCTTTCTTTAGTGTATCATACAAGACAGGGAATCTGAAGACACAGCTACTTCATGGAGGGCAAGAATCAGGATTGGAATCCGCAATGAAGAAAAGGATCATGGACTTTTTGAATATTTCAGAAAATGATTACAGTATGGTGTTCACAGCAAACAGAACATCTGCTTTCAAACTTCTAGCAGAATCTTATCCCTTCATGTCCGTTAAAAATCTTCTGACAGTTTATGATTATGAAAGCGAGGCGGTGGAGGCAATGATAAGGACCTCTGAGAAAAGAGGAGCCAGAGCCATGTCAGCCGAGTTCTCATGGCCAAGACTGAGGATTAATTCTGAAAAATTGAGAAAGATGGTTGTGAGCAAGGGGAAAAAGAAAAAGCAGAGGGGGCTTTTCGTGTTCCCGCTTCATTCTAGAATCACTGGAGCCAGATATCCTTATATGTGGATGAGGATTGCGCAGGAAAATGGTTGGCACATCTTGATTGATGCTTGTGCATTGGGACCTAAAGACATGGACAGCTTTGGCCTCTCCCTCGTTCGGCCCGATTTCCTTATTTGTTCCTTCTACAAGATTTTTGGAGAGAACCCATCTGGATTCGGATGCCTGTTTGTCAAGAAATCTACAGTTCCAATTCTGGTAGATAACACGAGTTCAGGGATGGTCAGCCTTCTACCGGCAAAGAAGCAGCTCTGGTTAACGGACGAGTTTTCAAGTTGTGAAACAGAACCTGAACAGACATCTAAGTCTAAGCAAGAAAAAGTAGCTGCAACAAACACTTTCTCAGGGCCTATGTCCATTGAAAAGCGGCAGTCTGGCAAATTGGAACAAGGAGAAATCTCTGAGGTACAAAGGGCTGAAGCTGATTCTATCCAACAGAAAAATGCCAATACGAGTGGAGGTGGTGGTTCAGAGATTGAATGCAGGGGTCTGGACCAGGTGGATTCATTGGGACTGACAATGATTACTAGGAGGGGAAGGTGCTTGATCAATTGGCTGGTGAATGCTTTGATGAAGCTTCAGCATCCCAACACAGAAGGGAATGCCCTAGTTAAAATTTATGGACCAAAGATACGGTTTGATAGAGGACCTGCATTGGCATTCAATGTGTTTGATTGGAAAAGAGAAAAGATTGAACCTGTACTCGTACAAAAGCTTGCTGATCGAGA
Organism: Citrus glauca; assembly: GCA_029633175.1. Taxonomy (NCBI): domain Eukaryota; kingdom Viridiplantae; phylum Streptophyta; class Magnoliopsida; order Sapindales; family Rutaceae; genus Citrus; species Citrus glauca. The sequence goes on from JAQOOD010000009.1 coordinate 8,058,054, forward strand.
AAACATTTCGCTTAGCTATGGATCCTTACATCACATTTGGTTCTCAGACAAGTATCAAAAAGAGAAAGACAATGTCCTTGAGAAAACAGACAGGGAAGCAAAGAGCAAGACTGATAACAATAGGAAAGACAAAGCCAATCTGGGAATCACTGTTGTTACCGCTTCACTGGGGTATCTGGCCAATTTTGAAGACGTTTACAGGCTATGGGCTTTTGTTGCTCAGTTTCTGGATGCAGACTTTGTGGAGAAGGCCAGATGGAGATACACAGCTCTTGATCAGAAGACAATTGAAGTCTGAGAATGCAAATTTCCAAAACAACAGAACGGTGTCAAATTATTTCTTTTCTGATTTTGAGTGTACAGAAACTCTATGTAATTTTATGATCCTGCACAGGATATATGATGCAAGCACTTTATTGTACACTTTCCTGCCCAGTTCAGTACTTAATTAAAATATTTGAACATACATGGCTGCACATTTTGCTTAATACAGATGACACCACCAATGTACCTATTTGTTCCAGAATGCCCTCATTGCATACGACAAGGCTCCAATTTAAAGCAGGCACTCTGCACTTGGGAATATTTAATGCACAAGTGATCTTAGTAGCAAGCCATTTAATTCAACTTTCACCTTAATTTTCTTTATAGTTTTTCTACTTCCATATCTAGTAAGTTCAACAACGACTATGTAAGTATATAAACTGATATCTTAAATTTTCTTGAACTCATTTGGTGAAAACAGGAACTTCTACCAACTGAAAATACAAAAGAAAAAATTCATAGCATAACTGGTAAAATAGAAGTCTAAGCAAAATTATTTAACTAAATATTTCAACCCTATTCAAGGTGGATCCTAGGGATTGGCCTTACATGGGTCTTCGGGCACAAAATGAATTTTAAATTTGATGAACTTAGCTTTCACATATCAAACATCTATACTAATTTAATCCTGATTGCGCCATAGATGTCTTGTAAAATAATAATATATTAGCATACATGCAAATAAACCAAAAGCTAAATCCTAGGGTGAAAGTTTGCAGCTAAATACACAAAAGTTGTGCAAGCATGAAGAGGTTTACGAAACTATATATATATGTATTGACTTAGAATTGTGAAGCTTGCTTTACAATTTAAGATCTTGAAAATGTCCTGCTAACTTTACAGTATATGTTCTTGGACATTTCTCGACTGTGTATTTGCTGCTTCTATTGACTCGATTAATCTTTATGCTCTTTATCTTATGCTTTTTCTTGTTCTTCCAGTCTTTGTGCTCTTCTTCTTTTTTTGCTGTTCTTTTTTTTTTTTTAATACCCAGTACGCAGCCCTTTATATAGCTTGTGGAATGTGACATGCCGTTGACAGGTGCAACACCTTCTGTCGTCCGTATTTATTTATCCTATAGAATACAGATTTTGAGAATGTTGCATCAAAGACATTAACCATAGACATAAAACAAGCCTCAAGAAATTAGGATTCATTTTTAGTTGAGCTTTTTCAAAGTAAAAGATAATTTTATAATTGGTCGTTATTAGATAAGGACGTAGGAAGAATTAAATATTTACCATACACAATTATTAATTGACTCCTAAAGTAAAATCTTTGAAAGCTCACAAGAATTAATATCCGACGAGGACTAGTATATACATGGACCTTCAACAAAGACTTTCATGAACCCACGTTCTGGAGCAACATGAGGCAGTACTATGTATTGATTCACTCCACCATTCATCTCTCACGAGCATTTCATCAAACATAACACGGCTACCACCATCGTAGTCACCTTCTACGGAAAGTATGTACAAGTTAGTTTTATGACTTGTAAGCTATTGAAGTTTCAATATCAAAATTCAAAAGCTGTGCTGAACATATTGGTCATTTGGGCCCGCGTGCCTCTATCGGTGAACCAGTCCTTGTAGCTATGAATAAAGGAATGCAGGCCCAAATGTAGTTTCAAGATTATTTAAAGTTGAATAAAATCAACTCCTAAACTAAAAAAAAAAATAATTAATTAAAATTAAAATTAAAATAAACGAGGACCACACTCTTATTTTTTATAGATCTTGTGCCACCTATATTTTAATATTAATGAATGAATAGGATTTAATTATTTTTTTAATTTATTAATCACTAATCATATTAACAAAATTTACCTAAATAAAGATTATTTTGATCCGACTACAATACTTACCATTACAATACTTACCATTGTAAATGCTGCCGAGCATGCAGCTTCTATAATTATTTATTCTCACAACATGCATAACTATCACTTATTTCTTAAAAATTGTGAGTTTTATGCCCCAAAATCTCATTGCCAACGTTGTTGTTGCTGATGACACGTGTAGGCCCTAGAAAAGCTAATGCAAGAGGGTTTTTGGTCGTTCTTAAAACAATGAGTGTTTACCTAATCAATTACTACTTAGTCAAACCATAAAGCCATGATTGATCGTTTGTCGTACACATTCGACTTTGCGAGTCAAGTTAGATCCTCACTCATTGTCACCATGTCATTTATTTTCATATGTCACCACCATGCCATTTATTTAATAATTGAGACTTTTGGAGTGAAGCAGCGAATTGATTTGGTGGCAAAAGTCAAGAGTTTGTAGCATTATTTAATAAACCAATAAACACTCCGGCCAATCTGGATAGTTGATAGTTGATACTAAACGTTTAGCATACGGGCAAGGCTCACCGAACAAGCTACCAACAGCCCAACAACATTAATCACACATTTAATTTGTCAATGCAAAAAAAAAAAAAAAATGCAAGATTGGAAATGATTTCTTTGAATAGCCTTGATATTTTTTGGTAACATTTTCGGAAAAACAAATACTTGTTTTCTTTATAAAAAAAATCTGAAGTGAATGAAAAATAAAAAAATAAGACTAAATACACCTTTTAAAAAGAGTGGGAACTATTCTAACTTGCCCAGAACCATTCTTATTAATTGTAATATTTCCTGTTCCCAAAAAAATCTTATTTGAAAAAGAAAATGACATAAAAATTATTACAACTGAGTTTTGTTAGGTTTTAGTTAGGTAAATGCTCAACCAAACAGCTAACAACAACTTAATAACGCCAATCCCACATTAAATTGTCATTTGCCAACCATACTTTTTAGTAGTCTAATAAATTCTCAGGTAGACTAGTTTATTTAAGACGGTTCAAATTCATTCTACGCTCAAACATTTATAAATAAAGTTATTTTAGTAAGGCTATTGATAATTAGATTAAATAAATAAATAAACAAAACATTAACGAAATGAATTAGGTCTTCTTTAGAATTGAAGTACTGTAATTTTTAAATTACAGCTGCTGTGAAAAAAAAATTATAACTATAAAATAAAACTTAATAATATGTAATAAATGTAAATTTTAAATAATAATTTTGAAAAAAAATTATTAAAGATATAATAAATTTTTCATCGTATAAGTAAAAAATCATATCAATATAACTTCTAAATTATAATATTTACTGTTTACCAAATATTTTAATACTATAATTTTCACCTGCACAACCTCAATTATAAACGCAACCTTATAACACCGCGCTAACACCACACACAAGGTTTTGATCAACTTTTATTTATTTAATTTTTTGCATTTTTCTTATAGCGGTCCTACCAAAATAAATTGTAATTTAATATACTCAATAACAAAAAAATTATTATTAAATTTAATCTGCAGGTTGGGTAGAATTTTGCACAGCAATTACGAACACTATCTCATTATAAATTTATAAAAAATTAAAAAAATTCGTCGTAAATATTACTAACCTCAGGGTCAAAATTTGAATCGGGTCAGTCCTACTCCTACACTGAACTGCGCCCGGCGTTCTTTAAACTGTACCACGTTGTCTGCGCATTTCGAGTTCGACTTGGTTTACACACACACTTAACTTACGCATTCACTCACGACGCACTCGCAGTCGCGCAAACTATTAAACACACACACTCTCTCTCTCGCTCTCTCGTTTTATTTATTTTTTGTTATTTCTCTCGATTTTCTCACTCGTATTCTCGGTGTCCAAACGGGAATCAACTCCGAGAAAGTGAAGGAAAAATGACTTCTTCGCATCCGAAAAATGTCGGAATCCTCGCCTTGGACATTTACTTCCCTCCTACTTGTGTTCCTCAGGTGCAAATTTTTCTCTTTTTCTTGTTTAATAATCTCTTAGCTGCGTTGAAGTTTTTCTAAATACTGCGTAAACTAGCTCCATTATGGTTTAAGAATTAAGATTACGCATGTTGAATACTTGAAAATATTCTGACTCGGAAAATGTTTGAACTTTGTTTTGTTTTCATTTTTTAAAAGATGAATCAAATGTGTGTGCTTGGATGATGTTAATCATGATCATTTGAATGGGGGCTGTAATTATTTATTTTAACTAAGTAGCTTTAATAAAACAGTGAAAAAATTTCATGTTCACCAAATTAGAAGAGTATTAGAAAGTATCTGAAACATTAGAACTGGTAAGGTTTTTTGTTGGTGTGTTTTGTCATTTGTGAGCATTCCCCCACCCCAAAAAAAAAATGGCGCTTTTAAAAGCTTTTTCTTGTTAGAGGACTTAAAAGTTATTTTCACAATAGCAATTGAATTGCAAGAGCACTTACCAAGAATGTTTACATCATAAAGCACTTTACATGCTCGTTTACCATAAAAGGTGCTTTTAATTATCTTAGACGAATAGTACTAAATAGACACAGATGTACTTTTTTTATACAAAGCATTTTTCATGGTAATAATAGTAGATTTTAAGTACTTTCCACAGTAACTGGAGGTTATTAGATGTTTTTGTTTGTGCATGTGTATTATTTGACAGATAGTTCCATTGCATGACCAATTGGTGCTTTTTTTTTTCCCCCAAAAAAAAAAAAAATTTTGCTTCTTATTTTGTTATGTCAATATTATCAAGATGGAGTGATGTGGTTCATATTTCTCATAACTGAGTTATCTTTGTTCTAATTCTTTTGGCATTTATAGGAAGCTTTAGAGGTTCATGATGGGGTAAGCAAAGGGAAATATACTGTAGGTCTTGGACAAGATTGCATGGCATTTTGTTCAGAGGTGGAAGATGTCATCTCAATGAGGTTAATGATGCTCGCTTATCATTTCCTTGTGCTTAGTTTATTACTAACAATTAACACCCTGAAAGATGAGCATAGGCTCTAGTACAACTTGAATGTGTTAATTATTTTTAGTCATGTTGTTTGAGGCATCCCTTTCGGAACATTCTTGTATTACAGCCATACTTTCTGTTTACCTGCCAAGTGAACGGTTCACCATCTGAACGAATGTATCTGAGGACAGAAAAATATTTTGATTCAATCATTTCCCTTTTTTAGGAAAGTTTGCAGAATCTAATGGTTATAAGCATGAAAAAAATATGTACTTATGTTTAACAGTGTAGCAAAATGCTAGAGCTTTTTTGTTAAAAAGAAAAAAACTTTTTTATTTTTTGGCCTTTTCTTGTGATGTTGTTGCTAGAACTTCAGTCATAGCCATACTGTTTGAACATGTCAATTTTGATGGTTTTAGGTGTTGTTGGGACTCTGAAGGACTTTGAATTGCATCTTATATTGTTACTTATTTACTCAATCATATATTGCGTAGTGTGTTTGAATTGCAAAATTTTACCTGACTGCACTTTCATTTATTCATTGTTGTCTGAAAGGCCCTGCAACAAGGGGATTGTGGTGTTAGCCTTATTACCTTTAATTTTTATGGCCAAAAAACCTGCTGGTCAGGACTCTCATTATTCATTGACGTCTATGTTTTCTTTCAGTTTGACAGTTGTTACCTCCCTTCTTGAGAAATATAAAATTGATCCAACTCAAATTGGACGACTTGAAGTTGGCAGCGAGACTGTCATTGACAAGAGCAAATCAATTAAGACCTTCCTAATGCAAATTTTTGAGGTATTTCTCCTTTTTATTTTAAAAATTTTATATTTTAGATTCAGGTAATCTTTTTGTTAAGTATAACTTTCAGCACTTGATAGTAATTTAAGGTGAATTTCTGTTGTCGTGAACAAATTCTTTAACTACTGGCATAAACCTAAGGTATGAATAGCAGAACAACTGGATTTAAATTTAATATATTGACATCAGCTATCAAATCCAACGTCTTACATTTACTACCCAAAAAAGGAGTTTGTGACTATAAATATGTTAGCATTATGGGATACTAGGGTTGATTAATGCAAGCTGACTGAGCTTTCAGAAGGAGTATATGTGTAATGCTTTCTATAAGTCTTGAAGTACCTTTAAGAAACTGATGTATAATGGCTCTCAATAAGATGAAAATTATAATTTTTTTCCCTCCTCTTTAGACTGAAAACAGAGCATTGTTTTGTTTTTATAACATGTATTCTCTTACCTGCCCATTGAATTTACTATATTGTGTATCCTAGAATCTTTTACATGACATGAAATAAACAGTTATGTCATTCCTCGCTGTAATATGTAGTATCTTTGTTTTTTCCTAGTTTGGGTTTCCTGTGAGTTATGCATCTTACACTAACTCTCATAAGGAACAGAAATATGGAAATACTGACATTGAAGGAGTTGATTCAACAAATGCTTGCTATGGAGGAACTGCAGCTTTATTCAATTGTGTGAACTGGGTGGAGAGTGCTTCATGGGATGGACGCTATGGACTAGTTGTATGCACAGATAGTGCGGTATGATTTCTTTGGAAATGAGGCCAGAATCACTTCTTTACATTAAAATTAAGTCTAGAAAAGGAAAGAAATTACTACGTTAGTGTTAGTTGATTCTTGAATTGCGGCCTTGTAAAACCTGCTAATATTTCTTATCTTATGAAGGAAGAATCATATGAGGCATGAACCCTAGTATCCAAATGTTTGAAGTCATGAAGAAAATTTGAACTATTTTAAGTTTCATTCTATCGACATTTGAATTCCAATATTAATTACAGGTGAATACATCTTTTGCAATCCTGAGATAATCTGTTATGGAAACTTTGATAGCTTCTATCATGGGTACCAGCATTCTTCTCGCCAAGTTACTCAATCTAAACTAAAATTCTGCACATTGATTCACTAGGGTTTCCTGGCTTTCCCAATACGGAATTTTCTGATTCAATTGAAGTTCTTAAGTTCTTCAAATAGTACATCAATGAGGTCAATTTAATGCTAGATATCAAAGAGAATTAGCATCTTTGTGAAATGAAAATTTCCATTTACGGATTGTGAAAAAGTTTCTCTTTCTAGTAAAAAAGAATCAGTGTTAGGTTTTAATTCCCCTTCATTATTGCAAATTTTCTGCAACCATCAATTTTAAGTAGCACTAGGTTTTAATTAATCCAAAGTGAAGCCTAGGAGTATTGGCTATTAGTTATTTGACTTTAATGTAATGCACGAACTTGACAATTTGATTCTTTAGTCATATGGATGTTGATTTAATTTGAATAAAATGCCTTTGTTCCAGGTTTATGCTGAAGGGCCAGCTCGGCCTACCGGAGGAGCAGCTGCCATCGCCATGTTGATAGGGCCTGATGCTCCTATTGCTTTTGAAAGCAAACTTAGAGGCAGTCATATGTCTCATGCCTATGATTTTTACAAGCCCAATCTGGCTAGTGAATATCCAGTAATGCTTTCCCCTAATCTATCAGTCTCTTTCTCTTATTATAAAGATCTTGGATTTGTTATCTGCATTTGTATTTTTGCATGTGATTATTTCCTGATATAGCGGAAGAAACTATATTTGTTAATGTGCTTTTTGTGTATGATTTTTGTTTGATTACCAAATCTATTGAGACAAAGTAAAAGATAAATGCGCAATTGATATTATTCATGTTTTACGTGTTTATGTGAGAATTGCTACTTTATACAAATATAAGACTTTCTATTCTTGTAGTGGAAACTTGGGTGTCTAATAGACTCAAAGAGCACTAGCTGTTTGGGAGCTACTGCTATTTAAATATACTAGTACAACGAGATTATGATGTGCTTGTCACTTGGAACTTTCTTTGTATGGTTAAATAATTTTATTTGTATTTGTGGTTGTGGTTGTAGGTTGTTGATGGAAGGTTGTCACAAACTTGTTATCTCATGGCACTTGATTCTTGCTACAAGTATTTCTGTCAGAAGTAATAACCACTAATTTTTACAATTCTTTTCTCTCTGGAAGGAAGATGTTCTCATCTAGCTGTGCTGCTGGAAGCTCATAAAATTCTGCTTTTCATAGGTTTGAGAAATTGGAGGGTAGGCAATTTTCAATGTTGGATGTTGATTATTTTGTCTTTCACTCTCCATACAACAAGGTATGGATGTTTCCCACTCTTGGGGATGTTATTAAATGCTGTGGAGCATCTCAAATTAAAACTTTAAGATTCTTAACTAATATCTTCTTTCTGAAACTTTTACTGCAGCTTGTGCAGAAAAGTTTTGCTCGGCTGTTCTTTAATGATTTCTTAAGGAATGCCAGGTTTTGTGTCTCACTCTGGTTTGCTTGTATTTATCCAAAATCATGTAGAACATATTGGAATGCATTTTGATAAAATGGATTACTAATATTTTTAACAATAATTTAATTTCTATTAGCACTGCAATTGCATTATAACACCACGATTTTAGTAATGGGACATTTAAATTGGCTTGAAGGAAACCAAAGGTTGTTCCTAAAAGTAGAAAAGAAATAACTGCTGTGTAATTTCCCCCCGCCGTTTATATGATGATATTTAATACATTTCTTAACTAATCTTCCTTTGGGGACTAATAAACGACATCAAATATAATAAATGAATATTATATTTGGCAGTAATCTAAAGAGCTCTCCTAGACTTTAAGATGCAGTATACCATTTTCATGAGATATTAGATTTATCTGATAAACACTCATCAGTTTTTTGAAATATTTTCTGGAAAGCACATCAGCTCTGTTGATGAGATCGCAAAAGAAAAGCTAGCCCCTTATTCAACCCTATCTGATGTTGAGAGCTATCAGAGCCGGGATCTTGGAAAGGTGAGTTACCATTCTGATTGTCTCATTAATAAGGTTGGTGCTCTGTGGGCTTATGGTTGCTTGAGGTGAAATTTGCACTGATCAAATTTCTGATCGAATCAAAGGCAAGCCAGCAAGTTGCCAAACAACTTTATGATTTAAAGGTGCAACCATCCACCCTTATGCCAAAACAAGTCGGTAACATGTACACTGCATCTCTTTATGCAGCATTTGCATCCCTTCTTCACGAAAAGCATAGCTCTCTGGTATTTACCTTTTTCACTATCTTTTATGTGTAGTTTGCCTTCCATATGTTGAGAATGGGAAGTTTTTATTAGGAATACTTCGTAAATGTTGTTGTATCCATTGGATTCAGGAAGGTAAGCGGGTAATAATGTTTTCATATGGAAGTGGTCTAACTGCTACAATGTTCTCACTCCAACTTCAAGAAGGCCATCGTCCTTTCAGCTTGTCAAACATTGTGAAAGTGATGGATGTTCCTGGGAAGCTGAAGTTGAGACATGAGGTATTTCTTCCTTTTGCAGATATATAATATAAAATCTGGGCTCATTTTAGAAACCCTTGTAGGGCAAGCAAAGGCCTACAACTGTTTCCTGCTGGGCCTTTATGTTGTTTTTGGTTCAAGGTCATGTTTGGATGGTAACATAAAGCATTGAAACAGTAGGGCAATGAGATTCTCTTTATTGAAACCAAGTTGTAAGCATGCTTACATAATCAATTTCCGGGATTTTAAAGAAAAGGACGTTACAATTTCTTTTCTTTTCCTTTCACCTTTGGTCACTGCATGCATGGAAATTATAGTGTCCAGTTTTCATACTATACTGGTCGAAAATCTAAACATGAGAGTTTGTTGAGAGTTATGTTGTATTGTCAGCCTTCAGTTTCTCTTATTGTTTGCTTTACTACAAGATGCTTGTAATATATGATCATCCAATGCAAATAATTTTGGTATTAGGCATTGTTCATATATTGTATTCTTCCTCGTTCTTGTTGATGTACGACATTTCCATAAAATTAGTGCCGTAATCTTGCAGTTTCCTCCTGAAAAATTTGTCGACATAATGAAGCTCATGGAGCACAGATATGGGGCAAAGGACTTTGTGACAAGCAAGGACAGTAGCCTCCTGTCACCGGGCACCTACTACCTAACTGAAGTTGATTCAATGTTTCGGCGATTTTATGCCAGGAAGGAGAACCCCTCCAATGCTGCAACCTGTGAAAATAGTGCCAGTTAATTAACATCCCTGGCATCTGGAGGTAACAAAGCCAATGCCTGCCTCTACCGATCGCTTGTCATTATCTTGAAAGACGGTAAAGCTTTTTAGACAGCATACACTGAAACACATATTATTACTGGTGAAATAGCTCAATGAGCGTGATCAGAATTCTCCATCTCCAAATTTGTGTCACATTATTAAATTATTATCATATTGTTATTACGAATAATTTTAGTGTTCTTTCTAAATCCACAGAGTATTGTTTGATTGCAATGACTCGGCAAAACTTTTAAATAAGAATCAATTCTGGCCGACCCATAATACCCAAATAGGAACTTTACATGTTAATGCGCTAATAACGTTCAAACATTAACAGTTAGGATATTGGATATTTTCCCTCAGACTGCCTAATGCAGTGATAACGGCCAAACTCCACCGAAAAAATTCCGAAAGTCCACAGAAATTAGGAAAATTTCAAGAGAAAAATTACCAGTGCAACACTATACCTAATTTAATGGAGAAATTTTTAATAAATTAGAAATATTGTGTCAGCCACATTATAAATAAATAATATTATAGTATATATTTATTTTTAAAAATTAACATATAAATAATTATCATATTGAATTTAACTGTGTCAGCCATAGTTTTGCCCTTATATCTGATCTATTTTAAGCTTTCTCAATTTTATGGGGCCGACCTTTTAAAGATTGGATCCACCACGTGTCAACATCACCGGAACACTGAGTTAGGCGAGACTTTCCAGCCGTCGATGCGTTTTCCACTATAAATAAATAGGCACTGGAGGGTCCCTCTCCTTGTTCGGACTCACATCAGCAGGATAAGTGGGGCTCTCTTCGTTTTCTAGGGTTTCTCTCTCTCTCTCTCTCCCCCCCTTATTTCTCTTCCACTGTTACTTTTCTGTATTTATTTTTAACAAAAATCTATTTCCATGTCCTTTCTCTATTAATTTTTCAAAAAATAAGATTCAAAACACAGTCAACGTACCATTTCTCTGTTACATATTAGTAACTCTTTTAGGGTTCCATAGCCTGATAGCTTTATTTCCTCTTGGCCAATTCCTTGTTGATTACTTTTGGGTTTTTACCATTTTGGGTTTTCTTGATAGGTTTGTTTTTTCGTTTATTCAACACGGAAGAAATTAACAACAGCGAAGAACAGAGCAACAGCAACACCTCCAAAAATTTCTCACGGTCAGAAACATCAATCATGGACCCACAGCAAGAACCAACGGTCCCGATGAAAGAAGAGGCAATAACGGACCCAGAGAATCAAGAATTCGATCACTCTGCTTTGCAGCCAATGGGCCTCGTTCAAGTCCCCATGGCACCCGCAGCACCACCAATCAGCCGCTCACAGAAGCTCGTACCCAGACGCCCTTCCAAAGATCGGCACACCAAGGTCGAAGGCCGCGGCCGTAGGATTAGAATGCCCGCCACGTGTGCGGCCAGGATCTTTCAACTAACCCGCGAACTAGGTCACAAGTCCGACGGTGAAACCATCCGCTGGTTACTGGAACACGCCGAGCCAGCCATTATTGAGGCCACTGGCACTGGCACAGTCCCCGCTATCGCCGTTTCCGTTAACGGAACGTTAAAGATTCCCACAACGTCTCCAGCGAAACCTGACGGCGAAGAACTGCCGAGGAAACGGCGTAAGAGACCCTGTAACAGCGAGTTCATTGATATTAACGAACAACACAGCAGCAGCAGCAGCGGCAGCCAAAGCTCACTCTCGTCCGGGCTGGCACCAATTACACCCACAACGACGTCGTATCATAACAATAATATTAATAATAGCATCAGTGCCGGACAAGGTTTTGTTCCGTTATGGCCAATGGGTGCGTTCATGTTACAAGCTGCACAATCTGGCGTTGTCAGTTGCGGCACTGTGTCTAATCAGGCTCAATTATGGGCCTTTCCCGCAGCCGCAACGCCCATTTTTAATCTTCAAACTAGACCCATTTCGAGTTTTGTATCCGCAACAACACAATCAAGTGAAGGGCAGAGCTCTGATGGTGTCTTGGGTTCGTGTTCGTCAAGCGGTACTACTACGACTGCTACGACGAGTGCTGGTGTTAGTAACAGTGCTACCACCACAACTTCAACTACCCAGATGCTTAGAGATTTTTCTTTGCAGATTTATGATAAGAAAGAGCTGCAGTTTCTTGGCAAGCCTGCTGCTGCTACTACTTCTAACCAGCAAACTGCCTGTTCAAAGCCTTAGATTTTTATTTGTGATGAATATTCGATGTTTAGGATTTTAGGGCTGATTTTTGTAATCTGGGCATGTAGCTACCGGCTAATGCAACAAGAGCGGAACAAGGTTCCTTTTTTGTTACCCATCGTCCGGATTATTATCATAATATCGATGCAAGTCTCCTCTCGTTTTGTACATTTTCTTTTGCTTTTCTTATCTCTTCTTCCTCGTTTGGCAAAATAATATCTGGTTTCCCTCGTCAATGTTTAGAAATATCAACAAGTAAATGACTCTTCGCGACTTCACAGGGCATGGAAAGTCTAAATATCGCTTGCAACCGGAGCATTGCTCATGTCAACTCAGTGTATATTACTAACAAATGCAGCATTACTCGTGTCAAATCAGCTTTTTAGCGGAGTCTTAATGAGGGGGCCATTGTGAAAAGAATTGCGGGAAGAGTGTGTTTAAGTGTGGTTTCATCAAAATCAGGACTGAGATGTTATTATCCTATTTAAATATGTTCATTTTAAAAGTGGGAACACGTGAAAACGGAATTGCACGTGCAAGGTGGGTCGTGGGGTGGGGGGGTCAAAATTTGGGTGGGTCAACCAGAAAGGGTGGACCAAGAAGAGTGGTTCAATGTGGCCCACGACCCACGAGTTGTTATCACGTGAAGACGGCACGTGGTCCGAGGGTTGTGGACCCACCCGTTTTTTCTGTTATTTATCCTGCCATCTTTAATTGATGGTCCCTACCTAGCCGTAGGGTCGACATTTTTCCTGGCTTTCCAGGCTGGCCCCACTGACACGCGTCGGTGCTGGCTCTTTGCTGGGACCTTTTAGTTAAATCAAAACTGATACGTGGATCCATTATTGATTACCTCAGTTGTTCCGTGTTGCGTTCTTATCCTAGAAGCAAACTTGAGATGAGCATCCCATATGATGCATCATCAGAATATATATAATTACTTAAATATTTTATTTAGAAATTTAAGCCTTTGTTTTTTTTAGAGAAAATATTACTTTTATTCATCTAAAATAGGTACAAAATATCTGAGGGTATATTGTTTATCTAAAAAATAAAATCATTTAGCACTAATGTTAGTCTTGCATGAGAGTGAGCTAATGTATTATACCCTCTTGGGGTATATTGTACTTTTACCTGGTTCAGCCTCTTTCCTCGGACTTGAATTTCGGAAGCAACCCATAATATTTCAGCTCTTGAGCTTTTCTTGGAATTGACTAAGTCCACCACTTCCTGGGCATCAGATTCCACAATTAGTGGAAAGCATCCAACATTTTCTGCTGTCTCCAGCCCGAACATGATAGCTTCAGCTTCTGCAAAATCAATTTTGCCAATGAACTTTGAGGGCTTCATTGCTGCAGCTATAACCTTTCCTCCTGAATTCCTTATAACAATTCCCAGGCCAGCTCTTTGTTATTCCACTCCTATTGTTGCATCAACATTAACTTTGAACTAGTCCTCTGGTGGGTGTTTCCATTGTTTCTGATTAGTAGTACTCTGCTGGGAGTTACCTTGCATTTGGGGCATTTGGATTCTGCTATAAGATTGCACCATTGCTTCTGCTGCCGCAACTGATAGCCGGGGATCTTCTTTTTTGTTTTTGAAGAGGAAAAGGTTCCTTGAGTGCCAGATGCTCCAGCACAGTAACAATCAGTTCCATCTCAGATTTTCTCCTTTTTTCATTCAAATCCTGCAGCAAACTTAGAACATCTCTTCCCTTGCTAAACTCAATATCCTCACCAAAAGGGGTTAGCCTCTATATTTTCTTTGAAGCTTTGCATTCATAGAGAGTGTGAAAAACAGTCTCATTTGATAGCTTACATCTCTGGCACCAAGGGAATTGCACCATTGTCCTCTTCCAAAGATTTCCTGTCGTTGCCAACAAGTTATTTGCTACCCTCCACATGAAAATTTTAACTTTTTTCGGAAGTTGAAGATACCAAATAGCATGCCAAGACTTATCATTCCCATCCGAGAAGCTTGGCTTCTTAGGAAAATTCATTTTCATGGCCACTTGGTAGTCGCTTTTAACTGAATAATTACCCTTCTTGTCATAGTGCCACAATGCTTGGTCTGGTTTTGGCTGTCTTGGCAAAGGGATTTTCAAAATTTGATCAGCATCTTCTTTCAGAAAATGTTGCTTAATTACAGCTTCTTTCCAGCTTTGCTCCTCACTTATCAGCTCTGCAACAGTTGTATCTCGGCTCAATAATGGGGAGGATATTGGCTGAAAAGTTATAGGTCTGGGAATCCATTGACTTTGATACACTAGTAGCTGCTCACCATTTCCAATTCTCCAGCGCAATCCTTTCTCTAATACTTTTCGACTCTATAAAATACTCCTCTATATAAAGGAGGGATATGAATCTAACTGAGCCTGCATCAGACTTGAATTTTTAAAGTATCTTGCCTTTAAGACTCTTGCTATCAGTGACTCCAGCTTTTGAATGATCCTCTAGCTCTGCTTTGCTACTAAGGCCTGATTAAAGCTGGACAAGTTTCGAAATCCCAGCCCACCTCTACTCTTTGCTTGACACAAATTATTCCATTTCGACCAATGGATTGACTTGTGATCTCGACTGCTTCCCCACAAAAAACTAGCAATTGCCTTCCGCATGTCATCACAAAGTCCTATGGGGAGCTTAAACACACTCATGGCATATGCAGGCACCGCTTGAGCTACAACCTTTATCAACACCTCCTTCCCCCCACAAGAGAACAAATTTGCTTGCGAGCTCGAAATCTTTCCAAGAACTCTGAGTTTGATATCCTTAAAGAAACTCGTCTTGTTTCTACCCACCATGGAGGGCAGCCCTAGGTATTTTGCATGTTTGGATACCACCTGAAGTTGGAAGATGGTTGTAATTGAAGAAATCTGCTTCGATTTAGTACTCTCACTGAAATACATAGACGACTTCTCGAAATTGAAAATTTATCTAAATGCTGCGGCATAACACTAAACAAATCTTCTTTAAGTTTGTGCAATCCTCCCTTGTGGCTCTTATAAAAATCAAATTATCGTCAGCGAACAAAAGATGAGTGATGGAAAGTTCTTTGCTGAATTTTATCACATGAATCAGTTGCTGAGATTTTGCTTGCTGTAAAAGATTAGTAAATGTCTCTGCACAGAGAATAAAAAGATGTGGGGACAATCGGCATCCTTGCCTTAATCATATTTGAGGTTGGATCAGCCTTTTAGCCACCTCATTTATCAGCACAAAAAAGAATAAGGTAGTTATGCATTGCATTATCAATTCAATAAAGCCATGTGAGAATTCCAATTTTTCTAAGGTACATTTCAAAAAGTCTCATTCCACCATGTCTTATATTTTACTTATGTCTAATTTCAAAGCCACTAGCCCACGCTTTTTCCCCCTACTAAGCCTTATTTTATGTAGGCATTTGTAACCAATAATTATGTTATTGGTTATGAGGCTATTTGGAATAAAGGCACTTTAAGCTAGTGAGATTACATCGTTCAAAATCAATTTCAACCTATTGACAATAGTTTTTGTAATTATCCGATAAATTACATTACATAGGTTAATCGATCTAAAATCCGCCACTTTCTTATGTTTTTCAGCCTTTGGAATCAAAGTTATGTAAGTATGATTTAGTGGAGTAAGGTTACCTCTGTTATTTAGGACATGTAAGCATGTGGTAGTAACACATTTACTCACTGATTTCCAATGCTTTTGGAAGAAATCAGGTGGAAGGCCATCTGGACTAAGGGCTTTTGTAGGGTGCATTTGGCTCAAAGCTTCTGTGATGTCTACTTCTATATAGGGCTGATTTAGCTAGGCATTCATCTCTTCAGTGACTTTACGAGGCAGATTTTTAAGTGCATTCTCCATTTGGCTTTAAGATAGTCTGTTGGACGTGAACAAGTTGTCATAATAATCACAAAAAAAATTCTCTCGATATCCTCTGGTTCCTCAATTCAGCTACTCTTTTCATCCAAGATTCCTCCAATTTTATTCTTTCCTTTCCTCGTTGTAGCTTTAGAATGGAAGAACTTTGTATTTTTATCTCATTCTCTCAACCAAACAGCCCTCGACCTGTCTCTAGTAGATTTCTTTGTCCATGAGTAAATCATCAATCTGCCTTTCTAAATGCTTGATTTCATCTCCATTGACATAATGGTTGTTGCTCTATTTGTAGGATTTTAAATCTTCCAACAATTTCCCCAGCTTCTTTGTCCTCCCTCCAAATTCTTCTCTACTCCATAACTTAAGCACTGCAAGTGAGTCATTGGCTGTCTTTTTAAATTGAGAGATAGGATCTTCACAATTCCAACTTCTACTCTCCTCCCATTCATGTTTAACAATCTCTTAGCACTTCTCATATGGACTCCACATGTCCTCATAATGCACTCTTGTGAAAGTTCTCCCCTTAAACTTGCTGCTTCTACCTCTTTCTTCAACTTGCATCACTATTGGATTGTGATCTGAGGTCCAATTTACAAGGTGTTCAGCTGTTGCTTCATGAAACATACCCCCCTAGGTTTTACAGCAAAGAAATTGGTCTAGTCTTTCTTCCACTAACTGTGGACCGAACCTTCTAGTAGACCAAGTAAAAGGGTGTCCTTTGAAGCTCGTGTCTCTCAATCCATGTAATTTGACAGCTTCTCTAAACTCATTTACATTAGATACACGTCTTTCGTTCTTCCTCGTTTTCTCATTCATCCGTAAAATTTCATTGAAATCTACATAGCAAAGCCATGGTAATGAGCTTAAGCTAGCCAATCTCCTCATTAAAGTCCATGTGTGCTGTTTTTGGTCTACTTCAGGGTGGCCATAAATTTCGGTACCTCTCTAATAGCTACAATTTTCGAAGTAGATCACTGCATCAATATGGTGGCTGCTATATGCTGCGCCTCAACGCATTTCGGGGAGAACCAGTATGACTTTATATCCACAACTACTTTTGAATTCCATAATACAGCTAACCCCCCACTCCTACCTCTACAACTAACGATAAAACAACTTTCAAAATTTAACCTCTTACCTATTACCTGCATTTGTTTAGTCCTCATCTTAGTTTCACATAATAACACAATCTGAGGCCTGTTTAGCTGGAGAATCTTTGTGACTTCACAGAATGCTCGATCATTCCCCAAACCCCGAACATTTCAGCTTAGGACCTTTATTGTTGTGAGTGGGGCTGGTCACCATCCACGACCTTTAATTCCTTCAAGCTTGTTTCTACTGCCATTGTTATCATCTCCACATCTCTATTATGTCGTGTCTCCTATTTAGTCATGCTTTGTGCAATTAATGGGGAGCTGTCAATGTAGTTTGCTTTGTCTATTTTCCTTTTTTTTCCGTTTGGGCTCATCTCATTTGCGTCTCATTTAAGCCTCTTTAAAATCTTTGGCCCATTTTCGTTCACTGACCTTTTTTCGATTGTTCTCGCTTGGATTTTCCATTTACGCTTTGTTGCTTTAGCCTTTGTTTTATTCAACCTCTCATCCTCTCCAAAGCTTGTCACCACACAGGTGTCTATTGGGCTCTTTTCTATATGGGCCTCATTCACTTGTTATCTCTACCCAATTTCTCTCGCTCTTTTTCTAACTTTTCATTTTGCTTACCTCTCATTTAAATTTTTATTTCCCGCTTCTTTTCTCTATTTTTGAGGTACTGTATCAATGTTAGTTGACTACGTTGACTCTTTGAACCTTTCTTCTGACAACCTTGGGATGTTCGCCCCTTTAGTCTGCGGATTATCCACATTTATAGCCGTTTGTAATCGCGTCAGCCCATTTTCATCCTCGTTTATACTGCCATTGCTTCTGGTTTGGTTCTTCGTTATCTCTATTGTATCCTCTGATTTGGAATTATTGGGGACTTTACCATCTTTTTTCTCAGCTTCCATTTTTCCACCGCTCCTTGCATCTGTTCAACCTAATTTTTTTAGCCGTTGTAAGAGCTTTCATTCATGGCCCATAAGCCATTTCCTTTCTGGTTTGGTTTTTGTATTGCTTGCATTCTCTGTACTGGTGTCCTATACAACCACAAACAAAACAAAAATCCGGTAGCCTTTCATATAGCACCGGCATAGGGATGATTTTCCCCCTAATAGTTCCTATCTCCTCCTTGTCAGCTTCCATGTCTATCATTTGTGTGTGCACAATCCTCGATTCTTTTTGTACAACAAGATCTATTTCTGCATCTTCTCCAGCTTCTAGCTCCAAGATTTTTATCAATGGTATAGTAATGTCTATTGAGATTGCAATCTGGCGTACTTGCCAAAGCATTCTCCTAAAGTGTTTGTTCCCACCTCTTCCACCTTTCCAATTTCTCCCCCGATTTCTTTGATTGTCTCTTCATTCATGCATAGAATAAGGATATTGTGTATTTGCACCCAAAAGGATACGTGAGTCAAAGATTGTTTGTTCTATCACCAATGCCTCTTGGCTAAACTATTACTATCAATACTCTATCAAAATGCCATGGCCCCTTGCTAGTATATTCCACTTGTCTGCTTCTACTCCGAATTTGAAAAAGAAAATATTTTCCCCTATTTCTTCAATCTGCACTTCTCGAAGGGTTTTCCACACTTGGTGCAGGGCTGCCCTAAGACCCCATATATTGATTTCTCTATTCATAAGCACCTTCCCCAACCGACATCCCTCCGCTAACTTCTGGCCCACAGTCTTCATTTTGTTTTTAAAAGATACTATGCCTCTTTTTTCTCCCTCCAACGATATTTCTTGGCACCTCCGTATCAATTCGTCGGTGTCCATTACAAGTGCATAGACAGTTATGCTACTGAACTTGAGTAGTTCTTTAATAATTCTTAAAAAACAAGACTGATTATAGGAAAAAGAAGGAAAAAGAAAATAAAACAACACCCAACTTTTGTGAGTGACAGTTTTAGTCCTGCAGACTCACTCTTAACTCTCATTTTGTTTCTCTAAGAGAGCCAGAGAGAGACTCTGTATTATGTGACGATTTCAAATCGAAAAAAAAAATTAAGCTATTGTTAAAACATTCAACATACCCAATTAGTGCATTTGAATGAAATGGGAGTTGAATTTTCATGAACTTGAGCA
This sequence comes from Citrus glauca, assembly GCA_029633175.1. Classification (NCBI taxonomy): domain Eukaryota; kingdom Viridiplantae; phylum Streptophyta; class Magnoliopsida; order Sapindales; family Rutaceae; genus Citrus; species Citrus glauca. The sequence goes on from JAQOOD010000009.1 coordinate 8,077,561, forward strand.
TGAAAATGACGATGATTTTTTTGATAAACTTCTTTCCAATTTATAAGAATGGACGCCAAATGTAGTCGTAACACATAATGATGGAATGAAATTATATGGTAATTGGTAATTGAAGTAAGAGTCTGAGAGAGCTAGAAATTAAAAACCTGTCGCACCAATTTTACGAAAAAAATTAATTATGTCCATCTAAGGAAATTTGTGGGTTGCAAATAGAGTATAAAGGAGGATGCATGTAAGAGAAAGCTTATAATAGTTGTTTGTATATTGGAGGCATCACGTTATCTGTGCAAAAACAACTCTATATAAAAATTCTAATACATATAAAAATTATAATACATACAAATTGATAGATAGTGATACTAAATGAAAATACTAAGCATTACTGTTGGGTGATGAGGATAAGGCCCAGGAGAAGCTGCGGATCGGATTTGGGTGTCGATTTAATTGGTCCAAGCTTAACAAAGGGCCAAGTCAAGAGCAAAACAAAGGCCATATTGGGCCACATAAGTTGCAGTTCTATAGTTATATAACTAAGGAGTTAAGCTTTTTGCACTCCTTCGACAATCCTTATAAAATCCCATATCTGGAAACATTGTTCTACATTACTAATTGAAATTACAGAAACAGACAAATTGAATTTAATTAAATTAAAATGTCTTTACACCCAATCTTGATGCTATTATCTTTAAAATTTAATGTATGATGTAATTAATTTGTTATAAACTCGAAATCGTTTTGAAATAATGAGGAAATGAATTACCTAATGATTTATTTTTATTACGAAAAAATATATATCTTGAATTTAATTAACTCAGTCTAGAAGATGCTTCAATTTAATTAAAACTCGGCTGTATCTTTTGTTCTATTTGTTAATTGTGATTAATGGAAGAGTTATAAATGTAACAAGTGGAATTTCATAGGAGTTCTCATGGGATGTTAGAAGTTCCACTCATAACTGAGTTGTTGACCATATTTTCTTTCAGTTTCTTGGTAAATAAACAATATATATGATATTACCAGTACATGATTTATTGATTTTACTTATTTATTTATTTTGCCACTACCAGCATATTATCGTAAGGTACTCAATTACTTGTGTACTTTGGCTTTCACCAGCTGTACTAGCATCAACAAACCTGATAGATATAAGCTAACAATCACAAAAATATTTGTTTGTAATTTGGTCTTTATTTATTTATTATTTCTTTTTAACCTTTTTATTCCTCTCACTCACACTCGAGTCTTCAACGTAGCTCGTAAGTAATTTCTTCATTGTCCAATATGAATTGTACAACCACAGGCTTATAATACAAAACACCCACTAATTTTAATTGGTAGATTGTTTACTTAAAAAAAAAATTAATTCCATTTTTCAAATGATTGTTAGGTATAAATTTACATGAGACTACATTTGATATCAAGACAGAGAAAATTCTTGTGAGATATCAAGCTCGATTTAAAGAAAATTCATCACAATATGTAATCGGACAAACCATGAAAATTGATTATATATCTTCTAAGTATAATATATGGCCTTTCCACTTGATACCAGCTAATTAACACAACGATCGGGCTCCTAATCTTGTATTAATTCTTAATATATTGTATAACTTGTAGATTAGGTAGTGCTAAGGTGTAATTACTTGGTCTCAAAGCACGCCAAATTAAGCTAGCCGCTCTAGTTTCTTCAAAAACATAAATATTTTTTATTTTTTCCTGTTGTATATTGAGTAACTTGGAAGAAAATAAAATCCAAAACATTTAAAATATTAAATGTCTATGTCTATGGACTGTTCATACTATATATAGTTGCGTACATCTAATGAAACTTTCATCGTGTGCTTTAGTTATCATCTTCCATTGTTATTTCTTCACATTCAAAAGTGAGAAATAAAATGGTTGCAAAGAATCTCGTCTGTGCAATTATTTTGCTTCTCTTAGTGTCACTTGGGCAGGCAGAGGCAGCACTGAATGCACATTATTATGATCAAACGTGCCCGCAAGCCGAGAAAATAATTTTAGATGCTGTTCGTAATGCTTCAATGCATGACCCGAAAGTCCCAGCTCGCATCCTCAGGATGTTCTTCCACGATTGTTTCATAAGGGTATGATTGTTAACTAATTCTTCTCCTCTTTAAGTACTCTGAAAAATTAACGAGCCAAAAAACTAATTGAATGGCCTCTAATTTGCTATGTTTTCAAATGATGATATTATGGTATCAAACATAGGGATGTGATGCGTCGGTGTTGCTGGACTCGACTCCGCAAAACAAAGCTGAAAAGGATGGCCCTCCGAATATCTCAGTTCGATCATTTTATGTGATTGATGATGCAAAAGCTGAGCTTGAAAAGGCTTGCCCACACACAGTTTCTTGCGCCGATATAATCGCCATTGCAGCAAGGGATGTAGTAACCATGGTGATGCTCAATCTCTTAGCGTGCTGTATAATATATACGTCACGTGCAAATTGCAGTCAATATGCCCCAATGACACAGAAATTGCATAAGCTAGAATTCAGAGTGTTTTCTCGTGTTTTTCTTGAATTATTATATATGATATATTATCTTGATTCGTATCTTTTTATTGTTTTTTTTTTTTTTTGATAGTCTGGAGGACCTTATTGGAATGTGCTAAAAGGAAGGAAAGATGGAAGAGTGTCCAAAGCATCCGAAACAAGAAGCTTACCAGCACCAACGTTCAACGTGACACAACTCATTCAAAGTTTTGCACAAAGAGGCTTAGGAGTTCAAGATTTGGTTGCTTTATCAGGTGGCCACACTCTAGGGTTTTCACACTGCTCATCATTTGAAGCCAGGCTACGTAACTTCAGTTCACTGCATGAAATTGACCCATCTATGGATCTTGACTTCGCCCAAAAGCTTAGAAGCAAATGCCCAAAACCAAACAAAGATCGCAATGCTGGACAGTTCTTGGACTCTACATCGGCCGCTTTTGATAACAACTATTACAAACAACTTACGGTAGGTAAGGGCGTGTTTGGATCAGATCAATCTCTGTTTGGCGATTTCAGGACCAAGTGGATTGTTGAATCGTTTGCCATAGACCAGGGTTTGTTCTTCAAAGAGTTCGTGAATTCTATGGTGAAGCTTGGAAATGTGGGTGTTATTGAAAATGGAGAAGTGAGACTCAAATGCGGAGTGGTTAATTAATTATAATTAAGCCTGAGAGAGAGATGAGACAGCGGTAATAAGACTTTTTTTTTTCCTCCCCTTATTTTTTTATTGAGTATTGCTGAATTGCTGTAATGTAAAATCGATGTCGATCATGTAATTGATTATTATCCAGAATTGAGCAATATAAAGTACTATAAACTGACAGATTGTAAAATAATTTGCGCGAATTTGTGTCACATGCCAACATGGTAGCACCAGTGTTTTTTTAAGTGCGGGGTAATACAGAGTCCATACATAAAGTCACTACTGTTGGGCAAGGCAGCGGCACACAGCATCTGCACGAAACATAAACTGCAGAAACTTTCTTCAAAGACTATCATTTAAAGAGGGAAATTCGAGGTTGTTCTACTTGTTTCGCTGTTGACTGTTAAGTTGCAAAATTCAACTCCACCCCACTGCAACTTGTCAGAGGTTATGTTATCAGTCACTCAAAAACTCAGATTCGCATTCACACCGCCAAAATAAAGTTCTAGCAAGCCGAGTTATGGATGGTAGTTAACAAGCCGAGCCTGCTTGACTTGAATAACGACTTGTCCTCAAGCAAAAACTACATCTGAACGGAAGATGTATTTGACACCCTTTATAACATTCCGGGCTTCATGCAACATACACTTGTCACCATGAATGTGTATGAGAGCCATTCCTTCAATAGGAGCTACCTACAGTTTTTAAATAGCACAAATAGGCAAAATTGAAAATGCAACTTTATTACATAAGGCTAATGCAAATGCGAAAGACAAGATTAAATGGCTGTGCTTGTATGAAAAATAAATGATGAGGAGCAGGGGAAAAGGGAAACACATTCACCTCGGCCACAAGTTTATTCCTTGAACCATAGAAGACGGTCTCTCCTCCAACAAGAGGCTCCGGGGACGAATCATTATGGATATTCAAATCATTTTTCGCCTTGGCTTTTAAACCACCACTCAAATATATTAACAAAGTATAATGGGTGCGCTTCCCATCCCCAAGGTTAACACTTTCATCAATATGTTGTCCAAATCGTTGACCTACCTTGTACCTGGAATATAGAAAAAACAACATATACTGATGAATATTAAAAGAAATCAAGGTTGGTGACTTCATGGGTTACATGGGCAGCTTATAATGGAGAATTCTCTTTGACAAAGGGGTCTCTTAGTATAAAGTCTAAAACATTCCTTTCTAGGCCAATCAAGATTACCCCTAACTCTAAGATTACAAACATGATCTGCACCGTTTGGAGGTATGGAAATGATTAGCACACTAGCTAAGCAAGTTCCTTATACTAGGGATCCATATGAAAATTTGAGATCGAATTACAAGGAAGAAATTCAATGAACCTGTAGAATCTGATATTTGGATTCAAGCCAACAGCAACCTTCCCCCGAATTTTAGTATCGGAAAATAATTTGCTAAGTCCAGACTCCCATACCGTCTCGGCAAGAACAGGATCATTCACAGAAATTCGATCATTATCTCTATAAGCTTCGCCTTTTAATGGGCCAAGGCTCCCTTGGTGAACAAAACCCATTGCTTCAGCAGCTTTAACAAATCCCTTTGATTCAGCAGATGTAAAGAAATTTTGCACCTTAATAACATAAACAAAGAACTATGAGAACAGGAAAATTCAAAAGAAGACATTCTCAATGTAATATAAATTAGCCATATATCCAGGAAAACCTTTCGTGCCTACATAAAGATCTTAATCTAAAGAGCAGATTCCACATCATTCACCATTCAACAAGTCAATTTCCTTGCCGTTCACTTCTCCAAGGACCATTTTTAACTTTGATCCTCCGAATTAATGCTTGAAATCCATACTAAAAATTCTTTCCGCTATCTCAATCTCCATATAATTTGTTTTCTCCACACGTTCCCTGCTTCTTGTTAGTAAACTCGACCGAATTCCCTATCTCATCCCTGATTGATCACCTATGTTTTCACAATTCATTAACTGATTTTCTACCCTTTCTTTCCCCACCACCAACCATCTCCATATTGCAACTGAAATCCCTCTGTTATTTTTCCAGGTCAATCAATATCCTATCGCAAAGGACCAGAGCATGCATGTCCACCCCACTCGTCCGCAAAATGAAGCAAAAGGACCAAGCTCCACATTATATTGAAGCTTGGGCTCCAGCTCAAAGCTAACTCTATGGATTAAAAAATTACAGGCCTCATTTCATATTACATCTTAATTACTAAGTGGCCAATAATATAAAATTTTGACCTCCCCACATTCTCACGCCTACACACACAGCAAAGTTAAGAACTCACCATATAAAGACTAGATTTCTTAATCAAAGAGTAACGTCACTGGTACAAAATGAAAATTCATTAACAAGGTTCTAAGAAAACTATCCCTGCTACAGAATAACGCGAACCCAAATGGACATTTGCCTCAGAAATTAAACTTTTCAACAGAGGATTCACCGCAGCACGTAGAATTTGAAAAATGGAATCGGAATCTTACAGTGAAGAGATCTGTGTCTTTGAGGCGAGAAACCCGAAGGTCTTGTTTGGGTTTAATAATTGGCCACTTTGATGTTGTTGTTGTCGACTTCTTGGCGTCAGCTTCTCTTCTTCTTTCGCCCATTTTTCTCTTCCTTGTTCCTCTTCCTGCCTCTGCCATACAACACCACTTTCGATTTTCTGTCTAATTCCGATTCCCCTAAATATAGAATTGCCCAGCCCAAGCCCCAAGCCCAAGCCCATTTTTAATCATTTCAATAGAAATCACTCAATGGAAAATTATAACCAAGCGCCCCCAAACAGTCAATCTACTGTTTGTTCTAACCACTGTAAGGGCATCCTTGTCTTTGCGTGTATATTTTTTATTAGAGTTATTACCGTTTTACCACATAATATTTTCTCCCATAACATTTTATTATTAAAACTTTCTGACAGTTACTTTTTCCTATTTAATATTCAGTTTTTATCATTCTACCAATAAATTGTTAAAGTTAATATAACTTTTAACAAAAATTATAGTGAAAATCTATTTTGCTTGTAAACTATTGTAGTGTAATTTAACTCTCTAAATTCAAACAATACAAAATTAATTATATAAAAATAAATAAATATTGTTATTAATTATTTATTTTTATATATTTTAAATAATCAATTGATATAGTTACAAATATTATACATTGTGAAATGCCTAAAATACTATATATGTTGAAATTTTTGAACAATCCCTGTAATAGTAGTAATTTATTAATGAAGTTAACGGTTTGGTAGTAAAATAATAAAAATTAAAACTTTAAGTGAGAAAAAATAAATTATCAAATTTTTTTTACAAAAGATAATAACTCAAAACATTAGGTGATAAAATTATAACATCTTTTTAGTATAAAATTTTTTCTCTTTAATTTTTTTTAGGTGTACGGATATTCCCACCTTACTATTTTTTTGTAAATCCACTCCACTTCTAAAAAATAATTCTAATAAATTCATATTATTTTAAAATATACAAGTTAGCAAAAATATTTTAACAATTAATCAAACAAGTCCTTCAAATAATATTTTGACTTAAGTATCTTTGACCACTAAGGTTACTTTAAGATAAATTTTAGAGCGATTATCACTTTCTCCCCTACAGTAATCAACATATACGATTTATCCCTATATTTTTTTTATAATGGCCGAAATCCCTACTGACAATATAAGTTTATAATACTACCTTTATTTTCAACTATTCTTTTATTTACATTTATTATAAATTAAATAAATAGAAACTAAAAAAATTTAAGTATTAAAACAAGAAATATATGTTTTGATGTGAGCAAAAAAATTAATAATAAATTTTTTTATAATTATTTATTTTGTGAATATTTTCTTATAATAAACATAGTAATATTTTAAAATTAAATGTAAAAAGTATCGGTAAAATATTTTATTATTTATCTTATAATAAATTTTTATTTGTCGTTCAAGTTTTCTTATAATAATTCTTTATCATTTTGTAATAATTTTTTTATATATTTATTATAAGAAAATTTTCACAAAATAAATAAGTGCAAGAAAATTTTCATTATTAGTTTTTTTCTCATATCAAAACATATATTTCTTATTTTTAATACTTAATTTTTTATTTAATTTCTGTTCATGTGATTTATTTAATTTATAATAAATATAAATATAATAGTAGTTGAAAATTAGGGGTGGCTACCAACCAGCCCAACCCGTGACCCTATCCAACCCGTATGAATTTTCGCGGGTTGGGTTGGGTTGATAAAATTTACGGGTCGAATTGGGTTGTTAAATTTTCAACTCGCACTATTTGTGGGTTGGGTCGGGTTGTAAATTTTTAACCCAACCCAACCCGTCAACTCGTACATATAAAAATATATTTAGCAACTTTCTCAGAATCTTAAAATCAAATTCTCTTGTTTAAAGAATAGCCGCTTATCTCCTCACGCATAGAACACAACAACATCACAACTCACAACATTTCTTGAAAGACTGCCCAAACCACACATCGTCACATGCTTAGGTTCTTTCTTCTTTCTATTTTACTAATTTATTATTGTTTTGAAACAAGTTGATCAATTTGTTATTATTAAGATGTCGAGCCCATTTGATTTCATGATTTGGTGCTTTATAATATTTTTTATTGATAAAAGTTGGTCACTTTTTGGTTGTTATAATGTGTCAAGCTTAATCAACAATCGGATTAACATAAATAAAATTATTATTATTATTATTACAATCTTTGGGAAAAGATTTTTCCACAAACATCTGCTGGGCATTGTTTTCCAGAAATTGGCTTTATTCTTCTTGTATTGTTGTGGAAGAGGATACATTTTCAGTTGAAGATATGACATTTTATGAATCAATTACATCAAGTAAATATTTACTTTAAGATTTTTATTTTTATTCTAGTTATATTTTCCTTGTATTTATTTGTTGTAACATATATGCCTAATATTTTTATTTTTATTGTTATATAGATTCAAGATTGGCATCAGCTTTTGATGTCATTAATTTGGATTGATATGGATTTCGATGTCACTGGACTGATCTTCATTACACTCTTGTTGGTTGGTGTTGAGCAATGGTTTCGGGAAACTCTCTTCCTATGTATGGAAGACTTATAGAATTTTTCACTCTTTAGACTTTAATGTTTTGTATTAAACAAGATTTTAAATTTATGGACTTTTTTTCATTAGTTATTTACTAATAATTTGATTGTTAAATTTTGAAATATTGGATTTGTTGTAAGGATTTTAGTATTTGTGTTTTTTTTTAATTTTTTAAATTAATTTATTTATTTTTGCTTAGACCATAAAAATAGGTTTTTTCAAAAGCTCAACCCAATCAACCCAACCCGACCCAACCCGTAACTCTGCGTGCTGGGTCGGGTTGAGTTGAAAAATGTAATGGGTTGGGTTGAGTTAAATTTTTTCAACCTGTTCTATACGCGGGTTGGGCTGGGTTAATTGTTAACCCAACTCAATCCGACCCGTGCTCACCCTATTGAAAATAAGGGTAATATTGTAACCTTATGCTATTGGGGGATTTTTGGTCATTAAAAAAACAGAGGAGAAAATGGTATATATTAATTACTATAAGGGAGAAATTGACAATCTCCCTAAATTTTATTTGACTATCTTATCTTAATAATATAAAATATCAATTGCCGTAAGAAACAGGTGCTCTTATGACTAATACTTTAGGCGGTAAATCTTTCTTCCTTATTTGCATTTTTTAAAAATAATGTAAGAAACATGTGGTCTTTGCTTCCATTTTTTGTAACTGTTATATTATTGTCATGTATAAGAATTTTCTACATGCAACATTAATATTTTTAATATTATAGAGAATGTAAAAGAATAAAGAAATTGTTCACGTTGACGTTACCAGTCAAATTATTATAAAACTAAAAAATAGAACCGCACTTCACGCAGCTTTGAAAAAAATTAGTATTATCCTTTTTCCTTACTTTACACTTTATAAAACTAATAAAAAATATGAATTTTTTTTTTAAAATGAGACAACATTATAAAAAACAAAAAAAATATTAGTCCGCAATACAAATACAGAAGCAATGCAAGATAAAGAATAAAATAAGATAATATATTATAGAGTGATTTTGTTCATTCTAATTAGGGGTGGGCATAAACCCACAACCCATGGGTTTACCCAAACTCAAACCAAATTAAATGGTTTGGGTTGGGTAAATTATGAAAATGGTTTGGATGTGGGTTTTATATAGAAAACCATTTCATTATGGGTTGGGTATGGTTTACCCATGGGTTATTGACAAAACCTCAACACTCAAACTTTTCAAATAAAATAAATGAAAACAAAATAAATGAACATAAATAAGTGAAAGGCCACTGTTAAATTTGGGTTGTCCAAAAATTAAACACAAATGGTTTGGTTTAGGTTGGGTTAAAAATATTTGGGTTGGTTTGAGTTGGATCCAAATTTTTATGGTTTGGTTTGGATTGACTTAAAATCCAACCCAAACCAACCCATGCCCACCCCTAATTTTAATTGTCTGTGTACAAAACAAAAAGATGAGCTCTCATTTTATAGTTACATATTCACTCCATGAAATTAATGAAAAATTATGGATCATAATTTCTTGTGAGATAGTGAGAGTTATAGGGAAACTAAAAATTGCTAATGGGAGATAGTGGGAAGACTAAGAGATATATGTTATGAACATTTATATTTATTTTAATAAATTCATAACACTCTCCCTTGGATGTTCATTATAAAGAATATGCCTCATTAAAATCTTTACATAATTATTATTGTGTAATAACAATCAAATTAATTATGAAAATATGAAAAGTCAAATCTAAATTTTTTTTATCTATTTATTAGATAATAGAGAATATACAAAGATAAAAAATGGTGATGCCACATCACCTCCTTAAGTCCTAACTTTATATATATATTAGAAAATAGAACAGCGTTTTACACGGCTTTGAAAAAAGAATTTAGTATTTTTTTACTTTACACTTGATGAAACTAATAAAAAATATGAATTATTTTTTTTAAAGATGAGAAAGCCTTATAAAAAATAAAAAAAAATTATTAGCCAGTAATACAAATAAAAAAGCAGCGCAAAATAAAGAATAAAATGAGTGAATATATAATAGAGTGATTTTATTCATTACAATTGTGTGTGTACAAAACAAAAAGATAAGCTCTCCTTTTATAGTTATATAATCACTCTATGAAATTAATGAAAAATTATGAATCGTATTTCCTTGTGAGATAGTGGGAGTTATAAGGAAGCTAAAAGATTTCTAATGGGAGATAGCGGGGAGAATAAGAGATATGTGTTATGAATATCTACATTTATTTTCATAAATTCATAACACTCCCCCTTGGATGTTTATTACAAAGAATATACCTTATTAAAATATTTACAAATATACCTCATTAAAATCTTTACATAATTGTTATAGTTTAATAACAATTAAATTAATTATGAGAAGATGAAAAGTAAAATCTAAAAAAATTCTTTATTTATTAGATAATAGAGAATATACAAATATGAGAAATGGTAATAGATAGATAGATAGATAGATTCTATTATCGTTTTAAGTGTTTTTTTTAAGTTGTCAACACTATTATCTATTAAAGCTTTTTCTTAATTTCGACCTACTTGTGATGTGATTGAAGATAATGACATATTACTTAAAATAAACAGCAAAATCTAGTAATTTTTTTTCAGATAGTTTTAATTATGTGATTACTACTAGTTTATTGGACTTAGCTATCTTGCAACAATTACAAGGTATCACTATATTTTATCTTTTCTTGATCTCAGTCCTCAATCTTTGGATTTAGTGAAAATGTAATTTTAAAGGTGGAGATTTGTCCATTTGAATATTAACATTGCACTTTTTGGTGTTTATTAAAACTATAAACAAGTTAAAGAGTTGAAATTTTTAGCACATAAGTCCAAATTGTTTCCAATTTATATTGTTTAATTAGTAGTGAGTATTAAAAATAAATTTTATTTTTAATATTGTATATTTTATTTAAAAGAATATATTTTTAATATTATTAATTTCATTAAAAATAAATATTATATATTCCATTTTATTTAATATTATTTAGTCATATGCTTATTATTATATTTATTCTTTCAAAAAATTAAATAACATAAAATAATATAAAATAATCAGTAGAGAGCCTTAAAAATATATATTATTATAATATTTTTACTTTTCTTTTATTTAATCATAGGCTTATAATTATATTTATTCTTTAAAAAACTAAATAATATTAAAAAATAATAGTGTCTTAAAAATAATATCATTTTTAATATTATTTATTTTATTTAAAATAAAATTTATTTAAGTTAATATTATTTAGTCATAAGCTTATTATTATATTTATTCTTTTTAAAAAGATAAATAATTTTAAATACAATAAAATTATCTTTTAGAAAGTCACCAAGCAAAGCACATAAACTTATAAATAAATATAAAAAATTAAATAAAAATAAAATTACATTTCAAAAGATTACTGGTTAAAGTACATAAAATTATAAATAAAATATAAATAAAAAAGAAAATAAGAAGTTAAGTGAAATTTAAAAACACATAAAATAAAAATTAATGTCATTTGCAACTGTTGCATGATAGCTGAACCCTAATTTTATTGGAGAGGGGGTTTTTGAAGGTTTCAAAAATTAGTTGAGTTTGTCGTATTATTGCTGTTGGTGGCTTGGTGCATTGGCTGAAATCTGAATGCTAGATATTGCGTCGTTTCATTTGCCATCTAAATGGCCCCCACTACTTTCTTCGACACGTGTTTGGCACGTGATAACATGATCCCCTGGTCCGGTCCAAGTCCTATACGACGTGCTCTTTTGGTCATAGCTGAAAATCACTGACTCGACGATAAATAGCTTCGAGGATTAATAAATAAAATAATAATCACATTGTAAATAGTAAAAATATTGTCACGTGATTTTGTAGTAATGCACTGTAAAATCCTTTTCTTTTCTTTTCTTTTTTTTTCCATTTTTTGTCCTTTAATTTAAGAAATGTTTTAATTACCAATAACTCTTTGATTGGATTAGTAAGTTATATTAGACTTTGAGACGTTAGATTAAAATTATATTAATGATAAATTGGTGGAAAATAATCACAAATATCTATAATTTTATCTTTCATACAAATATCATTAATTTTTAAAATGTAAAATGAATGAAAGAAAATGTTAAAAATATTTTTAAATGATTTTTTATTCATGATCTTCTCTCTCTCTCTTCATTTTGATGCTTAATTTTTATATTCTTTTAAAAGTTATATACAAGTTATAATGAATTTTCAAATGATGGAGGAAATTGAATACGAGGATAACAATTTAGTGGGAAAACATCATTAGCATCTCTAGGCATGAGAGCTCTTACCAAGTTTTGAAAACTCTCTAAACTTAAAATTCTCTAGAATGATAAACTATCATTTGACAGAACAAAAATTAATGTCATAAAAGAAAATTGGGGTAGTCAAAATATGTGACTACCAAATTATTTAGCAGTTAATAACTATTTTAAACAATATATACATTATTAAAATTATTTGGTCGGTATGTTAATGATAAGTGTTGTTTATTCATTCTCATTGTGGTGTTATCTATTCAATTCTCATATATCAGACTTCTATTACCCATCCCTCTTATTTTTTATGTCTATTACGATGAATCTTCCAAACTATTTTATGTTTTTGATGAAAATTTATTTTTCTTTTGTGTTGAAAATTTTCATATTTGGTATTAAATAGATATCCATAGGGATGACAATGAGTACCACCTATTGTGGTGTCATTATCAAACCCAAACTTACACAAAAGTTAAATTACCAAACTCACCTTCAAATTGCTGTGTGTTTTAATTTTTTTAAGAAAAGTGGCAAACTGCAGGTTTTGAAAATTACTAAACTTGAAATGATACCCAACATATTTTTTCTGGGTTCCACATTTTAAATTATAAATGTTAAAAGATACTTTTAATGAAATCTAAAATTTTAAATCATGTAACTCAGCATGTAAATTTATAGTAATAATCTAAAATTTCACATGAAATACTTAATTCTAAAATTAATAAATGTAAATAAAAATTAAAATTTTAACACCAATCCCAAAAAAAAAAAGTCCAACACTAATTCTCAAAGTTAAGTATGAAATTCACAAGTCCAACAATTCGCAAAAGTGCTTTCAATTAAAAAAATAAAGAATAAAAACTAGTATCCAAACGTAATAACAAAATTTTACAAAAGTATCACACTATACCAAAACAATTATCATCTTATATTCACATTCAATACATGCCTCACAAGTTAAAGATCTTCAATTCATTCACCACCATTAACACCCATCCAACATTACTCCTACAATAATGATTTAAGATTAATATTTTCTAACACTAATTGAAATAACATTATAATAATATATAATAATCCTTAATTATATAATAGTTATAAGAAGTATACAATAATCCATAATTATATAATGAAATTAATTTGAATATAATGATTATAACAAGTATCAAAATTATTAAACTTTAAAAAATAATTAAAAAAAAATGTATGAACGTCCGCCGAATATTAGGCATCTACCAAACTGCCCGCAATCCAGTGGAAGTTCTAATTTATAATATTAAATCTACTTGTAACTCATAAAATTACTCACAACCAACAAATTTTGACAAACAAATTTAAATAGATTAATGTGTACCATTGCCATCCCAAGATATTGGTACTCTTAATTTATCTTTCCTCTATGAAGTAAGTTTAAAAGGAAAAAAAGGTGAAAAATGGCGATCTACATCCAATAACTGGATCCCAAAAGATAAAAGACTTTGAAAAAGAAAAAAAAACATGGACATCAAATGCCAAGCAGAGTGGTCCCCGTAACCACCTAATAGAAATACTCAGTTACAATTAATAATTGTTATTTTTTTGGCCAATCAATTACCCTTCTTCATCTACCACACACACGTCGGCTACCAAACTTCTAAATTCTAATCTTATGATATTGTTTTTTAATTCTATCTTCAATTAATCACAATATTATTTCCTTTCACGCACACTATAAGAATTTCAATTTCCCAATTATTTTAAGGTAGATTCAGTATAATCATATATTTTGGACTAAAACATAAAACATCCAAATGATAAAGATCATCATTCTTGATCCACGCATCTTAGTTGTAAATATTAGTAATATTTAAGTTTGATGCGAACAGAATTTTAATTATAAAATTATAATATAATGTTAAAAAAAAGCAACTACAAAATTAATAGAGAGAAAAACAAAGAAACGGCAATCTCTCTCCCGAAGAAAGAAGGGTGGGGCACGTGACAGATTCATAATCACATCCCAATCGTCGAGGTGACTGTTCTCTCTCTTCATTTTGATGCTTAATTTTTATATTCTTTTAAAAGTTATATACAAGTTATAATGAATTTTCAAATGATGGAGGAAATTGAATACGAGGATAACAATTTAGTGGGAAAACATCATTAGCATCTCTAGGCATGAGAGCTCTTACCAAGTTTTGAAAACTCTCTAAACTTAAAATTCTCTAGAATGATAAACTATCATTTGACAGAACAAAAATTAATGTCATAAAAGAAAATTGGGGTAGTCAAAATATGTGACTACCAAATTATTTAGCAGTTAATAACTATTTTAAACAATATATACATTATTAAAATTATTTGGTCGGTATGTTAATGATAAGTGTTGTTTATTCATTCTCATTGTGGTGTTATCTATTCAATTCTCATATATCAGACTTCTATTACCCATCCCTCTTATTTTTTATGTCTATTACGATGAATCTTCCAAACTATTTTATGTTTTTGATGAAAATTTATTTTTCTTTTGTGTTGAAAATTTTCATATTTGGTATTAAATAGATATCCATAGGGATGACAATGAGTACCACCTATTGTGGTGTCATTATCAAACCCAAACTTACACAAAAGTTAAATTACCAAACTCACCTTCAAATTGCTGTGTGTTTTAATTTTTTTAAGAAAAGTGGCAAACTGCAGGTTTTGAAAATTACTAAACTTGAAATGATACCCAACATATTTTTTCTGGGTTCCACATTTTAAATTATAAATGTTAAAAGATACTTTTAATGAAATCTAAAATTTTAAATCATGTAACTCAGCATGTAAATTTATAGTAATAATCTAAAATTTCACATGAAATACTTAATTCTAAAATTAATAAATGTAAATAAAAATTAAAATTTTAACACCAATCCCAAAAAAAAAAAGTCCAACACTAATTCTCAAAGTTAAGTATGAAATTCACAAGTCCAACAATTCGCAAAAGTGCTTTCAATTAAAAAAATAAAGAATAAAAACTAGTATCCAAACGTAATAACAAAATTTTACAAAAGTATCACACTATACCAAAACAATTATCATCTTATATTCACATTCAATACATGCCTCACAAGTTAAAGATCTTCAATTCATTCACCACCATTAACACCCATCCAACATTACTCCTACAATAATGATTTAAGATTAATATTTTCTAACACTAATTGAAATAACATTATAATAATATATAATAATCCTTAATTATATAATAGTTATAAGAAGTATACAATAATCCATAATTATATAATGAAATTAATTTGAATATAATGATTATAACAAGTATCAAAATTATTAAACTTTAAAAAATAATTAAAAAAAAATGTATGAACGTCCGCCGAATATTAGGCATCTACCAAACTGCCCGCAATCCAGTGGAAGTTCTAATTTATAATATTAAATCTACTTGTAACTCATAAAATTACTCACAACCAACAAATTTTGACAAACAAATTTAAATAGATTAATGTGTACCATTGCCATCCCAAGATATTGGTACTCTTAATTTATCTTTCCTCTATGAAGTAAGTTTAAAAGGAAAAAAAGGTGAAAAATGGCGATCTACATCCAATAACTGGATCCCAAAAGATAAAAGACTTTGAAAAAGAAAAAAAAACATGGACATCAAATGCCAAGCAGAGTGGTCCCCGTAACCACCTAATAGAAATACTCAGTTACAATTAATAATTGTTATTTTTTTGGCCAATCAATTACCCTTCTTCATCTACCACACACACGTCGGCTACCAAACTTCTAAATTCTAATCTTATGATATTGTTTTTTAATTCTATCTTCAATTAATCACAATATTATTTCCTTTCACGCACACTATAAGAATTTCAATTTCCCAATTATTTTAAGGTAGATTCAGTATAATCATATATTTTGGACTAAAACATAAAACATCCAAATGATAAAGATCATCATTCTTGATCCACGCATCTTAGTTGTAAATATTAGTAATATTTAAGTTTGATGCGAACAGAATTTTAATTATAAAATTATAATATAATGTTAAAAAAAAGCAACTACAAAATTAATAGAGAGAAAAACAAAGAAACGGCAATCTCTCTCCCGAAGAAAGAAGGGTGGGGCACGTGACAGATTCATAATCACATCCCAATCGTCGAGGTGACTGTCGCGCATATGTTACGTTGGCATCCATCTATTGGTTGATCACGCACATCATCGTACGATGAAGCTGACGAAAATGCATAAATTTATTACCATTTTGACTAATATTTTAATGCGTCTTTTTGCACTTACGTGGCACATTTCGGAGACTTAGAAAAGCATCAGGTGGTCATTTGTTTTTACCTTCTCTCTCTTCTTTAACCTTTTCTTAGTTTTACCAAAACAAGCTATGCAAACGACTTATGAATCTATCTCTTTCTTTCTTTCAATTTGAATATTTATTTTTTTTTTGGGTTTTTTTTTTTGATTCATTATGCTTTTCGTTTCTTTTCTGTGGGGCAATACCTTGAAAGGGAAAGACAATAAAGATGTCGTTGAGCACAGAATGATCAATAATGCCCCAAACAAAATATCATGGCTGTGGTCTGTGTGTAAAGAAAGTGATACATCAACAAGAGATCCTCAGCGTCTCATTTCCTAGGGTTTCTTTCTTTTTGCCTCTCCATTTTTGTAGAATTTTCTGTTTGGTTTCTGGGTTGAAATTTTTTTATCTAGAAAAATTTCTGCACGAAAATCTTTTTTCCGGGTACTTCCCAAATACTGGTGAGATATTTTACTTTTATTTTTTATTTTTTATTTTTTGGGTTTAGGGTTTCGTTGTAACTTATAAATCAGTTGAAAAAATTGATGAGGAAACATTATGTTATAGGCCATGGTGAGGGGAAAAATTCAGATGAAGAAAATAGAGAATGCTACAAGCCGGCAAGTGACATTTTCAAAGCGTCGAAGTGGGATGTTGAAGAAGGCTTACGAGCTTTCGGTTCTTTGCGATGCTGAAGTTGCCGTTATTATCTTCTCACAGAAAGGAAGGCTCTATGAGTTTTCAAGTTCTGAGTATGTTTTTTTTTCCTCCATAATTTTTTTACTAATGAATTTTTTAAAATAATTGTTTTTAAAAATAGTTTTGTTGCATCGTAATGTGCATCAAACGATTATTATGTTGGTATGTATATGTGTATATATTGGTTCTGGTATGTACATGAAAGCGTGTTTTCGCAACCAAGTATGGGTACTTGAACTCGCACTTGTACTTTATTCTTAATTGCTTTTGCTTATCTCGTTTCGTGTAGCTTTTGGTATGAATTGCATCTAATTGACTGATTTAGTGTTATTTCATTTGTACTATGAAGATTCTGTGAAAAAATCTTTGAAGATTCTTTTTGTACATCTCTCATGGATTTTGCTCTTCCCATTCCACTCTCTTTATTCATTATTGTTGGTTCATTGAATGAATCACGATCAAAGTATTTAGTTTTGGTTCATTATTACGTTCTGCAGACCAAATTTACGGCTCCAATGCTCTTCAAGTACTTGTTGTTTCTTAGGCCAAGTCATCTAGGGTTTGCAAAAGCTTCCTGAAAAATGGATGTGACCACAATTTGTACTAATGGTTTTAGCACCTTGATTTCCAACAAAAAAGTTTAAATTACATGTCACATATAAATTGCAGAAATATTCTTTTAGCATTCAATATATACGAGTTGGAATTTCACACTAAGCTTTCTTTTCTCATTTGCTCCTATAGTTATATTTTGGCAAGCCAGTTTTGCAACTGGTATCTTTAACAAGTTAAAAGTTCTTATTGCATTATTGAGTCGTATTAAATGCATTCATGACTAAACACCACATGCTGTTTTCTGTGACGTCTGTGCATGGTGTATTTTGCATGTGGTTAATGAGATCATTTGTGTTGCATATCGCTATCAAAACATTAGTAAATAATTGTATTTGAGAGTAGATCTCACCTTTATTAATGCAAATATTTGGTTGACCTGTAGGCTTAATGATCATAATCATAGTGTAGTGTATTGGAGGATATACCCTTGTTGCTTGTATGAACCTTCAAGTTAAATCCTAGAATATGAATTGAATTTTATAATAGCTTCTTGCATGGAACTTTATATATTTGATTGTAACATTTTCTAATGGTTGCTTAATTTTCTCCTCACCAATTGACACCTGCATTTTATGTATTATAATCACTCCCATGGCATAAATAATTCAAAATCTCATTAGTTCCGTAGAATCATAGTTGTGTCTAAATAATGAATCTAAAACTTGGCAAATTATGATTTGAAATAGGAACTATTGTACTGCTTTGGCAAGATATCCAATTCAAGGTCTTAAAATGTTTTAGGAATAACTATAGCTGATTCTAGCCTAAAATTGGTTTGCAAACCACTTAGTGGCCCTGTGAACAGTGTCCCTCACCTTTAACAATAAGGGTGAGAGTTTTAGTACTTGTACGGGCTTAACATCTTGCTTTGTAAAAATGAGGCAGATCTCATTGTTTTTGACATACAATTTCCATCTATGCTTGCATGGACTTAAAATACCAATACCTCAATAATTATAATATCAGTAGATATAATATGTACTACCTGAATCAAAAAAAGAAAAAAGTCTATATTGGTTTTAAGTTTGGTAGGTGGATTGTAAAGGTTCTTTACGATCAGCTTAGTTTATTTATGATTAGTAAGAACTTAAGTGAGTTAGAATTTATAGAAAATTGGTAATAACTTGATTGTACGGATATTCTGCGTAACAGTAGGCATATAGATAGATAGTGTTCCAAGAAGTTGATGGCTGGTTTTTGGTGAAATAGAAATTTGTATTAGAGATTTTCTTTTCTTCTTACTCTATTTTCTTTTCTTCAATCTGTTAATGGTTTGAAACCTAGGTCTAGTAGCCATAAATTTTAAGCTTTATTGCAAGAATTTGCAGTATATTAATATCTAATTGTCACAATTTAAGTCTTAATCCAAGTTTTGGTGGATCCAATCTTTTTCTACTCTTCAACTTTCTAAGCCTTTGCTTTCATCACATATTGAACACACTATGTAACTTATTACTTTGTACCATAAAGCATTCTTATTAATTATATTTGATATTTTAAAGCGTCTAAGCCCTGTATGAGATAGAGGTTGGACAATTTCAAAGCTATAGCAGTAAACTATTTGGTAAACTTACTGTAATTTAGAAGATAAGTTGATTTAATTTTATATTTATCTGATGAAAAATCTATTATATCTTTACTAATTTTGTCAAAATTATTATTTAAAAATTATATTTATTACATATTATTAACTTTTACTTAATAATTACAACTTTTTTCTACAACAGTTGTAAATTAAAGGATACAATACCTCAATACGAAACAAGCATCTAGTCTCCTTAAATAGCACAAATTTTGTTTATTTAAGGATATGTCTCTTGAATGTTAAAAACATTAATCATTTCTAAGCTGGCAAAAGATTGAAATAAAGTTTTAACTCTAGTTGAGTAAGATATGTGTAAGATATGCAAACCGGAAAATTTATTATCAAGGCAACAATAAGCTAGCTCATTTTTTTTTTAACATTTTAGATAAAATCATTTGTTTGTTTTGCTTAAGCTCAATACAGTTGCCGATAATGCCTTTTAGGGAGCTCAATAGCAAGTATAGAATGATTAGATATTAGAGGTGTAGAGACTGTCGTATCCTTATCCTTTGCTAAATGCTCTTGTAGCCTTCACTAGACTTGATGTTTTACTGGACTGAGGTTATTATTTTCTGTTACAATCATTGAAGGGCAAAATTTAAAATCAATTGTTAATATTATCTTTGACCAAAATCTAAAATGAGTCCAGTAAATTTCTATGTAAAAATTAAAGTAATGATTGTATTTCAGCATGAGACTTCTGCATAACAACAGCCAGCTCTACATCACTGGAAAAGCAGACAATGTTATAGTGATTACGAAGGAAATTTATTATCATTTAGCTCTTATCAAAACCAAGAAGCATATGAAGTATGTTTTATTTTACTAACATATAATCAAAGAACAATTGAGTTTGCATTGTTTTAATTTCCATGTTTTAATTATTAAAAATGGTGAGACGTATTGATCCATCCTTTGTTTTGGATGCTTCAGAATGCAAAAGACGTTAGAACGATACTATAGATACACAGAAGAAAGGAAAATTGACAGGAATGGAATGGAGCAATACATGCAGGTTAGACCTCTATATTTGAATTTAATTACTTTTGAAATCCCCTTAGGCAAAAGGCAGTATTTAAAGACTTGAAGAACACTCAAAATGTTGTGGACATCATTGTGAGTTATCCTATGTGTTGGCACACTGAAAATGCTCGCTTGTTGGTCAAAATTGTGTGAAAATATATACACGCACACATAGGCACTTGGTGCATGTTCGGAATTGTGCTGAGTTCTCAAATAATCATTTATTTGGTAATGTATTCTTATTTTGTTTAATACCTATTTCAATGATTGCTTGTCTATTGGGTCTAAAAGAACTAGTTAAATCAAATTATATTTGATAAAAATAATTTAACAACTCAAACAATTATATGAGTAAATACTCGTATAATTGATTATTTGGAAATTCATCACAAAATCTAAACATGCACTTGGGTGATGTATGATAGGTGGTGAGGAGAAACGAGAGAAAAGTAATTCAAATTCTTTTCCTTTCCTGTGTAACTCTAATTACATTAAAATTAAAAATTGGATTCTTTGTGAGGAATTCAAATTCTTCCCTAACGGAAACCAAATTTTCCAAATTTATTCCTTCTAATTTTTATTATTTTACTTAAAATTTCCAAAAAAAAATGGATTCCTAAGCCAATCAAGTCGCTCTTTTTGTGACATTGTAAGCACCAATAGATTTAAAGTTTGACGATCTACATAATGGAGCCATCATGGCTGTCGAAGAAGGAAGAAGCTCTCATTTTAGCCACACACAAGGGTGAAATTTTAAATGATTATCCAAAGTCAATATTAGTTATTTGTTGGAAATTTTAGGTTGACAATATAAATCGACAAATTTAGAACATGTTAAAGAGTCTTCATCTCAGTCATGCTCCAACAACCAGAGCTAACAACTTTTTCTAGTTTTCTGTTTTTTATTTTAGAACTTATTTAAAATATTTTGGGTTCTTTTTTTTGATATTTTAGATTATTCTATTATGAGTATGAAATAAATTAAATTTTTTATTTAATTATTAGCTACTAACAGATGAAAACTATATATACTAAATTTTTTTATGCACTTTTTAGTCTTTATTCATTAAAAATATTATTGTAATAGCTTTTTGAGGAAAGTGGATGAGTAGATAGACTTTCTTATAGTTCAGTGCAAAATATTAGAAAAAAAAAGAGTAAGTTTTAATACTCAAATAAATAATTGAAATTTTGTAGAAAATAGCTTGAAGGAAATTTGGTCCAATTAAAATATTTGTGATTTCTTTCCCCCTAAAAATTTGAACACAAATCAAATAATGAAATTGAATTCTATGCTTCTCTCCTTTCTCTCTCTCTCTCTTCTTCTTCTTTTGTTTGCTTTGTTTTCATTTCTTCAAACTAAACACCACTTTAGTGCTTTAACTTTTTTAAAATGCATTATTTCTTTTTTGTAATGTATTTAGTAGAAAGACAATTGCAAATGTATGTAGGAAAAGAAATTAATCCAAGTTCTTGAAACTACATACATTGAAGCTAACCTTTTAGTTGCGAAAGAAGTTAGCAGTTAATATATACACACACACTTTTCAAATAAATACTTTAAGAGAAACTGAAAAAAAGAAATATACTGATTTTTTCAGCAAAACAAATTAGAATTGGCTATATTTGTGATGTTAAAATGAAGATAATTAGTACCTCTGTACTAAGCCCATAATTAGGCCACAAAAGGTGCAGTACATATTATTATTTTGTTACCTTTAATTACAAAACTAATGCTCTGTTTGGTATTATGGTGTTGTGACATTAAATAGAGCCATACTTGTGAAATTAAAGTTCAAACTAGAAAATCAAAGCTCAATCTAGAAAATGAAAGTTGATAGGTGTTTGATAAATATCATTATGTGTCAAGTGATATGTTTTATATCAAGTAATATATTAATTGATACTTCTAATTTAGTATATGACATCATTGATGTATATGATCTATTTACAATATTTTTTAATTGTAATTTAATTTGAAAATGAAAAAGGCCACTATTATTAGTAAGGCCACTATTGTTATTAAGAACCGTACTTTAAGAAACAAAAAATGAAATATATAACTACATGAAATATTTACAAGGATTGGTAGGACTACAAATCCACAAAATAAGGATGAGAAGTCCCAATCTAAACAAAACACTTAAAAACTATAAAGATAAAAAAATATCCCAAAAACCAAAAACACTAGCTCACTAAGAATGCATCCCTCTTAAGATACAGAAGCTTTGCAATTAAGGAGAATAAAAAAGAAAGAGATGTCTTTGAATTCAGTAGTAATAGATGCCTAGAGGAAAGCCCATAACTTTACTTTGTCCCATAAGTGTGAAGGATCTTCCCCAACTTTATTATTAAAGATTCTTTGGTTTCTTTCATTCCACAACCTAAAAAATAAAAGATTAAATATATAACTAACAATGATATTATTAGTGTCCAAAAATCTATGAAGAAACCATACGATCAACTTGATGACTCTACTATAATTCATTGTCTAATAATGGTGAGTTATATGTCACAATTTTATCATTTGGTAGAGCATATTTTGATCTACCAAATGATAACCACTATTAGACGACGACAATAAAGTGTGGATGCAATTTTTGGATTGCACGTAACTCTTTCTTTGTCATGTTTGGTCGCTATTGATGGTGATTATGGCAATCATAGCTTTAATTTTTACTAATATTAATTCTTATTATTGTTTTGTTTAGTATTATAGTTTTTAAACAAATAATAAAACTTTCATGACATATTCGACAAATTTGAAATCTGAAAAAACTGGAATTAGTATAAATTCTAAATAGAGTTGAATATTTTAATATGAATGACATGTTTATTTTTTATCTGAATCTCTAAAATAAGTATAAATTTTTTTTTTCAACTTAAAATCTGAAAATCAGTACTTCTATATTTGGCCCTTATAAATTTTGAATGTTAAATAAATAGTAAATATATCAAAGAACACAAAAAACATAGTATTTTATTATAACATGAATCATTTTCAAGCTAATAAAACCCCTTAATATTCTAAACCAGAACATGTTAATCAATTTAATGGTGGTTCATGATGTTTTATATGAAAAATGCTCATAAAAATAGTGAAGATAAATAATAATATTTTGAAGAAAATAAAAAGATAGAAATAATAATAATCTACTACTATATTAACACAAGTAATAGAGATAAATGATATAGATAATTAATAAGTTTTATTTAAGTAAGAATGAAAGTAAATTAATAAGATAGGGATATTTTTAGAAAATATCTATTGATGATGTCATTCAGACTTATTAGATTAAGAAAAAAGTTCAAAAGATTAGCTTAATAATTTAGTGACAATTTTCTTAAAGTTGAAAAAATAAATAGACTTATTGAAATTCAATCATTAAGTTAAAAAAAAAAAAGAACGGCTCCTTAATAAGAGTAATAAAGGTATTTCATCAAATATATGCGGAGTAAAATTATCTTAGATTCCAAAGTAGAATCATTAACAAAGACTCTTAACAAATTTGATTGAAAGTACAACTACCAAACACCAATACGAAATGAAACCTAAGTCGCTTAATCAACACTGAATATTAACATGTAATTAAATTTGAAGTAAAATTAACTTAGATTCCAAGATAAAATTATAACCAAAAGATTTTACCAACTTTGCATTGAAATACAACTACCAAACACCAATACCCCAGTCACTTATCAATATTGCATATAATATGTGATTACGTTTTGAAGATTACAGCCACCCAGTAAAGTCTGTTTTCCAAATGCATATCAAAATGTGTTATGTGGTGATGATTACAGTAGCTGTATAATATGTTGGGAGTGGCACAAGGACATATGAAAAAAACTGTTATACTTTTGTTTAATTTTAAGAATACAACAAATAATGTGTCTGTTCATATTTACTTAGCAATTAATATTCGTACATTTGATAGCTAATGATTCTATTCCACAACATATGTATTAGAAGCCATGACCTCACAGTGCCAAATACTTCCAGATACTGGCATGGTTGCATGATGGTGGTAGTTTCGATGGTTTATTTATTCTTGATGATTATCAGACAAGGTTTTTAATATTTAGACACTTTCTATTTACATGCAGTCAGGCAAAAATGACTACTCTGCTCATTTGCATGTGCCTAAAATAAGATCCGAGAGAGAGAGAGAGAGAGAGAGAGAGAGAGAGAGGTTGACTTATGTTTAAATTAATTCGAAGATTCAAATAGATATAGAAAAGAACATTCTGGTAATATAGTTTTGCAAATCATGATTTAACATACTCCATTTTGTTAGACCGGAAAATACAAAAGTTTATTGGCTTGTGCTGTGCAAGAAAAGTGCAGAAACTTCTAATCTTATTTTTTCATTGTTTTGTGGCTTCAACATCGTGGAATAGGTTTTGCAAAGAAGCGAAAATGTTGTGGGTCATCCCTAGTTTCTATGATTGCCTTATGGAGAATTTCTTTGTTTTGATAAAGAAATAAAGGCTAAATCTCTTTGAAAAAGCACAGTGACAGCACTGTTTTGGGTGATATAGCAGGAAAGAAACATCTGTATTTTTGAAGGGAAATGCGTGATTATATTGAAGAATTATGGTATACAGTCCATCCAATTCTTTGCTTTGGGCTTCAATAACTAAGGAGTTTCAGGATTTATCTTTTTTCTTCATTCATCTAAATTGGGAGGGGTTTTATGATGGGTTTTTAAAGTTGGAACAGCATTATATAGGGGTGATTGGAAGTACTTATGTGTAGCACTAAAAACTTATCTCTTTTGCTTAGTGGACACCACTAATGCACTTTTGAGTTTCATAAGAGAAAGGAAATAAAATCTAATACAAAACTGTCACTCACAGCTTGTTTGATTGTTACACTAATTTATAGATAATTTACTTTTTACATCATGTGTAGTGATTTTCTTACAATACTTAATATTCCACATGCAGCAATTGAAGCATGAAATAGCGAATATGATTGAGAAGATCGAGCATATTGAAGTTTCTCAACGGTTCTTAACTATACTGAAACTTTTCTCAATTATATTAAATGGCACATTAATATTTTTTATGTAAGTGTTTCTGAAGTTATTTAATTTTTGAGCCACAGGAAGCTTTTAGGACAGGGCCTGGGTTCATGTACCAATGAGGAACTCCAAGAGCTTGATGACCAGCTAGAACGAAGCTTGCGCAGCATCCGAGCACGAAAGGCATGCAACAACCTAGCTAATTATTACTTTTGAGTGTCCAAATAATAAGAAAGAGGTGATTGAGAATTAACAATACTGCATTGGCCTATATTTTTCAGGCTCAGCTGTTCAATGAGCAGATGGGGCAACTTAAAGAAAAGGTAAAAAATGTGAACATGAATGCTTAGCCATTATGGTGATTGGGTTGTTCCCGAAAAATTCGGGCGAAATTTTGCATCTTTTTATCAAATGTACAGTACCTGTTTAGGTTGCAACTGTTAAGCACTTTTCCCCCTGGTTTTTGTAATGCAGGAGAGACTTTTGCTGGAAGAAAATGCCAGGTTATGTATAAAGGTGAACGTTTCATCCCTTTCTTCTCATAGTTCTAATTTCTGTGCATACCTCAGGCTTTGCTCCAGTTGTTTACGTTTTTGGTTCAAAATTAAAATACACTTGTTAATATTTTCCTTCGACTAACATTAAGCCAACACGGATTACCGTCGTGGTCTGTAATCTTATATGCAAGAAACAACTGCTTCCAAGCATTGTATCTCCTTTTTGCTCAATTTTTGAATTTCAAAGAAACAGGTTGACATCTGTGAGTTATGTATACATTGAGTCCTTGCGTGCAAATTGTTAACATTTGGATTAACAATTCTTAATGTCCAAGAGTTATTAAGAGACAAAAATTCAACACCTTGTACGTAATCAAAAGAAATAGCTCTTGCAGTGGAATCAACAATTTTTTGGGGCTTTATATCACCAACTCTTGATGTCTTAAGTGGATTCAATTTTTACGGACACCCTCAGCTGATAATTTTCACTGCATATTTATACATACGTATTCGGAAATTTCATGACCATGATGTTAAAAAATTACCCAATTACGTCATTTGATATGAAATGTTACACTTGATACTTTTTGTAGAGGCATACTAATTATAAGGATATAGTAAATGTATGCTGCTTGGGGGAAGTTATTGATGATACAATTGTTACGCTTTGAAATTAGTGTGGGCAAAAGCCATGGCAGCAATCAACCCAACGGAAAGAAGCTGTAAACAATTGCAGTCAAAGTGGCAAGAGTTCAGACATCGAGACTGAATTGTTCATCGGACTGCCTGAAATGCGTGCCACATAGCCAGCAGCATTGGTTTCCTGCAATCTTCTACGCACGTAAACGACATTTGCAGCTCGTAAGTTGTAGCTCATCAATTAATTATTCTAACATGTAGAATAATTGCTCTTCTGGATTATTTATGGTGTGATTAATACCCAATAAAAACAGAAATAGCGCAGCATGACCAGTATTTGTTAAATAGTTGTGTGCATGATTTTGGTGTTGAAATATGTTATCATAGTCATTCTGCACCGTATGGTAATGTACATTTATGTTTTCCCAAATTATTATTTATTTGTAAGTGTGACTCCTCTGAATAGCTGAG
This sequence comes from Citrus glauca, assembly GCA_029633175.1. Taxonomy (NCBI): domain Eukaryota; kingdom Viridiplantae; phylum Streptophyta; class Magnoliopsida; order Sapindales; family Rutaceae; genus Citrus; species Citrus glauca. Next base: position 8,104,943 of record JAQOOD010000009.1, read on the forward strand.
CAGTTATTTCAAAATCATTTCTTGAGGAGATTGTACTATTATATATAAGGCATTATGCTCCCAGTAACATCAAAATACCAAATACTTGCCTTGACAGACAAAGCTATGTGAAAATGCAAAATGCCTATAATGAAAATCAAATATATTTGTTTGAGCTGCTATTCGATTTAGATTTCATTTGGTATAACTTTTTAAATCGAGTTTTTTTTTGTAGATTTTTTTTACAAATAAAGTTTTTACCAAAAAAAATTAATTATTTAGTTGTCAATGAAAACTATTATTAAAAATTATAAAATTACTTTAGATAGATTTGTTAAAGTTATATTATAAAAAAAATACAATAAGATTGGGAAATAAGTTGATGGTATTTTAGATATTATAATATTTTTTAAAAAATTCAATCTCCGATCTCAAAGTCTAAAATTTGAGCATTTGCTAGTAGTGCAAAATATCTTATCTAATCTTTAAAAATTTATTAAAAAATAATTAAACAATAAAAAAATTTATAAGAGTTTATGAGATTAAATAAGCCCTTATGACTATTAATTAAGTCATATTAAATAGACACTTACTATTTAACTTGACATTTTTTACCCACTTGAATAAGTTATGTTATCTCTATTTGCAAAAACTCAAATTTTGAGCTTTTGGGAGTAAAGGTTGAAAAGTTTTTTTTAAATGTTAAAATATTCAAAATATCATTTACTTATTTGATAATCTTATTTTATTCTTTTCATGACATAACTTAAAAAAATTTGTCTGTTAAAATAATTTCATAGATTTTTAATAAAATTTCTTATTGACAACTAAACAACTAATAACAACTTTTTAAGTAAAAGTCAGGGGCGAAGCCAAAAAAAGGTTTTGGGTGGGCTAATTTTTTTTTTCCAAGTCCAAATGTTATCCCAACTAAAAATATAAAGCTTAATGAAAAATTCATTAATATATAAGAAAGTATATCTAATTCAAGAAACAATTCAATTACAATTAAGTATTATTTCAGCTGTGCCTTGTGATACTTTTGAGAATTAAATTCATCTATCATTGAATTTGAATTGATAGTGTCTACAAATTCTCTTTCAATATGAATAATCATATAATCCGATTAAAACTTCTTCTGCACCTTATTTTGAAGTGGTGTCTTGATAAACTTCATAGTTGAAAATGCTTGTTCAGTCATTGCAACAGAAACATGAAGAGTCAACACTAAACAAATCAATCTATTTATCAAAAACTAAATTTGAGATTTTCTTGTCTCAACTAATTTTCGACATAATTCAGAAAGTGAAGAAATACACTGAAACTCAACAAGATGAAGCACCGCAATATGAAAATATTCTAATTGTCTTCTCAAAGCAAGTATCTCAGATTGAGTAAACTCTCGACGATAAAAGCTCTTTGCAAGATTACAAATATCATCAACATTAAATGATTTGAAAGAATTAATAGGATTCAAAGTAGAGCTCAGAGTAAGAAGTTACATTGTCTGATCTGTAAATCTATTATTTAACTTCATCAACTGAAAATCTCTTACAGCATTAAACAAATGAATTCGATAATAATGCTCCACTGTAACATAATCTTTCTATTGATAAGAACACATCATACATTTCATATGGTGATCATTCATTCCAGGCACGTCAATATGATGACTTTCACAAAATGATATCATACTCTTAATAAAAGTATCCCAACCATTCTCCTTTAAACTTTGAAGAAGTTATTTTGTAGCTGATATTAAATGTATAACATTTAAAATGTCTTGAGATTTCATTTGTAATGCTTGACAAAATTAATCACTTATCCCTTAAACCTTATTCATCAAATGCAAGATGAAAACAAATTTAAAGGTTGACATTGCATCATAAACACCTTGAGCTTCTTTTCGTATGTCATTATTGGATCCATTGCAAATCATCTTTTCAAGATACTTATGAATAGCACCAAACATACTGAGCAACCTACTGACCGAAGTAAAATGAGAGCTCTAACGAGTTGTTCTAGGTCGTTGTAATGAACAAATTTGATTAGCTCCTGTACCAGTTTCAAGCTCCCTCGAGACTATCAAATTAATAATTTCAGCATCCGTAATAGATTTCAACTCAGAATGACACTGGGAGAGGAATCGAAAACATTGACAATTGAATTCAGAGTTGAAAAAAAAATCCATACATCAAGCACATCTTTGGAAACTTTCATTAATGCAAGTTGCAGTCGATGAGCAAAACAATGTACATAATATGCATATTGTTTTCTCGAAATAATGCTCATAATCCATTCCATGCATCTCGCATATTACTATCATCGTCATATCCTTGTCCTCGTAAATCTTCAACAAAAAGATTATAACGAGTAAAGACATTATATATTTCCTTTTTAAGAGTTGATGCACTAGTTTCTGTATGTTCACAACTTCAAAAAATTGTTCACCAACAAATCCATCACAATCAACATATCTCAAAATAATAGTCATTTGTTCTTTTTTAGATTCATCTTGTGCTTCATCAATAAGAATACAAAATTTTGGATCTCTAATTTCTTCACGAATCTTTTGCCGCACTCTATTGCCAATGATATTCAAAAGCTCTTTTGAATATTGGATGAAGTATATTTTGCATTACCCATAGCATTTTCCAAGATAACTTCAGCAATATCTTTATTCATCCTTGCTGAATACTTTATCATTTCAATAAAATTTCTAGGATTAGATAATTTAATAGACTCATCATGGCCTCTAAAAGCACATGCTTGCTCTGCAAGCCATTTACCAGCTTCTATTGAGGTCTGAAGCCGCAATCTATTCTGTAAAATCTGTTGTGATGATTGTACATTCATGACTCTATCTACATGTTGAGATTGATTCTTTAAACCATCCCACTTTAGCATAGACTTTGTATGATGTGAATTAAACCCCTCTTCATGATACAAAATGGAACCGCTCTCTCCATTATTAATTCTCTTCCAATTCCCAAACCCTTCATTTATAAACTTACGATATTTTTCTTTTTTTTTGTAAAAAAGAAAACATACAAAACAAAATGCATCATCAATTTCTTTAGAATGCTCAAGCTAAGAAAATTGTGCATACCAAGTGTATTGAAATCGACGAAATTGTTTCCCATCAAATGAAGGTGAAAACTCTTCTAACTTTGGTTGATATGGACCCATGCTGATATACATTCTCCTACTATCATCTTATTGATTAACAGGATATATCCATATTGATTTACATAACGTCGGATCATGTTCTAATGAGGCAATATTTTCACTTTGAGCTTCAACTCTTCGAGACTTCTATGTGGGTTGCTCATCTAGTTTAGGATCATCAATATCACATGAAACCTCACTTGACGACTACCCACCATCTTTTTTCTTAAAAAATTTCAAGAAGAGTTTTTCTAAACTTTAATGATTGATTGTTTGACATTAATTAATGCCTGAAAAATAAAGAAGTAAAAACATAAAAGCAATTAAAAAAATTACCGATAAGTTTAATTAACAAATTAATAAAAGTATAGAACCGTTAGTTCACCACAATAACACTATTTGAAAGCCAAACAATAAGTTTAATTAACAAATTAACATTATATTTGGATTGAACTTATGGTCTCCATTTGACCCAAAAATAATTTAATCTTATACAATTAATTTTTCTAATCAAGTGTGGTTGTGACCCTTATATAGTTCTTTAACTGAGATAATTTAGTTTTTACTACCTCACAGTTTATAAATATATTGTAAGTGATTAAACAAAAAAATAAATTTTCTCACCAAGAAGAAGATGAAGAGTTGAAGAAGCTAAGAAAAAAAGAACGAAGAAGCCAAGAGAAGAGAGAATGCACGTTATGGAATCTGGAACCTTGAAACCTTGAAAAAGGGTATCCTTTTTTTTAATTTATTCATATGAATGGGCCATATTTGTTGAATAAATAGAATCCTTTTTTTCTTAGTTTAATTATATGAATGGGCCGCATAACAAAGTTGTAAATAATGGAGTGGTTACAATTGTAAATAAAAGTATAAATGATGATAGTTTTGTAAACTAGGCCAATGGTATTTTTATAAATTTTCTAGAATTTTGGACGGGTTGTAGCCCTCCTCAACCCACACATAGTGTCGCCCCTAGTAAAAGTTCTATTTAAATAATCTCTACTTAAAAAATTGTATTAAATGAAGTCTTAGTTTTTTTTTTATTATTTTATATATATATAGTTCTTCTCTAATGTTGGAATTCTCAATTTTTTTTAATATACAAAGGCGCTTTTAATCCGTGGGGTTTAAGAGAATAAATTTTTAACTCTTTTAAACCACACAATTTAAAAGTGTGTCCGTAATAAAAAGAAATATGGGTACCCGCACCCGAAATGATTATACACACATGTAAAATGACTTAATGAGGTACAACATTAGTATTTTCAAAACAAATAGCATAATAACAAAACCATAATCATTTCTTGATTTTGTTTAACAAATAGCATTGGCTGGGACTTTGGGGAAAAGCGATGGCTTCTTGGCATTTGGGCTTATGTGACGCATGCATATCATCTTGCATTGGGCTGGGCCTTCGCCGACAGACATCAATGGATTCCATCTTTATAAACTCAGATCAGAATAAATTGTCTCAACATGGGACAAAGATGCTGTCGTAACAACTAACACCAGTTCTTTAGAAACTTCGAAAGGATACTCTGATGTCACAGTTACATTGTATTTATAGGGTGAATATCTAATTTATTTGTTATTTTTCTTTTTTGTATTAGAGTAATTGTTGATAGTTCGTTAGATGTGAATCAAATTTCAAAACACATGTAAGTTTATAATATGTTCTAGAGAACTCTAAAACCTAAATAGCAGAGCATAATTTATTTATTTATTTTTTGTGGGTACTTGGACACTTTTGTCTTTCATCTTTCACTCACTGATAGCTTCCTTGTACACTCAAACCTGGCAGCATACGCTCCTTCAATTTTTCGCTCTGTTCATTTTTTCTCATAATTGACACGTTTTCGAGTAAGAGTCCAAATATCTGCAGATGAGAGAGAGCCCATTACTTACAATTATTTAGTGTAATAATGTCTGATGATTTTTGTTCGTCTCTTATACATTTATAAATCAATATGCTGCCCACTCATATCATATTCATATAAAATAATTGACCCATTTATCGTTAATAACTTAAAATAGAGAGGTCCCCACGAACTGGACGTGCAGGACCACTTTGAATTTCAAAATTAGTACCCGTACCCCTTGTAATTTGGTAGGAAAAAGGGTAAATATTGAAATCTAATCTAATCTGATAGATTCAATTTAGATTCTAGGGTTTTTCAAAGTGTTATAAGTCGTCAGGAATATTGTATAGGTGGAATCTGCCAAGTTTTGCGCAAACACTGAATCTGAATATGACTTGAGCTCCCATTTTGAAACAAATAAACTAATAAAAACAAGAGGGATCGCAGAAGCTCTATCTGCTTGCAAGCAATTTCGAACATATATATACATAATTCTATATCGTTGCCTATTGTGTCTGTTTCCGAAAACTGGATGCAACCCTTATGTTGGAATATATTTGCAAACACTCCTGCGTGCAATGTTTGCATTTCTTAAGTCTTTGTTACGCCCTCAAGTTTTTTTTTTTCCCCCATAATTTCCGAAGTTTTCACCGAATTTATGATGTATTGCATTTGTATATGAAAATTGAGCGTCAATATTAAAAGAGTTAGGGATCTAATGATAAATTTGTGGTAGTCAATAGAGACGTAGGTATGTAAAATTAAATATAAACTAATCATTTAATATAATCAATCACCCGATTAGGTATGTAACGTCTTTTTATCCAGCACTACTGGCGTCTACCGTATTTAATGTCATTGTTACCATCAATCCCGAAACAAAGCATTAAATAGGCCTTGAAATTGAATCCCCTAAAATGGTGATCAAATGGAAGAAAATTTCACAAACTTGGATATCACATTTCCCAGAAAGCAAATGGGAACATGCATAGGAAAAGCCAGATCTATATGCCCAATTCTTACTCCAAAAAGCTCCAACATCATTTAATAGACTCAGTCAACAGCATCAGCTCTCAGATCTTTCACTTCTCCTTCATAATTAACAGCCATAATTGCCCATTTCCGCTTCACATGTGACTGGTTGTGATTCAACCTTCCTGCATTTACTTTTGAATTTCCCGCTCAGTTTCTACTTATTTGAACATATACACAACTGCTGGCATACTGTATTCCTATGTATATAACGTAATATATTAGGCATTGATATAAAAACATGATGCGAAAATATTTGTATGTTTGAATGCCTTCGATTCTTTTGTTACATCTTTCAAGTTATCTGCTATGTTATTATAAGTACGTTACCTTATTGGGCTACCACATGGAAATAACAATGTTAATGTTTGGTATAATAGTTTGACAGCTGAGTAAGTATCATTCATACAAAGTTAAGATATAGAGTCAGCATCTCGATTGATGTGGCATGCAATATATATTTGTGTATATCTCTCTCTCTCTCTCTCTCTCTCTCTCTCTCTCTCTCTCTCTCTCTCTCTCTCTCTCTGAGTAAGTATCATTCATACAATAATATATATCTTATATATATATATATCTCTCCGAAGCAGCAGTAGGAGCCATGTAAAATTTTGGAATACTAAATGAAAATAATGATTCCTGGCCAGTGGGGTTAGTCAGGACTATTATAGAAATGTAATACAATTCTCACCAAACTTCGCTGAATTAGTAAGTTCTAAATTAAAGAGAATTGAAATGAGATGGGTCCCTTCTATCCAACGAGCGTACGTAGTAATGAGGATGAAAAATATTTATGAGAGAAAGGTACATAATTAAATGCTTGGTCTTGTGTACTTGGAGTATAAGTCTATCAAACGAGTGAAGATTCAATTATCACTAAATTAGGTCCAGCGAATGGCAGAGAGATTTATTAACAGCGGAGAAGGAAAAGAATCTATGCTTTGTCATTCATCAGTGTTCTAATTAGTGTGATTCATCAAGTGGATAAGGAGATAATGTAAAAAATTTATTTAAAATTTGTGAAAGATTAATGACACACACATCACATATGTCCATGACTCGTGCAAAACTTGCCTTCATCATCCATGCAAATCAACTATTGCAACTGCAATGCGAACCTGTCAAAACCGCCCTCAATGTACCAGAGTTCATATTTATTTGTATCCTCATTAAATTATTATATAATATTAGGCTTCCCTCGAAATATCTTAATAATACTTCTATGACTTGTAAAATTATTTGTCATTTCATCCCATCATTTAATGAATAAATGTCATCTCACTTCAAATTACAAAAATTAAAATACTTTCCAAATATTACTCATCATATAATATAGAGTAGAGGCATAAATTATTTTAACCATCTCAAAAACCTTTTCATAGTATCAAAAATATTGTTCAAATGATACTTGTTTAAATCTTGAACAAGGAAATAAGCATTAATGATTAGGCCTACAACTAAATTTCCGAGTCCATAAATGGAAGCATATATAAGCAAATGGGAAGTCAACTATGAACAGAATTGCTCATGATGGTGCAACAACCCTATCAATCTTTCTTACAATTTATTCTTATCACAATATTATTATATCAATTTATTCTCTATCATAATCAACTTATTCTCTTGTCTTCTTCTGCTTCTGCATCCTCTTCGTCTTCTTCTTCTTTTTCTTCTTCTTTCCACTCAATTGTATCAATGACGGGCCTCCTGATATGCAATAATTCACTTGGTCTCGAATCTAAAGGAATCACATTGCATTTATGCCCCTACATGTATGTGTTGCCTTATCTTTATTTCTCTCCTCCTTAGTCTTGTCCTTCATTCCTTATTCAATTCAAATCCATGAATTATTAATTTAAAGAAAAGGAGACCAGAGGATATGGTGTGATCATAAATGAAAAGTAGGGCAATGTGCTATCAATATTCGATTTCAGAAGCGGCCAACTTAAGAACCCATGCTGATTCAACAGTGAATTCTATAAATTGATTCTCTTCGACTTTTCAATTTTCAAATTATATGTTCGTGAGCTAATGTCTGCTCGGTCAAGGAAAAGTCAATTGAACCACATCTGTTGCGAACCTGATCGTTATCAGAGAATTTGGTTTGGTTCATCAATTCGATTATCAAATTGTCAGTTTGCTTTCGGAAGTTTTGCCCACTCCTCCACATCATTTATGTGATTTGTTTGAAAAATAATAATAATAATGATATAATAAAATATCAATTGTTTGACAAAGCATTGGCCAATTTTTAGATCCTATAGTTACACAAATTTAGTTAAATCGTTTGATATTGTAGACAAAAAGATGTAAAGCTCCTTCTTTTTGCTGCCATTTTATGCAAATTTTTGACTTGGGGTATCCTGTCTGCATAAGCATTTGGCCGTGTAGTTGTAACTTTATGTTGTGCTTTTTTAAAATCCACGTACGTTGTGTCTGGTTCCATGCAAACCCATCTTTTGAGTATTGTCTTTTTACTACTTTATGAGCTCAAATTACCACGAAAATTAAAGAATCAAATCTGTAGGATTCTTCTTATGGGCATCTACTTCTTGTATTCATATATATATATTGAAAGGTGAAAATTTACATTTGAATATGTTATTTTTTTTAATTTTCGATTTTTAAACATATTCTTGCTTGCTATTATGATTTATGGCAATGCATGGAAAAACTGACATCATGACTATATACTTAGGTCTCGGAATTGATTAAAAAAAAAAACGTGTGGTCCTCTTTCTATCACGATAATAAATAATCATTCAATTCATAATAATCGATTTGAGATCTAGTACAACTGTACAAAGACCCTGTTAATATAATTTAGTTCCTTGAAAAATAATCTTTTTTCCGTTCTTAGCAATTTAAAGTTATCATTGAATGATTACATAAAAAATGGCATTTGTTTTTTTTTTTTTAAATAAATTCTGAATTCCCCACGATGTAAAGTTGTAAACACGAGTTCATATAATAAATTGGTGGCAGTGCACTGATTTTTCGACTCCATGTAGTGTGACATAAGCATCAAGGACTAACATAAACTCACTCTTCCTGTATACAATGTTATAATTTTCTTCTCCCAACTATAGTTTGTTTCTTTATAATACTCAAGTGCCGAGATCTTGATCCATTATCTGAAATGATTGATTTTCACTCGTTTTTTAGCTCTTAAATATTTAAGCACCAGGTGGTTGGTACTTATAAAAGATACTTCGATACTTAAGTCAGTATTTTATTGGGAGATTGTCAATTTCCTCCCTACAGTAATCAACATATATCATTTTCCCCCTTGTTATTTTTATAATGACTAAAAATCCTATTGATAGGGTAAGTTTATAATATTACCCTTATTTTCAACCACTCTTTTATTTATATTTATTATAAATAAAATAAATCACATGAATAGAAACTAAATAAAAAATTAAGTATTAAAAAAAGAGATATATGTTTTGATATGAGAAAAAATTAATAATAATTTTTTTTCTTGTACTTATTTGTTTTGTAAAAATTTTCTTATAATAAATATATAAGAAAGTTATTATAAAATGATAAAAAATTATTATAATAAAATTTGAATGACAAATAAAAATTTATTATAAAATAATACTAATATATTTTACCTATACTTTTTACATTTAATTTTAAAATATTACAAAATTTTTATATAAGAAAATGTTCACAAAATAAATAATTACAAAAAAATTATTATTAAATTTTTTGCTCATATCAAAACATATATTTCTTATTTTTAATAATTAATTTTTATTTAGTTTTTATTCATGTAATTTATTTAATTTACAATAAATGTAAATAAAAAAGTAATTAAAAATAAGGGTAATATTGTAAACTTATGTTGTTATAGGTGTTTTTAGCCATTATAAAAATAATAGGGGGATAAATAGTATATGTTGATTTCTGTATGAGGGAAAATGACAATCCCGCGTATTTTTTTATTGATGAAAAAAATGAAAGAAAATGTGATGGAAAGCACTTTGTGTACTGTTTCATAAGGGTTATAAGACAAATATAAAATGTTAAGGTACTTTCATAAGATCTAATTTATGTTCATTTTGGTAAATGCGAGAATATGATAAGTTTATTTTTATTCTGAAATTTTGGAGGGAAATAAATAAGTTCAACTTGAATTTTGCTCTATTATTGAATTAAGTTCCCCTCGAACAATTCGACTAGGTATGACTTACATTCTAATTCTTGTCAATTTTTTTTCTAATTTTGTACTTTTAGACACATGATATGACTTACCAAATGTATAACTTATCATAAATTAACCTTATGTTTTGTGCACCTACAAATTCATACGATTACTCTATCACATTAATTAAATTTCAATTAATTTTAGAATTATTATCCAATGTAATCCCAACAAGAAAAGAAAATACCAGAAAGAAAAAATGGAATATACATGGGAAACAATCAAAATATTACTTATTATATAGAAATTGCGATAGCAATTACACCAAGTTACTGAAGGAAACCTAATGGCTAATGACTTTTTCAAAGTTCTTCAATTTAAAGAAAACAAAAAGAAAAGAAAAAAAGAAAAAGCTGCGTATGTACAAAGGACGAAATGGGAGAGAAGGAGAGGGAATGGGATTCCTCTGTCAAATTTTGTCTTTTAAGAACCAATCAGAAAGCGAGTACAGTCAGGGCCAACAGTCGCTATCTTCGACCCACCATTTTTGTTTTAATTTAAATTTTAATTCTGTGAGAAGAAAAAAACCAAAGCTAAATACACACACCCAGTTTTACAAGTCCCAATCAGCTGGGTCCACCTCAAAACCCCCCGACGACTAGCATCTGATCACGTGAATCTCCCATGTGACCCCTCTGCTTCCTGTCTCTCTGCTGCCTAGTTCCCGCCCCTTCCCTTGCACCCGCAATACGCCGCCGTTTCATCTCGCCTCCAATATCGGCCAACGCGAAACTCCACAGCAGCTTCGAGCATCAACGTGTCCAAAATGTCCCTTTCGAGCTCCGTCACCACCCCTTCGCCTTCTTCTTCAAATGCAATTCGTTTCTGCGACTTCATTGGCGGCAAATCTTTGTCAATTAAGCCATCAATGTCCTCAAGAACCCGACAATCAGCCCGAGGGTAGCTTCTAATTTGCATACACAACGTGTCTATCAACTCTGACCCTTGCATGTGACCACGTCCAACAGTGACGCTCGGACTGACCCATGGCCTCATCTTAATATAAGGCTTCAAAATATCCACCAAAATTTCATCCACCAGCCCAAACATCAATTTTCTATTGCAAAGATGACTCAATTGACCCGACTTTATGATGGGGTGGTTCGTGTTTTCGAGGTGATGAAAAATTGAAGGGTCTAAAGGGTGAAAAGGGGAGAACCATTTGGTGAGTGTCACTGGGGTGTCTTTGTTTATGCCCGTACGGTTTAGTATTCTAGTTACATACTCATATTCTTCTGCTTCTCCTACGGGGTAGCTGGTGATGGTGCTATTGGTGGTGGTGGTGGCAACGTTAAGTCTTTCCTTGATGTTGCCTTGGACAGCGACGGACGTTTCTTGTTTGTATGTCTGGCACTTATTACTAGATAACTGTGAGCTATGTCTCGAGTTTTGTGCACTAAATACCTGCAATACGTCCGCAAAATAATAAGATAAATAAATGATCATGCAAATTAAAATATAATGCACAGCATAAAAAATGTAAACGAAAATTTTAATAACCATATAACGTTGCACTAGTTATAAAATTAAAGTAAAAAAGTTACCTGTTTTTGAGGTAATTTGGTTGCCGGAGGAGAAGGGTATTTCTTGACGGGGAGAAGAGTGGGGACTGTGATATTGAGAAGGCCATTTGACAATGGAGTTTGCTTGCAATTTTTGTCAGAGCAATGGGCTCTGTTGGCTGTAGAGGGACGGACGAAGGACTCCTCTTGCCTGTTTCTGATGATGTCTGTGGTTTGCGGAGGCTTTTTAAGCCTTGAAGTACTGAACCTTTCACCGGCGGTGGCTTTCTTACATTTCTTGGCTGGTCTTTGCTCATTGATGATGTGTTGTTTTTCTTGCTCTTGCACAGGCCGCAGCTTGGGCTTTGATGATAAAACTTTGATGGGTTGTTGTGGCTGAATAACATTACTTGCTTGTGCCTCACACGAAGATTTTCGAGGCTGCTGATGAGGAGTAATGTTTTCTTTGTTGGTGGTGATATATGTGGTTACTTTCTGTTTTGGTTCCAAGAATCTACTGAGCCTTGGGGAGCAAGAAGGAGTACTACATGAGTGCTTACCGGGGCTTGATTGGTCAACAACTTTGTTCAAAACCTTGGAACAACTTTTCTTGGCCTTCAGTTGACTAACGAGCTCATCTCTTTCTCTTACTTGTTCTGCTCCTCTGCTGCTTCTCAAAGTGTTTGTTATGTCAAGACCAACTTTTCTGCTAACACTTTCTTTAACTTGGTTCACTATTTGCCTCGCATACTGGCTTGGGCTTCTGTACTCGTCGCCTTGCTTGAGTTCCTTCCTTCTCAAGTATGAGAAGCGTGAGAACTCAACCTCTTCTCCAGCATTACCATTTTCTTTGTTGATTTGAAGTGAAAGGCGGGGGTGATAATCAACGTCTGATCTTCGAGCCGAAGAGATTCTTGGGGTCTCCGGCAAAGAACGGGTGCCTACTGTTGTCATATCAACGTCCAAGGAGCGTCTGTGGCTAATTATAAGCTTGCCATGTTGGTGTTGTCGCGGTCGAAAATGGTGGTGGATATTTGACTTTGGGGTTTCATGGCATGATGATGATGAAGGATAAGAGGGGGATTGGCTTTCATTAGCCGGAAGAAGATCAAGACCCATCAGCCTTGCTACCAAATTCGGAGTCTTGGCTCCCGGAGATGAGCTTATTTCTGAGGAGGATGAAGAAGAATCAACTTTTGATGATGATGATGTTGTTTTCCCCCCACCACCACTTGTTTTGATTTGAATGCCCCTCTATATTTTCAAAACCAAGATTAGTTAAGATTAATTACTAACATAGTATATTACATATCAATATCATTATTTTCATCATGATTACTCACTTTCCAAAATAAAGAATCTTGGAAACGCTAAAATAAAAAAATAAAAAAAAGAAATAGCTAGGCTAGGAAACCGAAAAGATTAATTAGTTAAATAAATATATCATATCATAAAATAAATAAACTTACTGGGATATTTGAAGTTTCTTCTTCTTCTTCTTTCAAGTTAGTTGAAGATGAAGAGAATGGAGGCTCCTCTAACTCCAAGCTATTCCTAGGAGCTTCTGCTCCTTTGAGGGTAGAGTGGTCTTCAGGAAGAAAAGAATCGTTGGTAGCCTTGAAAGAAGAAGCCTGGTGATGGTTTAAAGGAAACTGAAAATGGTGAAAATCAAAGAACTGAAAGACAGCACTCATGCAACCAGAAGTAGTAGCAGTAGTGTTACTGTTACTAATACAATCTTTTTCCCGTCCTCTTTTGGAGGTGGAGGATTTGCTGCTACCACCCCAATACCATTCTTTGCCCATGTTGTAAGCAGTTTTTTCTTGGAGACAAAGAAAGTGGAAATGACAGAAGAATAAGGACTAGTGTAGTGTGTAGAAGAATCAATAATGTAGTAGAAAGAGTGAAGTTTGAGGAAGAAGAAAAGCTGAAAAGGCTTTATAGGACGCTGGTGTTCAAGCGAAAAAAGCGGATCCATGAAGTATGAATCAGCTTCATTTTGATTTTCAGGATTGAAGTACAAAAAGGGTGCTTGTGGGTTTGGTTAGTATGGTAATTATATTTAATATCTCACTCACTTCCAAGTTTTACCAAGGCCATGAGATGAGGCACAGGCAGAGGCAGAGGCAGATGCAGAACCAACTCTCATTGGGAATTGGAAATTATTTAAAGATATTTAGAAATGGAAAAGGATGACGAAATGGCCACGCACTTCTCTTGTAAGTAACAATAATTTAATAACTATCTATTTCTCTTCGTGGGTGTATTGTGCTTGCTGTTCAGCCTCAGCTTACACAATGTGATTCGCGCTGTACACACTCACCCTGGCGTTAGAAGTACGAGGTGTGTTTTATTGGGGATCTGTAATGTGATTATAGATGACGTTTTATCCTCTGTTTTAAACCATAATTTTATGTGAAGATTGAATCAAATTTGAATATGGTCGGCTTTTTAATTTTTTAAGCTCATTGTCCCCACTAACTTGGGTTGCACGGCTGGAGTGTGGTGGTTTTTGGTTTTGATGAGTTTAAGATTTAACCTTACTGATGGGCGCTATTGCCTAAAGTTTGACCAAAGTACTGGGGGGGATTGGGCTGCTTTCAAAGGATTGGAATTTTTTTTTTGGCTCTAGTTTAATTATGGGAACCATTTATCTTTTGTATGAAAACTTTTTTAACCGAATTTTGGTGGATCCAGTTAAAACAAATAAATTTGTTTAAAAGAGGATATGGCTGCACTGCTAAACTTGAGGTGTGCGATCGCAAGATGGTGGAAGATAACTAGGAGTTTGGGGTGTTTGAGAAGGGGGTGAATAAGATGAAAATAAAGATGAAATCACTAACCTTTGAGCTTTTTTAGCCTATAAAATTAAATAAATTGAGGTTAGAGATGGAGCCAACGATGACCTGCAACTACATTATGATGCTTAAGTAAAATTTTGAGTCATAAAATGGTGGCTTCAAATTTTTAAGGGACCTTGAAGCTTTAATAATGGCGTTTTTACTCTTAGGTAGAAGAAGACAAGTTTATTTTGAATGAGAAAAAAGTGTTATCATTTTGAGAAAATCTTGAGTTTTACTTGATGGTTATCTTGGTTTATTTTGACAAGTATCATATATTTATTAGCTGACCTTCTTTAGGTGAGGTTATTTTTATATTTTTACTTTTGTTTTTTAATTGTGACACCTATGAGTTTAAAAAACAAGAAAACCTTTTGTCTCTTTTTACCCTCACGACTGGACATGTGAAAAGCTCTCAGTATTATGATCTTATTACTTTTCAGGGGTAGCAAAAGGACAGCTGACGTGACTTTCTCTTATTACTTTGCTTAAAGAATCTTTATTCTTATTGATTTTTTTTTAACCAAAAAAATATTCTATTCTTTCCCATGATGTCATGCATTGTTCGTATGTTTGCTCTAATCACCAAATTTGAGTTATGATAATACCCATTAATTTTGGGTAGATTTACTGAATCCATTCTTTTTTTTAAGGAGTTTATCTTCTATCTTTTAAGAACTTTATGACCATTTAGCCAAATGTATTGACTTTGTTTTAATTGACCTTTTTTTTTACACATGTCATTAAGCTATTAGTCCAATCAACATCCAAATTTCCTCTCAAGCAAAAACTATTCAAACATATGAAAGTGCTTTGGGGTGTTTGATTGCAAAGTATTGGCATATTTTTACAGGAGGTGTAATCTTTTTTCGTTTCATCTTGAAGACACTAGCGTCGGACAAAATTCTTTCGAACTCTAGATTTGGGCACTAATTCATAAACGTTTCTCGTATTTTTGAAAACAACACGGAACATCCTTGCCATTACTCCGACAACATTGATGTTTAAGGTTATATTTAAAAATACAAGGATCGGACCCATGTAACTCTAGGAACTACATGAGAATTTACCTAGGATTGATTGATTTAGAGAGAATTAGATGCAAAAGCACTGCCAAAGTCGTCTTTCAAATATCAAGCGGTATCATCTAATAAAACTAGGTGCTTAAAAAAAGAAAAGAATAAGGGGAAAAAAATCACATCCCCCTTCACAGTTTGAACAGAAGAAATTCAAAAAGATCTGCTTTGAAAATGAGTCCTCCAGGTAATCAAGTAGTTGTGTTCCTATTTCAAAATCAAACGCTACTATTTTGGAGTTATTCAGGCGGTAGCAGTTGCATTTTTAGATTAGACAACTGTGCCTGATATTCTAGGCTGCCAACGCCAAAGTCCAGCGACAAAAGCTCTCGCCAACATCCCTCTCTTCATGATTGAGAAATCGACTTATTCCCAAGCACAGTTCCCTGGCTAGAGATGAATTGAAAAAATTCTCCATTCTCCAAGTGTTTCCTTCAGTATAGGAAAACGTACGAAACCCAGAGAATTAAGTGATTGCAGAGACCAAACTTCATGACAGTCGCAATGTTTTCTTGGTACAGATGAAAGAAAAAAAAATCACATTCAAGTATTTTGGCCGAATGTTGAACCATTGTCCTCTCTAAAGTGAGAGCTACTAATGAGGGTAATGGTTCGAGTCCTTTTTAGAGACCCATCTTACTCCTATATAATTAGATAGAGATGTAGTTAATATCCTCTAAATTTAGTTAGAGTAAAAATTTAAGTTGTGCCACGATAGAATTGTGATTATAAATATCAGTAGAGATGTGAATGTAATATACATATTATTATTCCCAAAAAAAAAAAAAACTTCTGTAAGTTTGTTAAACCCCCAATTTTTCCGTTGGGAATTGCTGTGCGAGAAAACAGTGGGATGCAGTCGTTCTCATAAAATACAAACAAGAAAATAAAGTCACCTTGACGTTAAGATGTCCTAATGATTCCGAATTTGAAGGACCCAAATGAGGGAGGGCCATGGCCATGACCTATTTGCACCATGTGATAGAAGGTTAGGTATACTTTGTGTGTCTAGGTTTCCCCGACGGAGGCATGTAAGCTTTTTTTTTTTCCCGGAGAAAACAGCAATACTGCAGGTGAAGGAGCCTCGCCCTCCCTATCAACAGATAATCAAAATCCGACAAGATCAAAATTATCAAAATTGAGGCTTGTCTACATTCGTCTCAGTGATACTTAGATTACGACTGGTCAGGGACCACAGCCATGGCTTCAAATGTTTCTATTCTCTTTCTTGATTGGCCAACTAGTCTTTTCTGAATGTCCTTTGAGGAGTTAGAGAGTTTCTGAGTTTAAAAAACCTAAGTGGTCCTAATTTTTTTATGGGAATTAAGCATATCCGTTTGTAGTAGCATCTATATGGAAAGTCGCTTCCAACATTTCGTATGATAACATCAAAACATGTGTCGGGGGACTCATTTCAGCAAATATTAACTTGTAGGTGTTCAATAACAATACAGTATCACTTCATTTAATCAAAACCACAAAACTAAGAAACAGAATTAAATTACTGTTGTGACACAGAAACCGAGGAGAAATCTGTGCGGACTGTGGCAGTGTGGTAGCTTAGTGCCAAGGACTCTTCATCAACAGAAAGTAGCTGCCAATAATTATAATGGCAATGAATGGAAATTTTGATTTCACTGAAACTTGACCCACCAATTGTGTAAGTAATTCCAATACAATTCTTAAAGTCATGTCCTTCTCTTCTTCTAGGTCTTTAATGCATAATGATAAAAACGTAAAGCCTGTCCACAAATGTTTTCTGATTTGTGTGTAGGAAACTGATGCTCACCCCACTAGCCAGCCCTCAAAAGACACAAGGAATGCGTAATTTGGGTATTACTACAGGGCTCTACAGCCATAATTATCAAGAAACTAATGAGGTATTAACATCCAATGGGTAACCTACAACCTTGGTAATCAAGAAACTACTAAGATGTTAATAAAAACAAGCAACTCTAAAGGATTCAAGAATCTTAATGACTCAACTTGATTCCTACTCTATTTTCGGCAAGATAAAAAAATAAATCGCCAAATGTACCACAACTTTAATGAAGTACAAAATTAAATCTCCAAATGTATCACAAGTTCAATTATGTACTAAACTAAATCTCTAACTGTATCACAGCCTTAGCAGAACTTTTGGTTAGAGGCTATCTTTTATTCAGAATATTTGGCGGGTAGTTTTGAAATCTCACCAGGCTTTCAAATACTTGATACATAAATCCTGTGATGTAGGAAATTCAGCAGCTCAACAACTATGTAGCAGACAATTGTTGGTTTCAATAACTCAATTACTAAATAAGTTAGGCTATAAATGGCAATCTGAGTAACCTGAAAACTATCTATTAGGTAGCTGAAGCCTGCAACCAATAGTTTCCAATTGTACAATGCTTATCTGCTAAGACCGCCAGGTAAACCAATTCAGTTCGTAGACCACTGGCAGCTAGCTATTAAATAATTCCAGTGTCTCACTTGATCTTCATTTCACCATCCCATGCAAGTACATATCCTTAGGTTTTACATTCAGTAACCTTCTAAAAGAAAAACTGGAAACACTCTTTCACTTTAGGTACGTAAAATTGTTGAAATTGTCCATATTGAGAAAAATCCAGCTTACCTAACAAGAAGATGAGGTTAGCTGTCTCTTTGTTTGGCATTTTCTTATTGCCACCTTGAAAAAGACTGATAAGAAAGCTGAGTTTCACAGTCAAGATCATTGTTTTCATCATTTCAACATCTCAGGACATTTTCAGTTATGTGCCAAAACATGAACTTACAACTTTCAAATTTTGAATTTGAGACAGTAAATTGTTCCACATCTTAAACCTGTGATTGAAAAAAAAAAGGAAAAAGAAAAAGCTATGTGCATGGCAAGAAAGAATCATAAAACATGACAAAATATACAAAAGTGAATGTCAATCAAGTTTAGTTTAGTATAAAATATATAAGTTGTAATCGTCTAAAGAAGAAAAAGACAAACAATATTGCAGTACACTAGCTAACACCAACCAGTACAACCAACTTATGCCTTTGATTGTATTCTTTAATTCCAAATGATCTAATCCATTAAAACATCATTCCTCAAGGATATGATATGATTGCTTTAGGCTGTCTTTGGCATTAATATAAGCAATTTTATCATTAAGAACTATATGAAGGGAAAAAGAACTGTTTGGACATGGCACAGTCCATGTCACATCATAGAATTACAAGATTAGATAGACCATTAAATTTCAGAATCTAGGAACAGTCCTAAACTTCAGAATATAGGAACAGTCACTCTAAACCCAAATGATACAAAAGAAAGCACAAGATATTTTTCCTTTCCCAATTTAGAATGATTCTGCTCACTTTGAAAAAAAAAATTGTTTTTTTTTTAACCGAAAAAAAAAAAATCCCAGACAGGTCTTCTTTCAATGTTCAAGAAAGGCAGGGTTCAACTATTGCTAAAGTCTCACCAGCAGTAAAAATAATATACTGCACAAAGGTTTTGATAAAGATTTTATGAAAATGGGTGGCAGTTCAAAAGTCAATTGTTAAGAATGTTCCCCAATCCCACATCAAATTTTAAAGATAATAACTAAGAGCCATGCTTACGCCCTGTCTGTTATGATTTTTGAGAAGGGCATAATTTGTCTTAGAGATTCAGGTCACATATTCAACAAAAAACAGTAAGGAACATGAAAAGGAAAAATGTATATTTGAACAATTGCTTGCTTGAAATACAGTACTCTAAACATTTCAAAAGCTGAAAAAAAAAGAGTGCAAAGTCAAAAAGGTCAGATGGCCTTCCTTTTTCTCGATATCAACAGGCTTTAGCCGATTGAAAGAACACAAGAAAAAACATCAACTGATGAATATAGGGAATAGGATGGATGAAAGAATATACCAAATAAATGAGCAAAACTTCTGTCTAGTTGCACCATGGCTTCAACATAGAAACTAGAAAATATGCTTCTAAGATCTACCATCCACATCAAAGCCAGCACCTGTCCAACCAGGTGCTCCAGTTCCTCTACCCTTGGGCACAATGCCAACTCCCTTCCCTCGTCCCTGAAAGTGGGTTTTCTTCTTTCCTTTTACTTCTCCCTCGACAGTAGGATGTTGATTGTGCCCACTCATAACTGGAGCATTTCCACCGTCTCCTTGATTGAATGTAGCATTTTGGGCCACCCCAGCACCCATTCCTGACAGTGGGAGGGCAGGAGTGTCTGAAACTAGATTGATCTGTGCAGGTCCCATTGGTGTGCCATCCTAAAGATAAATCCAGGTCCAAAATCTCAAACAACTTCCTAATAACATGCCAATGAAAAGTGAAGTTCTTTTATTACTGGAAGAGCATGAGATAAACAAGAAAATGGAAATTTGTTGCCAAATTAGAAAGTCACTAGACAAAGTGGGCATTTTGGTCCCACAACTAAATATTCCGGATGAGATGTGGGTCAATTTGAAGGAGGAATAGCACGAATGTTAATTGCTAAAAAGGTTTCAAGTTTAAAATAAGTGAGAGTGAAGGGAACTACTTAATTAATATCTTCTTGCACTGTGTTAAGCTGTTAACAACAAATAATCTCCTTGCACACAACATAAAGCAAATCACTAAACTATTGATGATTTTTTTTTTGTTTTTGGGGGGGGGGGGGGGGGGCGGGGGAGGGGGAGAACAGGATCAGAAAGCAAGTGTATTAATGGTGAAACAGTATAAATTATCAATGAATTAAAGAAAAAAATCAGAGTAACAAAATCGGCATCAAATATCACTCTTTTTTTCATAAAAGGGCCATGCTCACTGACATAGCTTGGTGCAGAATATTAGGTCGTACTTATTCACGAACAGAAGATAATGCAAAGAAGATAAATAAAATGAAATAAGAGATATCTTACATAAGGAGAAGGGGCAGATGCTCTACTTGGGTTCAAAGCTTCCAGTCGCCTTTTCAACTCCTCAAGTCTCGAAAACTGGGTGCTACTGCTTTCTTTAACCTTTCATACATAATAACATTATGAGTAATTTCACAAAGTACAGGCATTCTACATCAACATTTAGCGAATATATACCAGATTATTTAGATCTTCACATAGCTTCTGCTTCAGTGCTTCTTCATCCTTCACAGCCTGTGATGCTGCTTCCCAAACCTGAAGTGAAAATGAAAAAATACATAAAATCATAACACCAAGTAGTAAATCCCCTTCTCAGGTCAAACAGCTTAATATTGGAATTATGGTATATTTAGTTCTGTGAAATGATTCTCAATCGAGAAGGAATCTGGCTATATGGATCCAAAAGAAATATGGAATCTTGTAATACAAACTCATGCATTGCAACCTCGTATCTAGCGAAATTAAGCCAAAATTAGGTCCAAATGACAGACCACAATAATAATTTGTGGAGTTCAAACAAATTCATTCCCATTCAATATGCAAGGACTAAACTATATTTTTGGCAATAAAATAAGCTGAGTTTTAATCGGGGGGACCAACCTTCCGTGCTTGTTCTTCCTTCTGCTTGGCAACACGAATTCTCTCAGTTGACATTTCTATTTTCTTTCTCAAGTGTTCGAGTGCTTAAGTAAAATGCCATACATCACAGCAATGGCAGAGTATCTCAGCCATAAAAACTAATGACAAAAAATTCCACAGCACTGGAACTTTAAAAAGTAATGATGATCATTACCAACCTGCTTTTTTTGGCCCGGCAGTGAGTTTCATCTCCATCGTAAGGTTTGCCAGCTCTCTTTCAACATCACGTATTTTAGAATAATTTTCTTCAATGTATCTGAAAGCAAGTGCCAGAGAAGATCATGCAAGACATTCCACGAATCACCAGTAAAAAGAAAGATACAGAAAAATGAGGGGCATGAATCTAGCAAAACAAATAATTGCCAGCTCTCTTTCAACATCACATCTTTTAAAATAATTATCTTCAAGGTATCTGAAAACATGTGCCAGAGAAGATCATGCAAGACATTCCACAAATCAACAGTAAAAAGAAAGATACAGAAAAATGAGGGTCATGAATCAGCATAAATTCGGCAAAATGAATATAAGACACAGTCGGGAAACAGAGGCAAGAGCTATCCAACATAATAGTAATTGAACCCTGGAATGAAAATGATTTAGATAACTCTTAAGAAATGAACTTCTTAACAGCCCGTAGTTTTTAACAACCAGAACTAACTCAATCAAAAAAGAAACTGAATTCCTATCAAATTGCATAAATGAAAGCAATTTATGTAACATGAAAACCACTGACCACTCAAAACATGTAATCACAACAAAATCCTTCCTGCCGTCATTGCCATCATGTCAGCAGACTATAAGTCTATAACCACCACCGCTTATTTTCAAGATTTCTGCACCAACTCTGTTACCACAACTTCTATGCCCACAACACCTTGCCAAAATCAATGTCAGCATCATCACAACCTTCAATATACTTTATCTCTTGGGTTACCTCCCTCAAGTCCAGTGTGCTTGTACAATATCCCAACTCTATCAACGACCAACCATATCACCACTACCAACAACAGCTGATAAAATCATCAACTTACAACCAACTCCAAAACGATCCAACCGATGCCACCTTTTCTCACAAATAAATAATAATTACCAACGAATGCAAAAATGGAAAAACAGCTATATAAATAGGATGCATTTGAGAATTCCTACAAACCATAAAAATATTTTTCATCTCCTTCGATCATGTGACATCTAATCGAAAAATAAAAATCTTCAGCACCGACAAAATATCCAAACAAAGGACTAAACATCATCTCCATTTCTCTAGATCCAACTATCTTCAATTACTAAGAAGACTTTGATAAAGCATGTATATTCAATTGTAAGAATCTTCAAACATTACAACACTCACTGCAACTAAACCAAGAGCTGTGAGCCGTGGCAAATTAAGTACATTGCTGTCTAGCGTGATATAGAATCAAAACAAATTGCAGTGGGAAAAAGATATTAATTAAACGAAAATGTGAACGTACTTTCTCAACTGAAGCTGCTCTTCTTCAATTATCTGATACAGAGAGCACAAAAATCTCAGCCACATTAACAATTAATTAAAAAATAATAGAAATTATAAATCATATATCCACACGTAAACAGATAAGAGAGAGACCCTCTCGGTGTAGGCGATAACAGGGGCTTCTCGCGAGAGACCATCAGGTCCGATCTCCGGTTGAAGCGAAGGATCCGAAGCCATTTTCTTTTTTCCCTTTTTTTTTGATAATTTACAATCTGAACTAAAAATTTAAATCTCTGATGAAATTATAAACACAAGTCAATTGTTTTTCAGTCGCAATTTCAAGTTATTACGGCGATGTTTTACTGCGTTTTGGTTTCGGATTGAGAGCAAATACGCGCTCTAATCGTTCATTAAAAATGAAAATGGCAAGTGACGCGACATGTCGGATTGTGAAGGCCGGTATTTCGGGTCTACTCGTCAAAGACGAGTTGTCACTTTCTGTCATAATGACCTTTTTGCCCTCTTGGCAGTTAACCGGACGCACATGCCAAGCACGTGAAAGATAGCGAAATTAACGCACCCGCCACTCGGATCTCTCAATAGTTATCCTCGACTCGAACTTTACTTCATTAAAAAAAAAAAATTACTAGACTTATTGTAAAGTTATAAATTTAGAAGTTAAGATTTTTCGATTCATACCATATTACCATTATTGATTTTCTGATCCGATGAATTTTAGAATCTAAAAACATAATAATTATTAATTAAAATTCATTTTTTCCTCTTCGTAGTAACCAATCATGGTCTTCAGTGATTCCATTCACTGTGACACATCAACTGAAAACCAAACTTGCTGGAAAAACATGTGAAACCAAAAAGATGTAAAAATGTTCTTAAACAAATCTATCTCTCATTTTTCCTTTTCAGAATAAATTGGTTCACCAATTTTATTGATCATAATTCTAGCATCTAGAACACTACTATTCAATGCAAATAGGCTATGCAACTTTCTTAAACTGAAGGGGAAAAAAGAGCAAAGTGCTCCAAACAGAGCTCAAAATACAACTTGATACAGAAGAAAAATACGAAACATTAAATTTCTGCTTGATGCATTTACGACGCTGCAACAGTATGTAAGAGTTTGAGCGCAGCTTCTTTTGTAGGCAGTGCAGGAATTGCACCTCTCTCTGTAACCGTGAGGGCACCACAGGCATTTGCAAAAAGTAAAGCTTCTCTTAACCGATTCTCATCCTGCCAAAGAATAATTATAGAAGAAAAAACCGTAAGCTCTTTGGGTTATGCAAATTCTGATATGGTACACTAGCACTTCTCATAATCCATTGGGAGTTCGGTGTTCCTATACGTTATCTGCTCCAGTGGCAAAAGTGTGTGTGTCTATAAAATAAAAGTACTGGAATTGGAATATGTGAGCAAAAATGGTTTCTTCTATTACTTCTCAAATTAAACAGTACATATTATGCAGATGTTTGTAATTGATCAATGTCAAACAGGTACCTTGATCAGGTTTTGATCAGCAGCTAAGCAATTAAGTATTCCACTGACAAATGAATCACCAGCACCAGTGGTATCAACAGCTTTCGTTTTAACACCAGGAACCCTGCCTTTGAATTCCTGCAAAAAGTTTTCATTTGCTTATTACTGATGAATTATTTACTTCGACCATTGAATTAGATAGTTCAGCTTTCTGAAAACTTCTCAAACTCTGCTTTCTTTGGATTTCTAAATGATACTATATTCAATTGAGACCATTCACTTTGCACTTTGCATAAGCTACTAACAACAAAAATCCATCATCAGTAGTTCATTACTGAAGAAAAACAGCCTAGATATGATAATTGAAACAGGATTTAAGGAATTGAGTTTCCAGTGCAATGCTTTTAGGAAAAAGAAAAAAAAATGTTTCCGCTAGCAAATCCTACCATCAAGTAAAACAAAAATCTTTTTCTCACCTTAGTGTAATATCTACAACCTTTTGAACCTTCAGTGACAATCAAAAGCTTGAGATTAGGATGAAACAGCTTCTCTAACACCACGTTATCATCATTATGATCATCACCTCCAGTTAAGAATGTAATTTCATCATCACTTACCTACAAATTCAAAAGTTAACCACAAAAGAATCTGATGATATATAGTAAATTCATTTATAGTGCCTATTGAAACATTAAGAAGCCACTAATGTATCTGTACCAATGCAGAAGCATCTTTTGGATGCATGAATATCTTGTTTCAAATTTTACCTTTATTATATCTGCTTGATCCCATATACTCATTATGCCCTCGCGAGCAGCCTCTTCTGATGGCCATAGTGGCAATCTCAAATTAGGATCA
Source organism: Citrus glauca (assembly GCA_029633175.1). Classification (NCBI taxonomy): domain Eukaryota; kingdom Viridiplantae; phylum Streptophyta; class Magnoliopsida; order Sapindales; family Rutaceae; genus Citrus; species Citrus glauca. Next base: position 8,129,940 of record JAQOOD010000009.1, read on the forward strand.
TAGGAGAGGATGCTACCAGACTCTTTGGCCAAGTTCATGGCAGCAAGTTGAGTTGACCTGCATGGTTCTGCAATTAAACTAATTGAACCATAGTGGAAGATGCTGCCCTGTAATAAAGTATAATTTGGAAATGAATGATTTTCAAACATACAAATTATCACCTTAGGAATATACAGTTAATGTTCATTTAAAACAAGAAAGAGAGAAAAGGACCTGCTTAATGAGGTTTTTGTCAAGTTCCGATTCACATAGAAGCATGTCAGCACTTGGATGACGAAAAAACAAAAATTCACGCTCACCATCAGCTCTGAGTGTAACAAAAGCCAAGGCAGTCCTTGCAGTGGAATCATAACGAACACCGGATGTATCGACATTGTTCTCTTTTAAAATGTTAGCCAACATGTAACCAAATTCATCGTCTCCTAGCTGTAACACAGATGACAAATATTTTCTAACTGTCATTACAACCGAGTAGAAGCAAGATGCTGCCCCCAAAATTGTTCACAACACATAAAACAGAGGATTTGATTTTATGCAGTGGAAGCAGGGTGCTCGAACTAACAAAGTGCCTTATTGCATGGATGTTGCATATTTTGTTTAGTTAAATCTAAGATAATTGAAGACATAAAAATGATGAATAATGCAATAGGGTGCCAAGATGATATATAGAATCCATATTTTGCAAACAAACATACATCTAAATCAATTGCGGAGCGACCAAGTCAAAAGCATACCACAAACAGAAGATGAATTACATTTCCAGATTCTAAGGAAATCCCTGGTAAACACCATTGTCCAAATGTTCAATTCATACAACAAACACTACCATATTCCATTTCCATAGTCAACAAACAATTAGTACTTGATGCTTTTAATGCAGGTAAGGAGAGATGGGGGTTTATTGAACTAGTAAAAAGCGAGATCGGAAGTTCTGATAAAATGTCTAACATATGAAGGTCGTGTAAAGGGTAAGACCAAACAAAGAACCGAACAGAGCCTTAGAATTATCCAAGAGAGTGCTACGCAACAAGACAAAACTGTTCACACACCTTACCGACGAAAGCTGATGACCCTCCTAACCTCGATATGCCAACAGCCACATTGGCAGGAGCACCACCAGGAGCCTTCTTGAAAGCAGGTGCTTCAGCAAGTGAAACCCCTCCAACAGTTGGAACAAAATCGATCAACATTTCCCCAAAGCAAACAACTAGCCGATCATAAGCTCCAGACCATCCATCCATACTAGCAGAAAGATCTTTAGAACCAGCACCTATAGACATAAAATTGCTTGATATCAATACCCATTGTCAATCAGACAGTTTCAGTAATGCTACTTAAATTGATTAGAATAACAAAACAGTGACATCTAACATAGCATTCCAAGACCAATCTTATAGCTATGCAATCCGCTTCAGTTAAGATGTAACGCGGGTTCAATCATGTCATACAAGAACATTCCCAGATCAAGATGATATTTCTCCTACAAAAATAAACTAAAACAACTATTTTGAGAAACTGGGCACAAATAGTTTCACCCCAGAAACCCTTCTGATACAGTTATACAAATAACAACAGCTAAAAATATAAACATCTACTATCATGTAAGAATAGTAACAGCAATCCAAAGATTCACAAGAAAGATTCACATACGAAAGAACAAAACTTGGATCATGCAACAAGAGATCTATCAAATCATCAGTAAAAACTGATTCAACAACGCACATACAATACGAAGAAAGAAACAATCTTGGGACATATTTGATATTTCAATGAAGAACAGAAAGGTTGAACGTGTAAAATAGAAGTATAAAAGAGGAACCTGAAGTGGGATTATGATTGTCAGCCATTTGAGCAAATGAATATGTAGATGTGATGAAAGCAAAACTAAAATATACCAAGAAAATTAAATGAAACGTGAAGTTAGAAGTAAGAATGGGTTGACGTGGGGTTGATAGAAAGAAGCATAGAAGTAAGAGAGAGTTTGTTGAATTGTAGTCTTTAATGAATCTTTGACCATGTGAATACTAAGGTGATCAATGACCGGTGATCAAATTTCTGTGTGAATTTCTGTGATCCAGCGGCACACAGAAATTTGACAATAAAAACCAGCTGTTGCTGGTTCCTTGTAACCATATGTTCTTTAATTTTTGGTTTTTTTTTTGGATAAATTATCTTTATTCAATTAACCAAAAAAAATTAATGGAATTATTATTATTATTATTGAGATAAAAAATTAATGTTAATTATTAATTATTAATTATTATATATACACAATAAATAAATATTACATATACAAGTTTATAAATGTGTAAATTTTTATTAAACATTATATTCAATTCAGTCATTTACAATTTTACAATAATTTAGATTTAACAAATAGATGATATGATTGCTTTTATAACTTATAACACTTCTAAAAATAAAATTTATCAAATATTTAAATAATTCTTGTATAGCTAATTATTTCTATTGCACAGTTGATGTCAGTTATTTTAAAAGTTAAAACATTGGTAAACTCACCCTAAGTATTCATAGAGGTTTTAAAAAGGCCTCTAAGATTCTAGAATATCTTAAAAAGTATAAGGGTTATTTTCGCCATGCACCCAAATGTTTCGACATTTATCGTCCCGCACCTAAATGTTTCAACAATATCACTTCACACCCAATTTCGTTAATTTGACCGTTATGTTTAACGGAACTATTTGAAATTTAAGTAAATGACCGAAATACCCCTTTAAACGTAACATACAAGGACCGGCACCTCACGACTTATCATAAATTTAGTTGTGTAGACTCTAACCGCATTTCTAGTTTGGTAGGAATCTTCTTTTGTGATAGTCTTTGTCATGGCACCGTAATTACCATGTTTGATTTGAAAAAAAAAATATAAGGAGAGGAGAGGAGAGGAAAGGAGGAGAGGGGAAAAAAATATAAGAAGGAAAATGAATTCATTGTCCATCCAAACAATGAACATAAAATTTACATTTTTTTCACTCATTTTCTCTCCCCTTCTTTCTTTTCAATTCCTTTCCTCTCTTACTATTTCTTACAATCAAACATGGGCTTAGGGCATATTTGGTTGAGCTATCAAAACACCTCATTACATTAAATTTATACAAGCTCATGTTTAATACATAAAAAACCACAACAACATTGTATTAATGGCCCAAGCTAATGCAACAGTTGTCGCATTAGCTAAACCCAACTCACAGTTGGTTTTAAATTAATGCAGCAATTGCTACTTTTTTTTTTGTTCTTTTGCTTTTACTTTTTGGCTTTTGCTTTTGGTTTACAACAACAACAACAACCTATATTTACTTTGTTATAAAAAATACTATAATATTTTGAGGGTGTATCAATTGTCCATCCTAAATTGACAAAAGCTATATGCCGACTACCAAACCGTTAGCTGCCGTTTGAAAGTTAACGGAACTATAGCAAATTAATGATTTTACCCTTAAAACTTAAATTAAATTAAAAGAAAATTATCACTTGTATATCCATAAATTCTCTTATTATCACTCGTATATCCTTAAATTATCATTTGTATCATATAAAAAGACCAAATTATCCCTTTGACGTCATCCTATTTAAACGGCAAGTAACGGTTTGGTGGGTAGCAGATGTATTTTGTCAACTTATGGTGGACGATTGATATACCCTCAAAGTGTTGTAGTTTTTTTATAACGAAATCCATTAAGAGTATACGAATGATAATTTCCCTATTATTATATTATAATTTTTATTTTTATAGTATAATTTATTAATAAAT